>CACRXP010000805.1:0-42481 GCA_902702965.1 Spirometra erinaceieuropaei
CCGTGAGTGGGGTCACCAGTGTTATATTTTCTCTAAGGAAGGCTGTTCAATCATGTCTTTTCTTTCAAATGCTTTCGACGACTCGACAACCCAATCCCGGCATGCGATGACGTCTCTCTTGCGCAGTACCGGCGACTTACAGGTGAAGTAATTTATAATTCAGTATATATGAGGGATATAGGCAGAGCCTCGGAAAACCCTATTTACAGATAGACATATAATAATGAGGCATATGTACACAATCTCCTCCCTCACCCGCCCTGCGCCCATGGCGAGACGGTCTCAAGGCTACTGAAGATGAACGCCTGCACAGTGGCTAACAAAGTCCAACAGCCCGTCTGAGCGTGTGTCGAGATGGTATGGTCGACAGCACATAGGTCTTCAGAGCAGAAGTCAGGAGAGGCGGATTGGGTGAGACAAATTAACTGACGCGTAGGGGCGTTCAAGAAGCACTGCGAGCAGTTGCCGCAGGCTGTCTCTCTAGGCCGCTTGTGCCTTCCGTGTCCGCCGTTGAGATTATTAACTTGTGGCGCGTGTGTGCGCCTTCCGTAGAAGGGGCAGAGTTGAGTGGCGTGAAGCACTTGGGAAGTATTGGCGACATCCAAACGAGCAGGCGAGAGACTACAGGGTCTCAAAAACGCCGGCGGATAAGGATGAGTATGTGGGAAACAACATTGTACGGCGGAGTAATGACGCCGAGGTTCGGAAGGGCGGGACTAGGATATTTCTAAGGAGCTGACAAAATGTACCGGCATGTTTATGGTCGACCTCAGAGAAACAGATTACCAAAACGGTGAGATTAGTGGTCTGGTCACGTAGTTGAGACTGTGGGCAGTTGAGTAGAAGATCAAATACGACAAGAAAGTCCGTAACAAGAATGGCAAAAGGCAAGGGACACCAGAGACCGCTACCCAGAGATGGAGAACAGAAACATTAAGCGACGATCGGCGATCTGTTGACGGCCTAGAGAGAGGTGCTCGGATTTGGGGGACTGGCGGTCGGTTGCTGTTACAGACATGGCACTGGGTTGTGCGCCAGTGCCCATCAGGAATCACCTGCCGCCCCGATGGTTGCGGGCGTAGTATGTGCCACCAGGGTTACTTGCGCATGGAGATTGGTCACACTGTCCTTCGGGTTGACCCATCTCTCTCTCGTTTGCTTTGATTTCAGTCGAAGGAGCAAACGGCAATGCAATGATGGACTTAGGCAATAACGGTGATATGATATCAGCAGGTGGCGGCTGTGTTGAGACGAGATGAGTACCTGGCAGATTACCTCGATCGGCTCCGGATAAAAGGCGAGCCGTCTTTTGTTAGTCCCGACGCGCAGTAAATGAGTGCTCTTGGGTTTCTTTCGCCTGCAGCCAATTAACGGGGGATACAGCGTCGATTAGCCCAGAGTTCTGACCACGCTGGGGCCAAACCTCGCACGACTCAAGTCATCGACTGACTTGGAGTGTGAGGCGGACTTGTAGCAGTCCGCTTTCCTTATCGCCGTCGGCTTGTCAGGCTCCCTGTCGATTCGTTTCTGGGACCGCACAAGGCTTGTCACTAGCCTTATGAGAGCTCGAAGCCAGTTAACGCTGCTTCTTCGCTGATTGGCTGCACGCGGACACAGCAGAGACAGGGCAAAGGCGCACACACACTGGGGACCAATAAACTCAAAGGCTGACACGGACGAACACAAAAAGCCTGAAGGAACGGCTAACGGCAGTCGCCTTCGCAGCCTTCTCTACTCTCCTTCACGTACGTAACCCGGTCAGTCTTCCCTGACTATCGATTTGGGAATCTTTGCAAAGAATATGACCGAAAGACCTGTAAAATCCGCCATACCGACTGCTGAGAAGAAAATCCTGTTCCTTGAAGTCCCTTTTCAAGGGGACGCTGTGAATGAACACCTAATGAGATGCCTTGGTCAAGCTGTTTCGCGAACCTTCTCAGAGGCAAGGGTTCAAGTATCCTTCTCTACTAATCCTATGTTACGCGGAGAAGGTAAGGATAAGTTTCCATCCCAGACCACTTCAATGTGCATTTATTCCTTCACTTGCTCCTCTGGAGCAGGTTATATTGGCCGCATGAGTCGGCGCTTATCCAAGAGAATACGGAAACACCTCCCGGCATGGCAGGATAAAGGCGAAACCAAGAGCATTAGCAGCACTATTCTCGTGCATGTTGTCGATTCCGGTCATCATGTAGACACCAATAAAGTGATTCGGATGATCTATAAGGTCCCATCGACCTATCCTTAACTACTGCGACGGCGCCTGTTAGCAACATCAGAGGTGGCCGCTATCAGGTTGCGAAAACCAATCTTGTGCGCATGGAAGAACCACGTTCAGGCTCCGCGCCTACAGTGGTCAAAGGTCGACGAAGGCTGCAACTCCCTCCGCGCCCTTCCGCTCTCACCTCGCCCCTGACAGCGACTGCTATAACCCCTTCCCACTCCCCCACATTCCCACACTCGGCCTGTGTTTTAAGGCGAACGTTAATAGATTTTTCTTATCACTGACCTGTTTTTACTTCTACCTCGTTTCCATAAAATTTTACTGGCCCAACGAGATTTTATCGAAAGCTACATATGCTCGCCACCTCGTCTTCTGATTACTGCTATGGGAATTTTCGTAACTCTAAAACAATCGTTGTATTGCCGACCATTAGGAACTCTCGCTTCAGCTCCCCATTTCGGTAGACTAAAGGCGACGTGAATAAGCGGCCGCGTCTTTGACCGCGAGGCCGAACTTCCACGTACTCAGTCAAATCTTCGGTCTCCCTGAGCTAGTCGTCGTGGTGTTTTGGACGTCTATTTGTCCTCGGTTAATTTAGTGGCTCCTCAGGGATCATGACGCAGCCCCGGGAAAACAGCTTCCATTGACGTCACTACCGCATCCTCAATGACAATACATGATGTCGCAAACAGCAAGTTATAGGAAGACCTTCGCGGTCACTTAGCGGCTGTGCCGGAACCGAACAAACCAACTGTCCTCAATGACTTTAGTGTCGACGTTAGCGCAGACCGCGTTTCCTGTGAAATCAACGTGGATGTATCCTCGCGTCATATGTAGGCGCGCTCAGTGTGCAGTGCGAATGACAAGGGATGCTGGGTCGATCACCGCCTTGTTGGCCGAGGACAGGGCTACGACTCAAATTTCCTAGGCAGCTGCGCTGTAAGGCTGCGCCGTCATACTAAGTGCATAGGTGTGGCGTACACTGATCCCGACCTGACTGCTATGCGGGAATGAGGATTGACTATTTTAATTGGAGCTGAAGTCCTATAACCCACACCGGCGGCCACATGGCCACTACCAAACAAAGACTGAGCAAACCCTACTCAAAAAGGCAGTTTGGGGAGTCTGTGGCTTATGACGTCGAATTATCCAGAAAAGATCATTTCGATGTCTCATTACAGATTTCTTGTCTTGGTCGGTACTTATCAGGAGGGTCTTTGGTAGTATGCCACACCGCCGACCGCATTACGTTGCATGTTCTTTACGCACAATCTTCCCTCATGAATGCCTTTTTGTGCATTATGCAACAGGAAACGGTTTTAAAAAAAACTCATTAAGACTATTTGGTGGTCTTCTTCATGACTTTGCAGCAGATTGATGACAGGCCGATGGGTAAATACTTGGTCCTAAATACATAAATTCAACTTTTGTAAATCGCTGTATTGTGGGCCGTTTTCCAATCCGCAGGAAGCATGTAAGCCTAAAACGATTCCTAACACGAGATGGATAATGGCTCTGCTAGTTCTCGGACACGTTCACCGCGCAGTTTAGCTAAAATCTCGTTCTGACCAAGAGAATTGTCTTCCACCACGTTCTGAGCCTCTTTGCAACCAGCTTTTATTCGGAACTTAATATTTTCAAAAATCAACAGAATACGTAGGCGAAATGAAGTCCGCTTCTCCTTTAATTCAGACTTGAATAACTGTGAAAAATACTTGGCCTTGTCTGTACTTTTGGACATTTTCGGACCCTCATCATTCCTCATAACAAGGATCAGTCTTCCTACATATGATAAAGTTGTCCTTTAAATACGTGTAAACTCCTCCACCTACCGCTACCTCCCTCTACCGCTATGCTGGTAGTGTTATTTCACTAGCGTTGACGCTTTGTGGTGGTGACTATTACGCAATTACTATAACATCTGGAGATGTATCGGCTACCTGTGCTATCACTTAGTCTGGTTTCTAAAACAGACCCTTAGCGTTATTATTTAAACACTTTGGTTTGGGACATTGGGCAGTATCTAGTTCAGTTCGTCTCAGGCTTGCCACTACCAAATTGCAGCCGACAACATTTTCATTGGCTGACCTCATAGCAACCCTGTGTTTGCCTCTACTACTTGTCTCATAAAAATTGCCAGGTTACTCTTGCCATCTGCAAATCTCAGTTTTAGTTCAGCCACTCATTCGAGGCATTTCAGACGTTCCAATGGAGAGACACTCGGCAGGGAAAAACCCCCCTATGAGAGATTTGGAGGTTGGTTTCTGTGGGCAGAAATAATATAATCCAGAAAAATTTTAATAAACCATAGACGAACAGTTATGGACTGTTTGGTAGTCGTTTTTTCCGACCCTGAGTGCTGTTCAAACGGTAACAATCTAGTTCGGGTAAAGCATATTTTTCAGCTGATACGTAACCTTATTAAAATCAGCGTTAAGCTCTTCCTTCGACGTAGGCATGTGCGGCTTCGTTGAATCTTGGACGATTACGCAATTATGGTGGTCAATATGATCCTGTGGTTTGCTTCCACCTAAGTTGTCGACTGAAGGGTCCGAAACATCCACCCTTGTTTTTGACTTCAAACTCCTGTTGTAGATTCGTTTGATTCCCCTACTCGCGAGTTTTTCTCGTTGTACTCAACTAGGCACTCTGTAGAACAGTGGGGATAGCTGTGAGATCTTGAACGCAACGGTAGACCAGGCGACCCAGTTATATCTCCCCTCGGCACAACAGAACTCCCATCGATTAAACTTACGCTTGCAAATTATTTAGATTCTGCAACATCATAGCTACGTCACTTCGGTCGTCTAGCATAGAAATCAGTTCTGACTTTATCACACACTTTGTTACCGTTATCCTGTCGTTACTAGTACCAACGACCAAAACTATGGGGTTCATTACGCATACTTTGATTCGCATCTCAGTCGATATGTATTTGCACATGCCGTTAGCGCACGAAACATTATAGATAATACCTGACGTCTCCTCTGGCTACATTCACTCGGCGGTGCTCATGGCTCGACTGCACATTGCAGTCGCCAGTCGATGTGTGACGTATATTTCCATTTGCGGACGAAGGCGTTCATAGCCCCGGAGATGTTGTATAGCTGTTGATAAGTTATAGCAAATGGTACTGTCATTGCATCTGCACATATTGTCTGCTATTTGCTGAGCGAGCTACTTAGCCTCTGGCTACCAAACGTCGGCCGAGGGATCGAAGGACAATGGCCTTCCTTCATGGAAGAGCAGTTTCAAGGCCAACGGCCTGCGAGACAGCCAACATGCGTTCAAAGTTGGCGACGGATCCTCCGGGAAGAATCTGAAGTTAGACCTTAGGCTGTTCTGTCAGTTGTGCGTCTCTTCTTTCAACGCAGCCACACCTTCACGCCTATGGCAGCCACTCACGAGTTCGTCCTCTTTGCTGTTATGCATACTGGACCCAATGTAAACGAACGTTGGTTCATGTGCCTTCTGCACAATACCTTTTTGTGCCTCTTGCTTTAACCAGTTCTGCTTCTAAAAGCATTTAAAGCCAACTGTTATGTACGCATTGCAGAATCCTTATTGCAACAGGACGCGTATTATGTACATCACTGGCGGTAAGTCTTAAGAGATACTTTTTTATACATTGAAGTGCGGCCAGTAATCAGCTGCGAGTTTTGATCATACGTTCGTGACCATGAACGTAAGCATGTTGCGCTCTCAGTGAAGTTATGATCACCCCAAGCCCATCTGGGCGTCCACCTCTTACAATGATATGCTACCCAGGCGGCAAGTACGGAGGTTTGGACATCGGTTTTCGCCGACTAACGAATGTCGGTCTGAGTGACGCTGAAAACTTTGATGTCATCGTCAAGCATGGCAACATCAAAATCCAGGTCATTGACGTAGCCGTAGTCGTATACAATGACCAGAGTAAGAGCAAGAACTGAGCGTAAAGGAATGTCCCTCTCAACCACAAATTTCGACGACTACTGATTGCTGACGTGGGCAGTTTGGGAGCTGCTGATTACGAGTTTCGAATCCACTAAAGGAAATTACCCTAACGTGTGCTTTGTTGAGTCTGTATGGTATTCGCTGATGCGGTACACTATCGAATGCCTTCATAAAGTCTATATAGGCTGTGTGTGGTCAAGGATGTGAGATTAACTTAAACCACGCACAATAAGTTCGTTTCGTCTAATGTCAGCAGTCAGGGAACTGTGAGGGATAGTTTATTCTGTACAGAGGGCAGGTTGCCGTAAGTTGGCTGCTTGCTTGCAACAGAGATAACCGTCCGTTCACAGAGAGCGTCACTCGCGGTGTGTCGTTTACGCGGGGGTGAAAGTCAGCGTCAGTAGGTGGTGGTGACTGGTTGAGTACTGGTCATGAGATTGGTCGGATTGGGGGAGGATTATGGGAAGATATAATTACAGGGGCTCACGGGTATCAAGCCAGGTCGTCCGACGCGCATGAGGTGATAATAGTTTGCAGGGGCAGCCTGGGGTAACGGCAGCTGGACAGGAGGGGCCGCAGTGTTAGCCGGCGGGGGTGGTTGTGTGTCAGCGGCCTGGCAACGATTGTCGCGGCCATCGACCGACGAAATGGAGCCGGAGATAAGGGGGACGGGGGCGGCTGCTACAACCGCATGCCCTGCATTCCCCTCATTAACTGCCGACCCCATCATTCTCAGTAGCAGAACACATTTGTCCCGCATGACCTGTCTCCACGGATTCCATGCTGGGTATCAGATAGTAGATCATGATTGTGTAAGAAGAGTATTAAGTCGCTCCCGAGTGTTTTCTCCGTTATGTTGCGGCAGACGGAAATGAGATTGAGTAACTTTCAGTTGTTTGCAGAAACCTCATGTTGCCTTTACGTAGCAAGGTAATCCGTGTAGATTTCCAGTCGGCAGGCAGTATTCGGGCTCAAACGTCTCCATCTAGAACAGAACTTAATTTGCTTTAGCTGCCCTTTCCGTTGTAAAAGCGTCAGATACTGGATTAGCACACTTAGGGTATCACTATGTTCATGGAATAATACTTGGATTATAATGAACCGAAAATAATTGTTAGATCCGACATTGCACTTATCCAGTTGAAAATATGGGAGTAGAATATAGCGAGCACAGGCTCATGTATCGCAGAAACTGGAGATAATTTTCCATATGCAGACAGTGGTTCAAGAAGTATTATCAAAAGCTGGAAAGAGTACAGGCGATGGCTATGAAGATGGTCAAGAATCTTGGTAATCTGGCTAGCAGGACCAGGCTGGCTTAACTTAATATGTTTCCTTTTAATTTCAGGCAACTGCGCAGCGATCGCATCCAAAACTACCGAATTGTCAGAGGCCGTCAGTGTGCCCTGGGCTTTGACAAATGCTTCCAATTGACTGGGACGGACCGTCTGCGTGATCATCCCTTTAAACTGCGCAGGAAGTTGACCCATACACACGTCCGACTGAACGCCTTCTCGCAGAGGGTCGGTGGAGCATGGAACGGACTCCTGATGCGGCGGTACATTTGGAAACAGCTGAATTCTTTAAGTGTAGACGAAACGCTCATTTTCTGCGAAACTACGGCACCACGTTTGTGTTAGTGGTGACAGTCTGCACCTGACTCACACCTATCGTTGGCTATTGAATTTACAGATTCACTGATGTCAAAATTGATTCCTTTGCTGTTTTTTCCAAAATCAGTAGGAAGACCAAAGTCGAAAGCCTCATTCGATTAGTAAAGTGACTTAAAGTGATTTATATAAAGCAACGGTTGCTTGTACAAGAGAGGATGATCTACATCGGGGTGGTATTCCGTCCGTTGGAAGGCGACTCCGACATAGCCGCTTAAAAACCGTTAGAGAACTGAAAGGGAGGGCCGTAGAAAATGCAAACGCAGGGATTGGACGGGATGAACGCTGTGATGAAAGCTGCGAAAAAGGAAGTGACGACTGCGGAGTGAGGGGCATCGGCTTTTTAACCGATGCTCATTCCCACCATCTCCAACTTGGATCCGCGCAAAACGTGTTCGCTTCATTGAAACAACCCAATACGATTCGTGGGGTATGACACGGCCTTGGACGCTACGGCATATGCACATATAACAGTTTTCCGAAACCGCCGTTGCACGCCAAAGTTCAAAGTAAGCACCCTAAGTCTGACAACAATATTTGTTTGTATTGGCTTACCTAGTTTAACATGCAAATGGCCAAACTCGTACCGCAACCGGTGTAAGTGTGCCAGGAGTCGAACCCCTACTTAGTAGTCTCGATCAGATTCTAATCAAAGACGGAAGACAGTATTCTTAGTTAATATTGGACCGAAGTTTTGGTGGTAGAAAACGCCAATAGGTCATTCGGTGAGATGACCTAGCCAGAGATTAGGAGGCGGAGAAGTGAGGACACCTGGAAAGCGATCGTGGTGTCCAGAAGGCGTTCTCCAATCCGAGTTGGTGGGCGTCAGTTCTTGTTTTTAGATATATGGACTTGAGATGATTCGGATACTTTCAGTTCAATAGACAAAAAATAAATGAACAGTTTTATTTAACACTCATGAGGGTGATATCATGGTAACTGCAAGAAACACATTTTAGGTAGACACTATGCAGTTTTTATTTCTTGCATATAAAACAAGCAGCAAACTATGAACAATGACTGGCGAACATTGGAAAAAAATCCATTTTTAAATAAAGGTACGGCGAGCGTATTTTAAGTAATTTTTAGTGAGAAAGCACTGTCGCTCATTGAAAGGTACATGCACTGACTGAACAGCACCGTCCTGTAGGTAGGAGTATACAAGCATTCATGATGGTCCAGGCCATGGTTGAAGTCATAAACCGGACGAGTCTATTCGCATCATATATGATCCTAGTATTTTTAGGTTTGAAGATGACGCAACCGTCAGGGTGGAGAGACAAGAGGGACACAACGCGTTCACTCACAGTTCGCTTAGATTCCAGACGAGGAGGGTATTTTAATGGCTGTGGGAATCGTCAAAGCGTGGCGAGATGCTTAATGATACTTCTTTGCTGACCGACCGGACTACAAAAAGGTGGCAGAAACAGAGTAATACGCGGCGAACTTAAACAGAGAGTTGGGGATCAAAATAGGAAATGACGTTAAGGTCTACGAAAATATCGTTCTCGAATGAATATGGAGGACCTGCGAATATTCTCGATGAGAAAGAGATAAAGGCCTGTGGGTGCTTAGTGATGGCAGACCAAAGCGAGGACTGAAGATTGGAGTGAGAAATGGAAATCTTAGAGACCAGAACGAAGTGCTGTTGAGCGCACGAAATATGCGAAATGGAAGCCGTTTAGAGCGTTCACGTTAGCATGGCCAACGCCCTTTGCGACGGACGCGACGCATGGGCTGCATAATCGCAAGTAGGAAATAGTGTGGGAACGAAAATACCCAAGGAGCCCTCGAGTATAAAAAAAACAGATATGGCCACTGTCAGCGGCCGATAGAAATAGCGATGCCAAGGTGATTATCTACGCGTTTTGTCAATGGATAGCCGTCAGTTCGTCAGGGGTCTAGGTTAACTTTTCCAAATGGAAGAGTCTAGACGTTTATGCGAATGTCCGTCAACGTTGACGCTGATATGTGTCACATGAGAAAGTGGCCAACCGGACAGGGTGTGCTTCCGTCATCCCTGCTGGACTTTAGATCTATATTTCAACACAGTGGACAACCGCATGAAAAAAACCATATTGGGTGCTGACATTGAAAAATAACGAGAGAGTATGTCAGCTGCTGTGAGGGAAATGATACCGGTCATCTTTACCGGCACTCTCTATTACGATAGTTCGACCGCCGCATTCGACGATGTCCACCGTATGCTCCACAGCAGAGTAAGAACAGATACGGTGATTTGTGCGAAAAACTAGTTTTTGGGGATAGTAGAGTTGCACAGCATCTACCGCATTCTGCCTTCCGTACTCCTCATCTTGACATGGTGTCAATACTGAGTCGAGAAGACTAATGGTGAGAAAGGGCACAGGTGGATGACGCTGTCGAGTCCGCACATTGGCGTTCCACTCCATACGTCCTAATCTATGAGAACATCTCATTCGTTTTGTCCGAAAGAGAGAGAAGCATTTTAAGATTATATTGACGCCTCGAATAAAGTAGGCACTTTCGTCTGCTAACTAGCTTAGAGCATTTTCCTACCACTTTCTCCAAAAGTATCTAATTTTGGGGTTGTCAAAATTGCCAATTCTAGTAAGATTTTACAAGAAATAGATAGATTCAATCTAAATAGGTTTGCTGCGTTCATGACGTTTCCGTGAGTTTACAGCTCAACATTCTTAGTTAAGCTAAAAGCGGGGGAGGGGACACGATGTCTAAAACAAGAGCTTGATCAGTATGACGCCTCATATTCGAGTAAGAATCCGAGTCGCCATGCCTACAAAGTAATTGTTGCAACGATCGTGTTTCCTTCTTCGTAACTACTTCCTGAGACTCACCTCGTCGTTTCTATCATTTAAGCTAACTAATGTTTCCAGCACTCGTTTGAAGATCTCTTTATTAAAGCAGATCACGCCTAGAACATCCATAATGTTCCTTATATTTTTTTCACACTGAGACCCATTTTCATAGCTTCCAATACGAGTAAGAATATTCTTCCTCCTCGTTTGTCAGTTGCCATTTCAGTCGTTACGAGCTTAACTAGTTTGTTTGAATACCTGAAAATATGGCGCGGATTCGGTTTGCGGATGGTGTAACCGCGTGCCAGTGGAGGTCTCCGTGCTTTACCTTCCCAACACATAGCTTCGGGGGCAATATGGGGCTAGATGGAACAAGGCCCCGTCAACATTTTGGTAAATTATCATCTTTTCAAATGACGTCAGTCCGCATTATATCGGACAAATTTTGCTCTCTTAGCGTTAAATATATGCCTTTTGGCCTTAATAATGCGTTTCCAGCGGAATACAAGCACTATAGTGTTTCGCGTTCCTCTGTTTGTTTCACTATGAATGCCCGCGGTCACTATAACCACGTGAAATGCAAATGTAAAAAATGCAAGTTTTTAAAAATTAATAAGTCTAAGTCAAAGTCAGTTTAAGTCAGTTTATTAAGGGAATGAGGCTTTCGCCCTTGAGCTCCCTATTCATATCGATAAACAGAAATTAAGTCATTAATTACATCAGCAAATGCGAAAAGTTAAGAAGTTAGCGGTAAGTGTGAGCTAGGCGCAAACCGCCGCCGCTAAAACAATCATTATTGAATGTACAGTAGGTTCTCAACAAGTGAGCGTCTAGTCTGCACTTAAAGGATTTGACACTTTCGGAAAGAACGACGGCATCAGGGAGTCCATTCCATGCCCCGATGACCCTGTGAGAGAAGGCGTTCCGCCGGACGTCCGAATGAGCCCGCTTCCTTTGCAGTTTGAAGGGATGACCACGCAGACAGTCAGTCCGGGCCAATTCAAAAAATTCATCAAAGTCTAGGACACACTCACGGCTTCTGACAATCCTGTAGGTTTAAATGAGATCGCCGCGCAGTTGCCTGTAATTTAGAGGAAACAGATTTAGTTCGATCAGCCTGGTTTCGTAAGGCAACTGATGAAGATTCTTGACCAACTTCGTAGCCATCGCCTGTACTCCTTCCAGTCTTTGATAATCTTTCTTTAACCACGGTCGCCAGGCCTGGACTGCATACTCTAAGTGAGACCGGACGAATGCCCCATAGGTTTTTCCGAACAGCTCCTTGTCGATCTGCACAAATCCTCGCCTCAGCGCAAATAACACCCTTATCGCACTTTTGGCGGCCCTTTGACACTCTGAAGATGGTTTCAGCGAGGAGGTCATTAGGACTCCCAGGTCTTTCTGTTCCACAACATTTGAAAGGGGCTGACCACCAAGGACGTATTGAAAGGAATCGTCCTCCTTACTGGTCCGTCTGGTGCGGAGTCTCAGGACCACACATTTGTCCACATTAAAATTGAGGAGTCAGCGAGCTGACCAACTGTTTAGGCGGTTGAGACTGTCTTGAAGCGAGTACCTATCTGCATCAGATCTGATGGGTCTCCACAGCTTAACATCGTCAGCAAACAAAATGGCGCTGCATCCCAGGTCGTCGATGCAGTCGTTAATGTAAACCAGGAATAGCAACGGCCCAAAGACTGAGCCCTAGGGTACACCATTTAGAACGGGTGTAGCAGTTGACCTTGAGGCCTTAATGCACACGGTTTGCGATCTCCTGGTAAGAAAATCTGTTATCCATGTCAGCAGCCTTCCTGTTATCCCAATTTCAGAAAGTTTGTAGATTAGGCGTTTGTGTGCGACGCTGACGAACGCCTTCGTAAAGTCTGTGTAGATGACATCGACTGTGCCATCCTCGTCCAGTGCGCGAGTCCACTGTTCCGTCGAGAGCAATAAACTGGAAAGACACGAGCGGTTCTGTCTAACGCCGTGCTGCAGGTCTGAGATTAAATGGCCCTGCTCCAGGAACTCCATAGTTGCTTTCTTAACTATGGCCTCCATTATTTTACAGCAGATGCAGGTTAGACTAACAGGCCGGTAATTGTTAGAATTAGTGCGAGCCCCGCCCTTGTATATCGGAAAGATATTTGCTGTCTTCCATTCCGATGGCAACCTCCCTAATTCGAATGACGAGCGGAAGATGTGCGCCAGTGGTTTGGAAAGTTCATTCGCCAGTTCCTTCAAGAATTTGGCCGGTATATTGTCCGGACCCGAGGACTTTGCTTCCTTGAGATTTTTCAGCTCCCTTTCCACGACAGCTGTCGGGAACAGTATGGAGTCAAGCACGCGATCAGCAGTCTCAGCAGCATTGTTAGCACTGCGACTGCGAAACTCTGTTTCTCTAGTAAAAACCGAGGCAAAATACTGTCCTAAGTGTTCGGCTTTCTCGCTGTTCTCAGTGATCTCTACACCATTACCATCCTTCAGCACCGCGACCGGGTCCTTATTTTTCAGTCTACTGTTCAGATAGTGAAATAAAACCTCCAGTTTCTGTTCAGCCTGTCGTATAATTTTGGATTCATACTCCTTCCCTGCCTGACGGATACATTTTTTGACGGCATTTCGTTGACGACGAAATTCTTCAAAATGCGCTGGTGACGCAGTTTCCCTGAATATTTTCCATCTTTTGCTTTTCTTCCGTAGCTGCCTATTTAGGTCCCTAGTTAACCAAGCAGGTCTACTAGTTGTTTTTTGTTGCATAATTATTCAGTGCGTTATTGCTACAATCGACTTAATATTTTCGCAACCTTTGTGCAGAATTTGGTCGGCAGTAAGTTTGCCTGGTTAAAAACATTTAAGTCAATTTCAGGGATCGGGATGTTCATCAGCATTGCCTGATTTCAGGCCGGAAAACATTTGCGCAATTTAACCATGACACTCCACTTTTAAATATTCCCAAACGGACATAAATTCCTGCTAAAACAATACTAGTGCACCAAGGCTGACGGCTGTTCTAGTGTAGTGGCTAGCTGCTAACATCGTCTGTTAAATGAACGCCAATGATTCTACAGTTACTGACTGTTTTCTCGGTGCATTGGTGATTGTCCCAGAAGAGACACTCCACGCCTCTCGAATATAGAATTCAGTCTGCATGTAGTCATGACTGATGCAGTCTTGGTCTTCTTCCACAATACTTGAGTGACTTTTGTTTTCTTTCATTGAACTGCTTTGCCATTTTCGTCTTAGTGATTTTAACCTGCTTTGCTTTTACAGGATATCCTGTGGGTGTGTGGCGTTGTCCCGCATTTACCTCCATCTACGGCCGCCAATTGGAAACAAAAGAACATGTAGCTTAACCACGATGACTTGCCTTGTAAACGTTACTCGAATACATACATTGGAGAGAGGGGTTCGGTGATGGCAAGCGGACTAGGGGTTCCCCGGCGTGCAAGAAGATGCACCTACCAACAGAGCATCACAGCATCTTTCCTATCGAAGCCCTTCCCTGACCTCACTTTTCCATCACCAGGTCACGCGGCATTTGGTTGAACGCGAAAGCATGGCCGGCGCCATATCCTTCCTGGAAATCAGGGCATTGTTGATTGTCCCTAAAAGAAACAATTTCGTGATATTGAACTAAAAAAGAATGCACTTTTAATCCCTGATGCCCAAAACTAACCTGGCGTTTTGAAGTAACCTCGACGGGAGTTGCGAACTGTGCATTGGAAATCTTGTTCTCACATATTAAAACACTTTCAAGTCATCCATCCATGGTCCTTTTATCGGTGACAACTCACCTCAACACAGCTGAAAAAAACAGTTTTAACAAGCATCTGAGGACACTTAAGTAAGTATCCAGAGGTCTAACTTAAAGCAGTTTTTCACTGAATGCATATCGCGTAGGAAATTAACATTTCCAAACGTCAAGGTTTTTTGAAGCAATTCGTGAAAATGCGAAGCATAAAACTGCAGGAATTTGCCAGAAAATTGGCTGGCTGCCGGAAGGTAAATGATGTGTCTTAAAGAGTCTGCTTACCGCTGCCTTTTTATCTGCAGATATGTGGATGGGCCTGAGGGATGACATAGCTTATGCAAATTTCCATCTTGTTAACCTCATACATTTTTATTTGCCTCTTGACCTCCCATTTGGCCCTCATTTTCCTGATCCTAATGATAGGGCTCACGCCACTAAAACCAAACTTATAACATGGATAAGGAGACATTGCAAATCCCTTCGCATTTTTGGCCAAGGATTCCATCAGACAAGTCAGCCAGACATACATTAGTTTCTTGTCTCTGGTCCTTCGTTTTTTCTGACCGTGATCGCGCCGTTTTGAACTAGTGGCACGTATCATTGCGCAAATAACTGTTTTTTAATGTTATTCTTTATCCATCTATTCCATGTTTGTAAGCTGGGGAGGATTTGGAACATTCGCGAACGGTTAATGAGGAAGTGAGCTCATTACTAAGCTCAGTGAAAGAAAATCCTCTTTGCTCTTCTCCTCTAGCGGAAAAGAAGGTCTGACTGTGAGATGCTTAAGGTGTTTATTTGGGAATAGCTTAAGACTGTTAATTGGAGTTTGAATGTTATAGCTCCTCTCTGCCTACGCGCCTGCATTTATCATTGACGCATCGTGTGCAGCCCGTATAAGGTTCTCGATATCGCGCGACATATGAATGCTCAAGGTCACGTGAACAAAACTCTTAGCTGCTGATTGGCTACACTCCAAACTACGACGCACCCCCACTCCGTGCGCCCAAACAAACTGTGCCAAATCTATTTGCCTCATTTCGACTAACCAGCTATAGTGTATAAAAACCTTGCAAGTACATTCAGAGCCTGAGATTTTCGTTTCCTGAGTTTCGCTTCATACGTGCTAAAAATCATGTACAATTATCCAGCCAAGAGGATGGGAAGTGCAGGCATCCTCGGACAAACTGAAGGGTAGGCTGCGACCAAAGGGCACAGGCCTCGATCCACGGTGTCTGAATCCGAGACATAAACCCAGCACATTCAGCTATGTTCGATGCACGCGCGACGGTCTTGACAACGCACAGGTGGTTTGCTAACTAGGGGTGCGAAACACCAGGGTCTGGGACATCGACAGTTAAGGGGATTGAGGCTTCAGATTATCGTAAAAATAAACATTAGTTGGGGCTCAGTGTAGGTCAGTTTGTGTCAGAGTAATGTTTGCTGTTGAAGTTCGAGCGAAATATAGGGTGGAAATGAGCAAGTTTCCTAGTTGGACGATTGTGCTCACCTTGCAGCCATACATAGGGTCCAGTTCTTATAAGGTGCATTGGGCATGCCACTACAGACCTAACATAATTATCAACTCCTGGATTTACTGTCTGACGTGGTATTTGGTGCGATGATCGTTCGCCAGCCGCAACGCAGCCGTTACCCCAATCTCGTTACTAGTGCTGAGTAGTTACGTGAGATTAATTACTAGAATATTTCGCTTGCATATACTGCCACTGAAAGTGGTGTTCGCTCGCGCGCTCCCCCTTGGCAAATTACTCTACGCAGGACAAATTTTCAGCTCGGAGTGGAGGTGGACAGTCATTGCCCTTTTTAATCGACTGTGTGTCGGAGAACCATGACTCAAACAGATCACGACTAACGCCGTAGTCACCTCTTGCGGGAATTTTGGCCTCGTCGGATTTGAAGGTGTGACTGGGTCCTGTAAAATGAGTCGCTACCCCGGGCGGGTGCTATTCCTTCTCACCAATGTCACATTCTCGGCCACCCGCGTCCAGAGTAATTCTCTGCCTCTTCTGGCATTCTTGCATTGCCCTTAATTGCACAAGACCCGCTAAACGACTCTGCATGTTTCCTGCTGGGGTGGTGGATGGTTTGGCCTCATTACCTGGCGCCTGATCACTGTTTTCAGCCTATCATGAAATTAAACTTCAAACGATGTGGAAAGGCAATGGGCAGCTTCCGAGACCTTTTAGATGTAAGGGAGCGCTCCTCAGAATTTTGGGCTGATGCGGCCAGGTCTTGTCTTGTCTTCACAGGTATAAGATGACAAATTTCCGCGGATAGTCATTGGTTCTAAAGACCCGTCATGAGTATTGCAACTGTACAACCTCGTCTTCTGAGTCACTGAAGTGGTTCTCAATACGGCCATGTATCTTCCCCACGCAAAGCCGTTTCCAGCTGATTGGGCGTTTGCTGCGGGAACTCGGTACCTGAGACGCATCTGTAGTTTTTCTGAAGCTTCTAGCTGTTAGACCATCATAGTCTTCGCAACTGGCTAGAAAATCACGGAAGGCTGGGTGACTGTTCTTCCCCCTCCACCGTCGTTAATTCTATACCTGAAGAGAAGCCATTGAGACGTTCTTTAGGTATCAGCACCTAAATCCGTCCAAGGGCGACGGAGATATCATCCACATATGAGACCCAACATTCTGGTCTGTGCTGTCGGAAGACCAGCCGTTGCAGGACCGGCTTGGTTATGATTCCCGAAATGTGTGGACTGACTTGCCTGTCTTTTGCCTGCTCGTAGATTTTCCTCTTGCGCGTGAGGATCGACTTGGGACGGAAGTTCAGGAGTTGGATAATGCGGACGTGTCCGAAGTGATTTTCCGTTGAATCATATCCGTCTTCAGGGATAATTTGATGGTCGCGACTGCCAGATCCTGGCAAGTAGGGGTAAAATAATACCTGACGTCAAAAGATACCGTATTCTTGTCTGAGAGTGGGCGTACGTCTTTGAATTTCACCAATAATCGTATTGAGAAGATGAATGTAGTATCCGAATCAGCATTTAGATATTTGGTAGGCCGAAACAACCGCGCTGCCTGTCCTCAATGTTGAGTAACTCTGAGTAAAACGATGGGTCGGAGCGAAGTGACACCTAAGCGCACTTTTGAAGGACCATAGAATTAGGTTAAAGCCGTTTTTGAGCACTTTCCATGCGGTGATCGGTCGGCGATATTGCGCCTGGTTCTCCATTGTCCTCGACATCGCACTGCTTCCGCGTGTCAGCGTTTTTACGAGATCGGTTACGCATGGGACGGAAATGGCGATCCTTCAGTATATTTTTGGCATTCTGATAGTACTCTGCCCTGTCCAATACGATAGTGTAACGTTTCTGCCGAGGCACTATAACTTTGCCGGACTTCACACCCCTTAGTGCCTCACATTCGACCTTTGGGAGCACATCGCGCGGCCTATGGACCATCTAAAGTGAGTACACTTGATGTCGAGTAAAATTTTTTGTCTCGTCTGTCGCTACTGCCTGACTAAGGATTGACATCATTGTTGAAATTATTTTGATTGGTCTGGTATCATCTGTGTTAAGTGAAACCTCGCGCGTAATGTCAGCTCCTTCGCCAGTAGGTTGTGTACTAGTTTGCCGTTTACGGATGGCTTTTTCGTCGGTCAGTCTAAGGAACTTTTTCTTCCGTACTGTGTTAGTACTGTTTTCTGCTCGCATGTTCGTTCAGTCCCCCTCCGCTGAAACAATTTTGTACCGTCCTCACCCATGTACTCGCAGCAGCTGGTCTTTCCTGGCCACTCTCTGGCTAATAATTGCGAAGCCGATTGGGGAGCATCGCGACCACGCAGAATACTGCTTCAAACGAAAGGGTGAGAATCGAAGATGGCAGGCAAGTAAGCTTCATGTTCCAGTGGTTGGGTCGCCCTCTCGAATACCTCTAGGAACTCAATCTTTCGGACAAGTGCTAACACTCGAGGTGTGGGGGCAGGTTCAGTTTCCAGCTTACCTCGCGCCAACAAATGCGCTGGTAAATCATGCAGTCAGAGAACACACCATAGCTTGTGGTGACATCAAGTAGGATCGAAGGAAGAACAACTCGTTTCCACACTCGCGTGCCTCCCAGTCTTATAGGTAGTCCCTGATTGCTCTGTCAGTCTGGAATGTTATGTCGGTTTTCAACAGTCCAAAGGCCAACCGATGTGAAGTCGTAAAAGCTCTGGCCACTGGTAAACTGGTTTGAGACTATATTGACCTTGAGCAGTCAGCAGGAAAGGCGACTCTCCCTGGTGCACAACCACTTTGTGTTCGTACTCTCTTTTTCCCCGTTTCCACCAGGCGTACTTATGTTTTTGCAAATGCTGTCGGTGCATGGAATTCTGTAGGTAACACCCTCCGCTGCCCTGGTTTTGTTCGGTTAGTGATCCACATGGCCTGACTGAGAATTGTAGTCGCCGGGCGGCGTGAGGTCAAACAAAGACGAATTCAAATTTAGGCCTATTCACTGACAACTATTCTTGCTAATGTACGGTTAAGCAACACAGAGTAATAATCAGCGCCAGAAGCCTTAGTCTAGATTTTGAAACGAGGCCGCAAGGAAAAGGGACTGCAGATCGGTGGATGTCTTATCTTAACTTCTTTGCATCCTGAGCATCGTCCGAGAACTTTAAGAAATTCACAATACGTGTTCGTTCCTTCTCACTCTCTCGATTTTAGTGACGTAAGCCTGATCCCTGATACCAGAAGAGCCAGGACCGAATGGGCGGTCGAGGTGCTAGTTAAAATGCCTGAGGCCAGCCGCTTCCGTTACAACGGTACAGGACGCATGCGTCGAGAGTAGTCCAGTGTGCGAGGACAAAGCCGCTGAGGCACAATTCATAATTCCCTACCGGGTAGGTTTTTCTTTATGCCAAGGTAGTTCCGCTTATCAAAATACCAGGGTCTGAGCATCAATATTTGTTGATTAGCTCAAAATTGTTCTTTTTAGCGACGATCGGCAGTGGTCCGATTTCTATGGAGGATAGGGCACCGGCCATGCTCTTGCGATTAAACAGCGGCCGAGCGATCTGATGATGAAAATTTGAGGACCAATAAGAGCTGCGATTTGTTGCTAGGTGCATCTTCTTGCACGCCAGAGAACACCTGCTCCTCCTACGCTTCCTATAGGTCTCCCTCTTTCCAACGTACATGGTTGAGTAAAGAGTACAAGTAAACTTATCTTAGCCAAATTACGTGTTCTTTTACTTCCTATTAACAGCTTTGGGCGGAGGCAAATGTGGGAGAGATGTGACACAACGAATGCGTTTCGGTCAAAACAGAGCAGCTTCAGATTGCGTGGACGGCTGTGGAAAGGAAGGAAAGTCACTCGAAAACAGGCACTTCTGCATAAGAGGGCAAACTCTAGAACTTCTCAGTAGATGCTTCACAACTGGATTTAGCCGATCAGACAGGTCCGTTTACTTTGCGGGCGCTTTACAAAATTGGCCTTTTGACTGTTTCGACGCCTTCGGTGTCAGATATGGTCATGTGGTCAACCAGGAGTTGACTGATGAGTTATCAGAATACAAACTGATCCGTACTCAATAAATGGGTGAATTAGAAAGGACAGCCTGATGTCTCATTTTAGAGGTAGAATTAGTTCTAGGGTTCGGGTAAGTGTCAGACTGAGAGTTCAGTTTAGGGTTGGGCTTTGTGGGTTCCGGTTAGACTTAGGGTCTGGATTGCGGTTTAGGTTTACATTTAGTGTTAATGTTGGGGTTAGAGTAGGATTACGGTTGGGGTTTTGGTTGCGGTTAAGGCTAGGGTCAAGGTTAAGCCTAGGATTAGGGCTAGGGTTTGTGGTTGGCTTAGGGTCAGATCTAGCGCTAAGTTTTGGATTAGCGTTAGGTTTATAATTAGACTAAAGTGAGGTTTACCATAAGGTTAGGGGTGGTGCTGCCGCACACCTCCTGTCAGCTAGGTCTTTTATGGAGATTCTAGGTTTCCTTCAAACTCGCGGTAGATTTGTAATACACCAGGTTGCCTTTTCCGTCTTAGTTTTGGCTACCTTCCCCGCCAAAGATTTTAGCATCCTCCGGCTTTCCTTTCCTGCATCGCCCACTTGGAACCAGGGCAGCGTGAGCGAGCCTTTCCAAATGCACTTCAAAGGGCTTAACAGTGACGAGTATTGAGGGAGAAACGTTTCTTCAGTAACAGCAAACTCCCCGAATTTCCTCGTTGTGGAAGTCAGTATTCTTCAGTGATGACGGTCCACCAGCAGGGGTGCGGTTTATGGTCGGAGTTACTTACTCCAGGGAGAATTTGTGTTGAGGAAAAGACCTAGACATTAACGAACTTTGTGATATCACAAATTTTACTAAGGCCAAGGCTTGTCAGTCTAGGAATCAGAGCCACCAGTTCCCCCTGGGCAAGGATTTTAAAACCGAAACCCCCCATGCTACAAAACGCTGCGATGCAGCGGTTGCAAGACAGAATATAAAAGGCAACTGTGATGGACAATCTACCCTTCTCTTTGTCTGATATGCTATCAGTAACTTGGTGAATTCACAACCAACGTCCCAAAACTCCTTCACTACGAGATTATCAGATTAACAAGATAGTTCATAGTGTCCAAATAGCCTTATCTCCTCCTAAGTCATTTAACCTCCCCCAAACAAATGTTTAGACACTGGAAAGGCGTAAATGCACTCTCTTGATATTTTAATGCACCTGCCCGGCTTAACGCTGCCGAGCAAGGGGGAGGCGGGCTGAAGACAGCAGACCAGGCCCATTAGCGGCGACTGCTGTTAGTGATCAGCTAAGTCAGTCGCAGGTACATAAGGCAGATCTGGTTAGCTGTTTGCGAAGTGTAAAATGCTTTCGTCTTTGCCTAACCTATATCTCCGATGGAAAATCATGAACGAATGCAAAAGCTAAAGACAGTAAACTCTTTTGCTTTATACTCTACTTTTTCTCTACACACATCTAACCATTCGATTAATATCCCAAAAGCACGTCACAATCTGAAGACGTAGACCATAAATCCCAAAAAACGGTAAAAACGACGGTTTCCCTGATGCGGTACGAGTCTTTAGTCTGCCATGGCCCCAGGGATTACGAAAGTAGCACGACAATGCCTAGGTACTAGAGCGTTCGACTGGAAAACCACGGATCCCGGATTCGTATCTCGGGTGCTCAAGAAACCTGGGGTGGGAAATGACTGGCAGGCGACGACTAATGAGCCAGGATTGGTCATTCTATCTTCCCTTATCCTTGTCCGAACGTCATTCAGAGACAAGTTCACTTTGAAAAAGAGCCAAAACAGAGAATGTGCAGAGCGACTCGGACATATTTCAATAAGTACTTGTCCCTCGCCAGGTCAGTGAATTCATATTTGTCTGTCGGAGTCAAAAGGAGGCTTTGGCATAGCTTTGCATGTCAGGAATGTCTCTTGGCCGATAGAGCGTATTGCTTCATAAATGTGCTTGACAAGGCTATGTTTGATGGCCGGGGTTGCATACTACGGGAACACTTATGTTGTATAAAAGAGCTAAAGACCTAAGAACTTTGTAATATCCCAAATTGTGATCCTACATACCGTCGTTAATTAACAGGTGACACTATTTTTATCATTTAATAGTAATAGTAAATGAGCTAAATGCCCATTTTCAGGCACTGTTAAGAAGTTACTTCGATGCCTTCCTGAAAGATTCTTGAGCACTCCTACGCAACAGCCATCACAAGATCTTGTTATTTCTTTCTCTGGCACGAACAAATAAATAAATGTCGCCACTTACCTTTTTAAATACAGTTGCTTCCCGGAGAAAGTAACTCTGGCCATAAGCCATACCCTTGCTGATTCCTGCACAGATCGGCCTGCGAATACAACGCAAGCGAACACTTTCAGCAGGTCGTGGAGAATTTTAGGTGACAGGCAAGTGTCAGTCGAATGAGCGCTTAGAATGTCCTTGTCCCATCAAGGGATAAATTTGAGATTAGTGCTTCCTCATCACACATTTTCCGGGAGCGTTTGGGCATCCAAAATGAAAAAAAGACTTATTAATGCGAGGTTGGCAGGGGTGCATCGAATCGCTCTTAGCTCCCCGACAAGCCACCGTGCTGGACTGTTGTGCTGGGAGTTGTGCGCCACAAACGGGCCACGTGGTAGATGCGCTGGATTAACATCGTGACCATATTGGATTCTGTCAGGTGTTATCGGGTTGAGCACCACAACAAATGCTAACATTTCGGGGTGCGGTGGCAGACCCGGTAGTTGGTAGACGTCATGCACGGTGGGACTCCTGCCGCCAAGTCCAGTGTTGTTTTTGTTAAAAACCTGGTCATTTGCTATGTGGACCAGGTGGTGTGGGGTGGAACGCCAAGGTGAGGGCTCGACTGTGCCATCCACCTGCGGCCTCCCCAGCATCCGGTTTTCTTAATTTTGTCTTGACAACGAGCCCAGGTGGGGCGTGCGGAAGGGAGAGTGCGGTAGATGCTGCGCAAGTCTGCTACCACGATAAACTAATTCATGCGCAAATCACCGTGCCTGTTCTCACCTTGCTGTGGAGCACACGGTGGACATCTTCGGATGCGACGGTCGAACTGTCGGTGGG
Organism: Spirometra erinaceieuropaei; assembly: GCA_902702965.1. Taxonomy (NCBI): domain Eukaryota; kingdom Metazoa; phylum Platyhelminthes; class Cestoda; order Diphyllobothriidea; family Diphyllobothriidae; genus Spirometra; species Spirometra erinaceieuropaei. The sequence goes on from CACRXP010000805.1 coordinate 22,939, forward strand.
GAAAGTTAACCACTGTTACAACCTAATGCAATTAAGTGCTCAGTTGGAAATATATCGGCTCTGAATCATACACGAGAACGTTTACGTGTAGGTAAACAGGATCTTGCAATTTTCGGTTGGCTTCGGCTTCCAATTTGAAACCGTCGTGACATCCACCTGAACAGAAACTGAGAATGTACCAAACCGCCAACCTGACTGCGTTTCTGCATCGGGCGCGGACGTGAAATGGCAAGACTGACCACCTGCAGGGACCCCCGGAAAAAAATCCGTGCGCTCAGCATCCACAACTACGACAGAGCGGTCACACCGTACGAACGAATGTCATCCGTCTGCTCACACGACTACTCTGCGGCGACGTCGCTACGAGTGACTGCAGATGAAGCAGACAGGAGCACCGCTAAAAAGAGACCTCGGAGACTGCTGTCACACTTGTAAATCAACAATGAGATTCCGGGAGACAGATCGTGTTTGTAGTCCCCGCAGACGAGCTGCCTTCAGCTCTGTCAGTCGTCTACTCTAACCTCAATATCAGTCACCGACCGGTTCGAACAGTCGACTGCTGGATAAAAAAGGGTAAAACGAATGAAGTCGACCTCTAACATATAATTTCTGGTTAGATGATAGTTGGTAGCCCTTCCGGTACCGAAAACTCCCAGCTACCTGACTTTCGGGACAGGTCGTAATAGAGGCTATACGGTTGGGGCAAATGAGTTGAGGCGTAAATTGCGCTTGTAGGGAATGCCTGGAATTGACGATCCTGAAAAAGCGGAAACCTAATTTAAATAAGGTAAAAAAGGGGGGAAGGCAAACACCTCGGGTCTGGCTGACGTATGAGACGCCTTGCTGTTGTAGTCAGAACCCAAGAGGTAGTATGTGCGCGATGTGGTAGGTGAAGTGCGCGCAGTTCAAACCCAGCAATGTCGAAGCGCCCGGGGGGGGGTGCCGTAGTGCCTTAAACTGGAAGTGCAGGAAAGGATCGCTAACTGGCCATGGCGGTGTTTATAAGGAGTCACAGTTTTCAGCCAAACCACTTAAACCAAATTCAAACGGGCTGTTCGTAAAGGCGGGGAGTGAAGGGCAACACTCCGTCTATACGACTGATGCAGTGGATGAAGTATCGGTAGACACCCTAACTGAGCGTCGGTTATCCTTTCGTGCAAGATCGCACCTGTCTCTACTGGAGGTATGGAGTAAAAAGACCCAAGGATGCAGGCAAACCGACGAAAGATAGACCCGCACCAATCCGCCTGGGATAGTACCTATGCAATTAATCTGATGCAGGTAATACTGTGCGCACATGCAACTAGAAGCATAATGGGAAGCATGATGAATCATAATCCGTTTAAGATAAATCTTTCGCCTTTTACTAAAGATTTCCTTGTGGGGGTGCAATACAATGAGTCTATATAGACAGTCTTGCAGCGCCTCGTTCTCGGGGCGGTTAAAGTGAAGAAGAAAGTCAACCTAACAAGGCCTCTGTGCGTGCACCCCCCAGACATGATGAGCACGTTATCACAGATACCGAAATCGAGCCAGTAGGTACAATTGTAGAATCAGTGGACAGGGCTACCAACTACCATCCTGCCTAATTTCTCACTACAAGCCGTCTGACACGTTTTAGCCAATCACAGTGCACTAAAAGCCCTAGATTGGAAGGCCACTATTTGCGAACTAGTGAAATGCGTCTGCGCACATGACTACTCTGAGGCGATGTCGATAAGAGTGTGGAAGACAACCAAACGACATCATCGTGTCCACATTATCAACCGAAATTAAGGCCAGTGGTGGGCACCTCAGGACAACTCTGGACGGCAAGCCGGTCTCCCATCGCACAAAACATCTCTTGTTCCTCCGCGACAGCTCCATTTTCGGTCGCGGCTGCGGCAACGACATACACCGCAATATCACCATGACCAATCCAGCCTACACATCCGGAAAGTCCTCCACCATAAGCAGTGCCAATTTAACTACTTCCGGCGTCTTGCGCCACCAGCAGCATCGCGTCCTCAATTAACGCAGCAGCCAGAGTTCCATCTTGTTTGCAATGTCTTCGTGAGATTGAAGAGCGCATAGGTCAAGTCGGCCACTTACGAATTCATTGCACTGAGAACAATGACACAGCGCTGGGAGCCCCCTAGTTCTCAACCACCTGCCCATTCTGTCCCAGTGCATTCGGTCATTTGCTCCTCCACTAAAATCTTCGCTAAACGCCGCGGGCTCTACCGCATCAAAACACCCCGACCTACTTGGCCACCCATTAACGTGCAGGCTACGTATGGACCTACTCCAGGACATGCGCATACATGCCAACCTCCCTGAACAACGCCCCGCCCTCGAAACAAGCGTGCAATCCACTTTTCCAGCGGCGGCATGGCAACTAGGACGTTTTAAAGGAAAAACACGTCTTTGACATACAATGCGTGACCGATCTCATGAAATGTTAACCAAGATTCTGGAAAGCGTTTCCGATAAGAAAGGATTACTTAAGTGGGGTCGTTAAACTGACTATCATGCAGCATAACCCTATAACATTTCGGACTTGCCAGGATGTCGACTTTTGAATGCATTTCTTTTTGACCTCCTGCAGAAATCACACTGGGTTCGCTTTTATCAGCAATACCATGGTACACCTGGAGTCCGGATCAGGTAGTGTGCGGAGTGCGTAGACGGGTCCCATGATGTCCTAACTGAGGCCAGGCCCCGATCGCCTCTACCACATTTGACGTGTGGACCATGGCGTGTATGAAACGCGTAGAAAACCCGCTCGACCTTGTCAGCCACTGGGCTCACGCCCAACCCAGGTCTTCTGGAATTTGGCATGACATAAAAGCAAGCTGGTCGACTGGGGAGAGAGAGTGCGCCATACTCAAGCCAGCGAAGTTGCGTCCGCACTGTGTGCCACGCAGCGAACGTCCTTGCTTGCGACGGTCGGACTGTCGTTGTAAAGACAATCTTGCACTGACACACCCTCGTCGTTTAAGTCGCCCAGTTCTGCACACAAGGCCCTCTTCTTCGTTTTCCCATCATATTTTTGATGATTCGTCTATAAATGCCACCAATATGCTGCTTGTGTTGTAATTTTCTTCACAAATGTAAACCATTGTGTGTCCATCACTTGTTGCCTGCAGGCAAGTTAAAAGCAGTCGCAGCCAATTTTGGCGTCCAAGGATCAAATTCTACACTCCTGCCGTGACTTTGACGTACAAAATACCGGGAAACTTCAGGTCTGCACAAATAAAACACAGAAATAAAAACACCGAAAAATCACAAGACGCAAAATGTATCGCATTCCGTGTCAACATTGTCCTTGTAACTATACAGGAAGGACTGGACGCATGCTCGGATCGCGCATACACGAACATTAGCTGGCTATGTGACGAGTCGACGCGTTATCAAAAATGGTCGTCCACACCTACGAAATGGGTCACGAGTTTAACTTCGCAGCCACCAAAATGGTAGCCAACGCCGGAAACAAAGCAGGCCGAAAATTGATTGAAGCCTGGGCCTCGGATGAGAACTCAGTCAATCGATTTATCGATCTGGCGCCGGCGTACAGTGCCCTACATAGTCACCTCCAGTCTTCCGATGTCGGTCCATGATTGGTCTACATGCCTCATAATTGTCGCTTGTTCTACTGCTGCTACTACCTCTGATAATGGACTCATATACGAGTCTGAAAGCTAAGGACAATAAACAAAGTGTTCCGGTGCTCGGCTCTTCTTCTTCACTTATGCACACACCTGGAACTCGAAATTTCGTTTTCATTCGTGAACAACTTTCTCTCATGAAGAAGCGGCCATCAAAAAGACACCTGGTTTGGGTAATATATGAACTTCTACAGCTTTGTATCCTTTAAACAGAAGCGTAATCTAGTCCGCTGTTTGGCGAAACGGTTGGAAAAATCTGTTCGGCAGATAACGCTGATGAAGAACTTAGAATCCAGGCTGCGCGTTGAGAAACGTGACGCTCTAGTTCTTCCATCTTTACTCGGTTGCATTCCAGTTGATTTTCAGCGTATCTTCTCAGGGTTATGGGGGTAATACCTGTACGACTACGTCGTAGGGCTCTCCAATAGTGATTTGGATACTCATTTCTCTCAATACAGTCCCCAATAAATCTGGCCGGTACTTTTGCCTCCACAAGCTTGGTGTTAAAACGTGGTTGCCCATTGAGTACTTTTGGCACCGCGAAATCTTAACATTGCTTGGCGCAAGGGGCTGAAAAATCTGTCCGGCAGGTAACGTTGATGAAGAACTTAGAGTCGAGGACCTGCTTCGCGAGAACAGGTATCCTGGTATGGTAAGGACTCTTGCCGAACGACGGGAAAACGCATCATACCGACGGCGGAAAAGAAAACTGTGTTCGTCAACGTCACTTTTTAAGAAGACGCGGCGAGTGAACTCCTGAGAAGGCGCCTTGATCAAGTCGTTTCACGAACCTTCCTGGCAGCAAGGGTTTAAGTATTGTTTTTGATCAACTCCGTCTTAGGCTGGGAAGGTAAGGATAGGCTACCAACTTAGACCGCCGCCATGTGCATTTACTCCTTTACTTGCTCCTGTGAAGCAGGCTACATTGGTCGTACGAGTCGGCGCGTATCAACAAGAATACGAGAACACCTGCCGGCAAGGCTGAGTAAACGTGAAGTTCAGGGCAAACTCAGCTCCATCCCCGCACACATGTTTGAATCTGGCCATCGTGTGTATCCAAACTAAGCCATCCGTGTGATTTACAAGGTCCCACCTAACTACCCTAAGCGACTGGGTCAGTGCCCACTATCAACGGCAGAAACGACTACCATCAGGCTACAGAGGCAGGTCCTGTGCGCGCAGAAGAACCTCTTGCACGCTCCGCGTTCGCCGTGGGCTCCGTCACCTCCTCTCCAGCTCTCCCCTTGTGATACAGCACTACCTAACCCCCTCTGCCATTTACTGCCTCCTCTCCCCCCCCCCCTCCCCCTCTCTATTCACATACTCCTTATGCATGAATAGACAAACCGTAATCGATCGCACTAATCGTTCACACGTTTGAGTTTGTATCTCGTTCCTATATAAGTGTACAGACCGGATGATAATTTATCGAATGCACGCTTACGTCCGCCGAATGCTCTTTTGAACTTCAATTCATTTGCGAAGGAGGGCGTTTATATTCTGATGCATGCATGGCAGTAATTGAGGCTGGTAGGCGGTAGAATACTGTTCGTGAACTTCCAGAAACTTCTTATCTATTGGTAGACACATTGATTTGCCTGCGTGTTATCACGCACTCCGCCCACGCAGTCAGGTGGCGCAGCTCACATCACCGCGAGGTACAAACGCCATCACCACGCCGGGGGACCATTGTGGGCCAGGCAGCGCAAACCAGACTTAGCCACGGACGTAGTCCCCTCCTCCCCCCTCACGGCACAACGATATAAATGTTCACACGTTGCTGCACTCTAGCAGTCTCTGATGATGAACTCCAGTTCGATTTCGAAAGCTAAGGCCAATAAATCTATCGCCCCAGTGATCGTGCCTTCGTCTTCTTCTTCTTCTTCTTCTTCTTCTTCTTCTTCTTCTTCTTCTTCTTCTTCTTCTTCTTAACAAAAACCTAAGATGCGCATATTATCTTCCATCCGTGTTCCTTGGCACGCTAAGATGCAGCAAGGGTATCCCTGTGTGACTCCGTTTGTAGGTGGATAACCGTTTGCAAGTGTCCACACGCGGCTTATGTGGCCCACGGGGGCGGGAGGTCTGTCATACAGAAGGGACACGTCAGTTTGTCTTACAATCCTCGGTAAGATATGAACATATCTTTCCCTACGTCGGGTTGGCAGGGGGAGGGAGAACATTTCTAGGAAAACTGCATTCGAAAGATTCCGTAGCATACGAGCTGGCCCCGTCACCTGGCAACGAAACTTTCGGGAAACCTCGAGGCCACAAATGAGGTACAGGGAGACATGCACGATGTGGGAAACATTAACTGCTTCTACACTGGGACAGCCGACACGTCGTTGCCCAGAGGTCACGATGGTAAGGCTAACGATAAGAAATGTTTAGTCTGAACGGCGCACCAGTCATCCCATTGAGATGTGAACTCGGTTCGCCCAAAGTCTGTCTTCGTCAAAGGAAGACGGGCAAACTATGAAAAGATGCTTGAGGTCGGTGGAGGTCGTAATGTTCTGCCCTAAATGAAATGCCTGAAATACTTCAAGGCGTGGCAGACAGCCGGAAGCTCCCATCTAAATGTGTTGTAGCGGGATTCGGCAGATGGCGACCTCGTGGAAGTGAAAATCAGGAGTTCAACGTCACGCGCGAAAGGTTGCCCAACGACTTCGCAATTGGGACAGCTCGCGCCCTATCAAAGGCTGAGAAGACATCCGTGGAGGGTTCAAACGAAAAAGTGAGCAGAGCAGTTCGCCAACTCTCTAAACCGCCGCGATTGACGCTTGGAAGTGAGTGGGAACTCATGTGTGACAGGAACCATTGGAAGGAGAGGTTTGCAGATTCGAAATTCAGAGGAAGAGAGTGAGTAAAATAGCCTCTAGTTTGGCCGGGGAGTGCCAATAGTTCAGGCTTCAACGGCTGTAAAATTGTGCGACACCATTTGACTGGATCGTTTGAGTGTAGGGACTCTCTCGGCTCGCACCCAAGATGGAAATGGTGTCGACAAAAATGGTCGGCGCTCCCTACCCACATATCTGCCGATTGCCGTGCCGCAACTTCTGTCCTAACGCCAATTTCCTCTTCTAACTTAGCGTTTGGATGCGTGTCATGATAAATCTAACAATTCCATTCAGCTCGTTGTAAGACAGGAATCATTCCCAGCGCTTCACGTTGAATGGTGTGTGTGCGCCACCCTCAAAGTCTTCAGCCACTACACGCAGTCATGACACGGCTAAGTTCTCACCGCCTGCAACCGATCAGCAAAAGGGTACAACGCCAACTGAAACTAAGCTCTTGTTAGTTAGAGGACTTGATCGCGCGAAGCAGACGTTAAATTGAAAAGAGATGATAAGTAGACCATATATGATATGGTACACGACCACGCTAAGAACTACGATAATCCAGTTAAGTTAACCTCAAGACACTATGGTGGTCGACCGCGCAGGAAGCCAACATGTTGTCAGAGCAGGTGAAACCGAGAAGAACTCTTTCTAAGGACCTCGCTCTAGGCTAATGGTCAGAAGAACAAAATTTGCTTTAAAGGGCTGCCTTGACGAAGGATTAAATGTTTTCTCTCCTCTAGGAAAGTGCATACGCGCTGACAAACTATCGATTTCACGTATATCGAAACTACATACGCTGGTGGGACGCTGAATTGCCACAAACAATTTTTATGTAGGAGTCTATATGGGCTTCAGAAAAGCTCTCGACAGTGTCTTATGCAGACGCTGGATATTTCAACTACGTGAGGAGTTTGTGTGAAGAAGTTCGTAAATAGTTGATCGGCTTTCTCACAGACAGGGGTCAAGGAAGATGAACAGATAAAGCCAAATGCAAGGACATCGAAGCCTCCACACTGAAACGTCAGTAATGCCACAACTCTGCCTCAGTGAGCTCTCTCTTTCTCAAATAATCATCCCGGAACTTCCAGTTCTGCCAACCTGAAGAAAATATTCTCTTGGAGAAAGCGAGAATAAAACCGATCATGCTGGATAGCAAACGAAATTTCTACCTTATGCGAGACGTCAAGAGAGACTTAAACTGCTTTGCTCTTTTCTAGACAACACGCATTATACGCTGTAAGGTGTTAGTGACCTCGTTTGCACAGTTCGCTTGCTTTCCACTAGACGGTTTTTTGTTTTAATAGAAATGATCAACACATGGCGTAGACTTTGGAGATTACCACCGCATACAATCTCCTTGCATATGAGAACACTGCTTCCCAAGTAGTAATTCCATATCAAGACCACATCGACTCGTTTTGGAAATGTCGCGATAGGTGTGAGTAATTTATAGCTGAATCTGTCCATTTGGTCGCCGTGGAAACGACAGCAAAGTTGCAATACGGAGCTATGCAGCAGCAGTGGTTCATATGATTATGTCATCGAAGTATGTATTCATTAAATACGCACGTTATAGTCCTACTCTCCGTCGTTTCAGGAACTGCGCGTTCACCAAAAGAAAATGAGGCCAAAGTCATTGCATTTTTGATTTCACCGATGCTTAGAAAACAGGAAGTATGCATCTGGATTTATTTCCCAGTCGGTGGATTCACATGTGTGGACTCGGTGACTATCATGATGGACCTGCAATTGGCGTATGTTAAGGCACGGAACAAGGGTGTGTTTACCGTCAATTTCGCCAGATGACTCCGCAAAACAGAGCGCCCCCTCTTTAGGTTTTGGTCGCCTACTATTATCAGATATATTTATCCATCTATCTGACGCTTCCTCGTATCTGTTAACAATACCACTACTTCCATTCGATCAGTACGAGAGTAATCCGGCTGAAAAACACTCCACGATGGTGGTTTCTTAGCCTGGACCTACGAGACAAGATGCTATCTTTCTGCTGGTTTCTTTCAAAGGCCTCGGTCACACTTTCTCTGCCCAATTTCTCATCAACGGCCACAAACAGACCTCTTGTCTTTCGACCACCTCACCGGATTCTTAGTTGCCATTCAGCAAATTGTAGTGTCGGCTGATCGTGCTTGACCTCGCCCGACAATTAACTCCACGACGTGAGTGCGCAGTCTCTACCGCGTATGATAGGGCCTCTACCAGTCGAGACGCGCTATTGTTGCTGCAACAACCTCATTCGCACATTTCGTGCCGCGTATTGCAACTCCTCCAACAGCAGAATGATGGAGTAAATCAGTATCTTCGAGGGTGAGAGTTCAGCCGTCGCATCCGACGATCTGCACAGTGTGCTCCATAGCAAAGTGAAGCAGCAGGCACGGTGACTTGAACGTGAACCAGGGTAAACTTGCGCAGCATCTACCGCAATCGTTCCAGCTCCCCCCTGGACCCGGTTTTAAGACGGAGTGAAAAAGACTGGAGGCAGGGGGGGGGGGGGGCAGCCGAGCCTGCACCTTTGCGCTCCATTTCACATCCCCGTGGTCCCCAACAAGCACTTGACCAGGACTTACATCATCTACTACTGCAAAAACAGATAAGACTTGGATGGCTAGGTAGCCGTGCTGTGCGGGCGAGCAATCGCATCTACCGCCAGAGAACCAGGTACTGGAGAGGTAATAGTAATTAATTTCATATATTAATTATAATTGCGATGGCTGTGGATACATACAGTGTGACAAGCACATTCTGCCCGTATTCGGTAGAAGAAAAACTATGACCGTTGCCACTGACGGCATCCTCCAAAAACCCATACTGCTTAGATCGAGAGCACAACCAACTGGTTGAATATTATTACCGACAAAGACACGGGAGACTGGAATGGCCATTTCTGGCTTATTGGCCGTCGTCAGCCAGTCATACCCCACTTCGAAGTCCAACGCCTCTAACCACTGAGCAACGGGCTCATTGTCTTGTCGGTTGCGATCGGAAATATACAATGGTAGAGGGGCGCTCACAAATTGGGCATAATTTATAACCCAACGAACAGGAAAATATCGTTTCTCACCATGCGCAAGTTTCGCCAAGTTATCTTAAGCATACTTCTTGCAGTCCATTATGTGGCATAATTTCGGATGAACTGTTTATTTGAGGAACAGAAGTTCGATTCCGCCTGCCACACTATCACTGGCTCTTAACTAATAAATGTCCTGGTCAGTGAGAAAATCACCGATCATGCCAGATGCATGTGTACTGCATTGAAAACGCTATCCTCGAGCGCGATCCTGGTGATCGGCAAAATTTCGATCTCTTCCTGCGAAAAAGTGTTTGCCCGTCCAAATCCCTGCCAAAGCATGCGGCTACGGCTCATCAACCCTTCTCGACGGGGGCAGAGGAAGCGCTACCCATCACCCTGTCATTGCGGAGGCCCGTTTCTATCGATATGACTAACGGACCAAAAGAGATGATCACACGTTGATAATATCTCAGACAGCACAAAAAATTCGCAGTAACAAGCCAGCCGACGGGTTACAGGCACAGATAAGCAAAAAAGATGCGTCCTTAAGAAAGACACTGTGAGCAAATATAAACAAACGTAAAAGTACAGAGAGAATCACAGATGCAGAGGGATATATCTGGGTAACAGTCCACCACCAACTTCAACGCGGAGGGAGGCTGTGGAAAAGCTCAAATAGATGGGTTGCTGCCGGACTTTGTAGTGCAGCAAACTGCATCGACGACCTAAAAAGAAGACATCGACATCGTCAATTTGGCAACGACGCAATATGCGACCGCATCCCGTCGTGTCTTACGGAACCGGTGGGAATAGGAGTTATACGGGCGAGGATAATAACTGGGAAAGACAAAGGTGAAAAGGCATGAAGTTTTGGAGAAATTATTTAATTCCAAATAGGTTCAAATAGACCCATACATGACCTTGAATTCGAACCCGAGAATTGAATACTAGCGAAATTTAACATCAAAAACTAAAGGAAGCTAAATATAGCGCCTGCACAATAGAACGCCAAGTTCAGACATCAAGGCGGCGAAATAGCCAAAAGACACCCAAGGACCAATGACGTTGGGGCACCCCATAAATAAGGACGTCGACCCAACGGCACGACAAAATGATACAGAACAGCGGAACACAGGGAGACCGCCAAGGTGGCCATTAATGGTAAGGAATACCAAATTAGCCTTAAATACCAACCGACAAATAAGCCGAATGCGATGTTTAGGTGAAAATGCATGTTATCTTGAAAAACCAGTGTACCCAGAGTAAACAACGCTACTTTCTAAAAAATCAGTAGGTTGTAATAAGTAATACGCAAAGTTGGGTCGCATATTGCGCCCTTTCCGTCAGTTTTACTGTATAGAAGGAGCATCGAAAACAGCGAGAACCAACGTACACTGTCGTCCATCAGTTCAGGTTCAATACACCGTTGAACGACACTGCTCAGGACATCCTCAAGCACGGCCTGCAACTGTCTGTAGAAGAAAAGCTCGAAGTAAATGCCCAAGTTATCATAAGCACACTTAAAAGAGGATGGAAGATAGCACGCACAAACGCACACAGTTAACGGGAAACGCATGGCGACTTACTTCTCATCACTCACGAATTTCCAGAGATGAATGTGCAGGAAGTGACAGTCCACTTGTATTTGATGCAGACCAAACTTGCTAAACACTCGGGTCCGTGCACACTCGACAAAGGCCTGTGTGGAGTGAGGAGACAGAGGGACAACTTGGGATGATGTTTGTGGTAAGGAATGAAAAAGCGATTACCTAGAAGCCCCTCTCCTCACGAGATCACACGTAAGGAGGCTAGACAGGGAAAAAAGAACTGTTACTAGATCATGCGCGCCCAACCAGTTGAATAGAAGTTCCATTAATCTGGCAAGGCATGCACGGAAGATTAACTTGCTGAATCCTAACGAAGACCGCGCGCCCTTCTACTAAGATAGCCCATCTCGCACGCAAGCACGTCTGAGATGCGGTGGTGACTTGTGTGTGAACCAATTTCGTAGTGCAGTACACTTAGGTCGCATTCGTATCATGCTTTGATTCTACACACAAATACACCGTACTCCTATGGCAAGACGGGATCAGGCTGACACGGTGATTGAGAACGTCTAGTAGTTCGTCTACACGCATCGCATCTGATCCGGCTCCTAACGGAACACGCAATAGGCTTAAATGAGGAGTGCCGGTCCTAACATGAACGAATGTCATAAAAGTGCCTGTTGACCCTCGCCACGTCAGGTGGCGGACTGATCAGTCCTTCCTGTTTTGGCGAGTTGCTTTCAGCCACGCGAAATCGTCGGTGAGGTGGTGTTCGAAGTCGGTCACATGATCTCCGGCCGCACCAACCCATCTGTCTGTGAAGGTCGGCTCTCAGCTCCGCATGCTCGCCTGCCCTACTGACCCCGCCTGACCTGACTAAAGCTTTGCACGCAAGGCCTGGTAGGCGGGATACAGGTCTACAGCTCGATCGAGTATGTCAATCGAGGACCAACTCCCGAGCGTCAGTCTGGCCATCTTCTCATTGGCTCGGCCGGTCACCCTCGCCCCCTCAAAGGTGAAAATGTAGTCCAAATATTGTATGTGGCCAAAGCAGCTCGTACTTGAGATTGATTCCAGGTTGGTATTCGCGCAATCTTATGCCACCAATCTTTCTCACCAACATAACTCGCATCACAGCTTTGGCATGGTATGCTGCAGACCGCCGCTGGTTGTTATGTTACTGGTAGCGGGGTTTTAGAGCTTCATGGCTTGCTGCCTGCTGGCGCATTCTAATTTGTGAGCCACGTCAATTCCAAAAGGCTTTAGGATTCTTGCTGTCAACTCTGAAAGGTTTTCTACATAGGGGGGTGTGCGTCAGAACTTGGGCTTTTCTCCGACCGGCCATTCAGAATGAGACTTTTTGAGGCACCTACGTACGAAGGACTTCAGATAGCCGTTAGCCTTAAAAAGAGCATGCAAGTACTTTATCTCCTCCTTCCTCCTCCGTCGCTACAATGTGTTTGAACACGCTGAAAGAGAGTTCTGACGAGGCTGCGTCTGTGGCCAACGAGGTGGTTGCTACGGAAGTGGAGGACGCGTTTCGAATTAGTTGCCTGCTCTGCCAGCCAAAGTTGGCCAAGCCATTCTGGAAGACTGCGGGGAGGCTAACGGATAGGACAGGGGTTGTTGTTGTTGTTTCGTGTGTTGTTTAGACCGCGTCGGTCGCCTTACGGTAAACGGTTGTCCTTATCTCCCCGTCTGCAGTTTCGCAACTTGTACATCAAGGCAGAACAGACAAATTGTCCACTTCTTCCTTCATAGCAAACTGGGTGTTGGAAAGAACTGAATTCAACAACGCCTCGAAGGCCTGCACATCGCTCCTCTTGATTGTGGCTCAGAACTTCGGGCTGAAATCCGGCTACTCGAGCCTCTGGAGAACCGTTTCAGCAATCGACCCTGACGGGGACGGACCCATCGGTGTCACCTTCTTTTGCTCGTGAACCAGGTCGTCGAAAGTGAAGAAAGTTTTGAGGCACAATTCAAGGAGTTGAATGACGCGCGTTAAACCGTACTACCAACACAGGTACTACTTAAAAAAACCCAGATACGTGTTTCGCCGATATTTCTGCTACTGCACAACACGACTCCGAGGGTTTCTGCTCCTCATTGAGTTACCAACCTTCGCTATGGCGGTTCTTGCAGGGATGAATTTCGGATAAATAACCAACAATGTGCTGCGAGAAAGAGAACCTCGCGCAAAGCTCCTGACCGATGTTTTCTACCGGTAAAACATACAACGGGAAAATCCAAATTATCTCTGTCCACGCGCCTGCGCCTATCACTGTGTGCTGCTCGGACTAAATCCTTGACATCAGACTTCGCGCGCGTGAACCGTGAACGTCCAAGGTCACGGGCGCGTGATTGGTTTTCTTGGGTGATGATTTGTCACCCTCCAACATATGACATCTTCCATGCAACGTACACCGCCGTTTCTCCTAAAACTTACAATTTGTGCTCTCTACTGTGCCTGTTACATGTTCTGTCTGAAAACAACCCCCTGATTTGCATATAAGACAATTGGCCTTAAAAACCTCTGGAAGTAGGACGGACATGAGCGAGAGATATGGTTCCAAACAAGAAAGATAATTTGAACCTACACGAGAACCAATTTTCGCGTACCTTGAGTCCAATCTTAATAATTCCAAAGAGGATGGACTCGCGGGTGGCTTCCACGGGTGCGAAGATGTCAGTGCGTTGGAAGAAGAGGCGACGCAACTGATAGGCCAGCGTATGGTCCAACTCCAAATTCTTTACGGAGGATCCGCCGCCAGTTTCGGAGGCATGCTGACTGCCTCGTAGACCGGTGGGCTGGAAACTGCTGTGCCAGGAACGGAAGTCGCCGCTACCTCGATCTCTCGGCCGGTGCTTGGCAGGCAGAAGCTGACTGACCTGTGCAGCGGATGGCAGTTAAAGTCTGCAGATTCAGTAGTATTGTCATTTACTATAATTTATCAACAGCTATGCAACACCTGTGGGGTCAGGAATTTTGCACCCCACAGTCCTAAAAATATGCGCCACACGCCGACGAGCAACAAAAATACACATCACGAACTGAGTAAGACCAGATGAGGAGGCAGGCGTCATCTACAGCATTCCGTGCGCTGACAGCATGCACAACTACATAGGTCAATTCGCGGGTAGTACAACTATAATCTACCCCAATCTGGAGACCCGATCCTTCACCATGCGAAACAGCCGGACTTTTGTACGCAAAACATGCATAGAAATACTTATCCCACTTTTCTCCCTTGAATTGCTATAAGAGGTGATTCACCCCACGAAGCGTTAACAGAAAATCTGAAAGATGACTTCAGTTAGAAATGATCCACTGAGTGGAGTTGTAATAACAGTTCGACTGGCGCAACCGACGATGTCCACCGTGTGCTCCATTGCATGGCGAAGCAGGCACAGTGGCTTGAGCGCGAATTAACTTATGGTGAGAATAGACTTACGCTGCATCTACCGCATTCTCGTCTCCTGTCCCACCAGAGCCCAGTGTCAAAACAAAGTCAAGAAGACCAAGGCGGGAGAGGGTTCAGGTGGATGGCACGGCAGGACCCGCACCTAGGCATAATACTCCACACCCCTTGGTCCACAACAAACACTTGATCAGGATTTTAATCAACAACAACAACACCGCGACTGATCAGAAAAACGAGGACGACTGGGCAACCATGCACACGACCTGTATACCCAGCGGGAGCACAAGAACATCTACCGGCAGGGAACCAGGTGCCAGAGAACTACCAGCGCACACCAGACGGCAAGGGCCACGATCTCCTGATCATGGCATAGCAGACGCTAACAATCCTTGAGACAATATTACTTGCCAATAGAATGGAAAAGACGAGTCCCAGGAAGCAGTCTTGAAGAAGAAGACACGATCGCCGGGACAAGAGCTTTATTAGCCTGACGTTTCCGGACGTTTCGGAAATTCTCGCAAGAGGTGACAACCGCGTGAGCCGGGAGGTGCTTGAGTCATGGTTCACTGGCCCCCAGTCTATTAACAAGTGCAATGATCTTCCCATTCAATACAGCGTGCTGAGACTTCGTCTAGGCGGAGAAATTGGCCACGCGGGGAGCGCCCTGATGAACACTCTTCCCAACACCCGGGTCAGCGCGTCAGATGGTCGAGCAATCATCACACCAACATCCAACGCACGTGATGAAATTGCAGCAATTAACGACGCGAATATCGACCATCACGCCACGTGCAACGATCCCTGATGAAGGGGAGGGAGCCGTGAACATTCATAGGTATGCGGTGGCATGGCTACGGCATCCTATAAATACTGCAGCCACATGTGCATGAACCACCCTTATCTGCTTATGTCTCTGATGATGGATTCGAGCAGGAATCCGAAACGTCAGGCTTATAAAGCTCTTGTCCCGGCGATCGTGTCTTCTTCTTCAACAATATTACTTAGCATGTAGCCTAATCGCCAGGAGACGTTGCACGCAAGCCAGCATATGTAGACCTCTGAACGAGCACCTTTCCAGCCACCGGTTTAGAAATCGCACATACTAAAATGAATACCTAAGCAGTTAGACTTCACATGGGTTTTGGATACTGTTATGCATGTAAAAATACTTTCTAATGACTCATTTTTAAAAATAATCTACTTGAAAGAGAGAGTATGTTCCGGTTTTTAAGTGTTTTTTTTTTCAACGGGGTTCAGCTCACCTGACTGTCCATAGTGTTGAAGTCCTCGAGAATACGACGAATGACGGAACGCACAGACCGCGGCTCCGGACATTTGAACCAATCACGAGCCTCCACGCTCCTACGCATCATGTGAGCTATCTGAGCGCCTTCAAATTTTACATAGGAAGTGAAGAGGAGAGTAGAAACGGCGCGCAGCTGGTCGGACAGAGGCCCTGGCGCTGTCAGAGGATCTCGTCGATTGACTAACAGGCACTGCATCTGTTTAAACAGTGTCTGCTGTTGAGATTTGGCCAGGGCAGTTGCTGGGGGGAAAAAGATGGCTGTGAATAACGTTTCAGCAATACATACAGTATGCGGGCTAACTCATAAAATCTCCACAGAAAGTCCGAAATTCGTTTTCGTTTCGAAAAGATGAATTAAGTAGGGTTGTAAGACCAATCACTATGCAGCATAATTCTAAAATAATTCAGTTACCCCAGGACGCCGGCTTTCGAACAAACGTCTTTCCGGCTGCATCCAAAAACCATACTCCCTAAAAATGACTACTTAAGTGGCATAAATTATTATCATTGGTTTTTGATGCCCTTAAAAATTCAATTATATTCAAGAAAAAACATGCATAAACATATTCATTCTTTGGCTGATTCAGGAGAAAAGTACGTCTTCTTTCAATGTTATACTCGAGGGAAGGGAATATTTTGGTCTTAACTTCTCCAATCCCCGAATAATTTTGAACCCGACCTACCGTCACACTTGCATCCAGGGTTTCCAAACTACAAGCCGTATAATTTCCGCGTACGGAAAACTATACATTTCTCCAGCGCATTAAGAGGAAACCATATGTGGAATTGAGCCACATTGTTACTTTTACAAGCCACATCGGTAAATGCAGAGACATGACGTTTTATGAACGGACATTTCACGGTATTAAAAAATCTGAAAATTAGAAACTTCTTTAAAACAGAATTATACCCTTTATTTGAGTATAAAATTAAAAGAAGTGATTTAGTATCAAATGAGCAAAAGAATGAATATTTTCGTGCAAGTTTTGCATGAAAAAATTCATGCTACTTAAGTAGTCGTTTTCTACGGAGTATGATTCCTTGATTCAGCCGGAAAGACGTTTGTTCGAAAGCCGGTGTCCTGGGCTAACCGAATTATTATAGAATTATGCTGCATAGTGATTAGTTTTACAACCCTACTTAATTAATCTTTTCTAAACGGAAAAGCATTGCTGAATTTCTGTTGAGATTTCATGAGTGTTAGCCCGCCTACTGTAAGTCCGGCCGCCGCGAACGATGCTCACAGTCTGTCCGACAGCAGCATGACGGGCACAGGATGATAACTAGCACGTGAATTGGCTCATTTTGACAGCAGACATGCCTAGCATCTGCCGCACTCACCCACGGATCGCGTGGCGAAAACAAGTCAGAACAACCGGAGGTGGGATCGGTGGTGGTGGATGACAAAACTAAACAGCTTGTCTGTTCGAGGCAAACACACGCACACAACCTGCTCCGTGCATGGTGGACCATGTTTTCAAAGAAACAGGAAAGGGGCGGTTCGGATTCTGTCGCATTAAGATGGAACCACAGCAGCCTGACGTCCTTGTAACTTCAGAGCGAACATGCTCCGAATGATGATGGTAGCCACTGCTAAGGCCGCAAAGCGACGTGACGACTAACAGCAGGAGTGGAAAGATTGAGACAATCGCTGTTTCGGGATATCTGCGCCCTCTCCAGTTGGTTATGTCCGTTAACAATTCACGCTACGTTTATGATATCTTTGCGATTGCAACCGGGGAAACCGACGTTGCTGCCTTCCTAAATGCTGTAAACCGAGGATCAGGCGGTTCGCTTCCTTTCTTAGATGTCCTTCTAAACAGGAGATCTGACGGTAGCATCCGAAGGAGCGTCTATCGCAAGAAAACCTGGTCTGAACAATACATGAACTTCGCTAGTTTCTTACCTCTCCAACAAAAACGGAATCTAGTCAGGTGTTTGGCACAAAGGGCTAGAAAAATTTGTTCAACAGATAATATCGAGGAGAAAACTTGGAAAAATCCAGGACATGTTTCGCGAAAATGGGTACCCTGACAGGTTCATTGTAAAGAACCTTGCCGAACGGCCCGCAAAACCCACCACATTGACCGCCGAAAAAGGAAAACGTTGTTCCTCAACGTCCCTTTCCAAGGAGACGCAGCAAGTGAACTCCTAAGAAGACGCCTTGACCAAGCTGTCTCGGGGACCTCCTCAGCAGCAAGGGTTCGCATATAATTCTCTACTAACCCTATTCTACGCGGAGAAGGCAAGGATAGGCTGCCAGTTCCAACCGTCTCAATGTGCACCTACTCATTCACTTGTTCCTGAGGGGCAGGTTATATTGTCGTACGAGTCGACATCTTTCCAAAATAATACGGGAGCACCTTCCCGCATGGCTGACAAAGGGTGAAACTAGGAGAATTGACAGCGTCATCCTTGCGCATGCAGTGGATTCAGGGCATCGTGTGGACCCCGCTGAAGCAGTTCGTGTGATTTATGAGGTCCCCTCGAGCTACCCTAAGCTACTGGGCCAGCGCCTGTTAGCAACAGCAGAAGCGGCCGCCATCAGGTTACGAAAACCGACCCTATGCCCCCAGAAGAACCTCGTTCAGGCTCCGCGCTTACCGTGGTGGAAGGTTGACTAACAACCTACAATTTTGGACTCGTAAGAAGGAAATTTCCAAACGGTTTCTACTCTCACAGAACAAGGCTGCTCTCCACGAGAATTGGCTTGAAGAACACCTTATTGCCTTCGCTTACATCGGCATTTTATCTTACGACCAGGACACCTTTTCCGCAGTCTTCACCTTCCACCGGAATTTAGCCTTGATCTGCACCACCTACCGTTTCGAAATTACTGTCTCAAAGTGCTTTTTATTGTCCCGAGCAACGTCTACGAACGGCTGAGTCGATTTATTCTTATTATTATTTCTGCTTGTTGCGCGGTTTATAGTCAGATCGTTAGCAACTTTCAAACGTAAAATTAGTTAAAACGCTCGTCAGACCCTCCACTCTCAAGTTATTTCGACAGACCACTAGAAAACGGTCACATCTGAAATTCTTTCCCGAAGATTTCCCTTTTTACACAATTTAGGAAAGCACTACGACCATGTGCGCTGCCGCTCAAAATTCGCCTCCATGCGGAGTCGATCTCGCGACCTTCAAAAGTCCGCTCATCAGCCCAGACCGCTCGGCCACCTCGGCACGGTCTCCAGCCCTCCCACAAAATTACATGGATTATACGGGCGAGCCATACGCAAATAGGCTTTGTGGTGTTAGCTTCCAGGGTCAACCATCTCGAGGAAGAGATTGAGAAATTAAAGGCTCTTCTAGAATATGACTTATACGCACCTGAAGATACAAGTGCTCCAACTGGACGAATAACAAGGAGTAAAACAAAAGTACCTCCCTTGAAAGGCTCTTCAGAAATGCCTCCTGTAGCAGATACGGCTGCACAGGATCGAATGGCAAAAAATAAAAATGACAGCAGTCAACGAGGAAAACAGAACAACAAAAAGAAATCTGATTGTAAAAAAGCCAATGAAAATGAACAGCCGCTTCTAAGTGATATTCCCACAGCACCCGAGCCAGAAACCACGACAACAGCCCCGTCCAAAACGGTTAATGCCGAAAGTCCAAAAACAGTTCGTAACGCCCAGAAAATTCTTGGATCGGATGGGTCCAGCACAAGTAATGGTATTGAGGCCATTGCCGAATCTACAGACCATCATTCGCTACCGTCCATATCAACGCCCCCCTCCAATTTAGTTAAAACTG
>CACRXP010000805.1:61521-72077 GCA_902702965.1 Spirometra erinaceieuropaei
CCCCTCAGGCTGCTTCAGTGACTCTGGCTAGTCTGGCAGCTTGGGATGCTCGTTCGCTTTTAGGCAATCTGAGAAACAAGAGGCCAGAACAAGAGACGGCGCTAGTCGCTCGAGAACTGGCGTTCTACAGGGTGTACATCGTTGCTCTCAGGAAGATCCCCTTCCTCAAACAAGGCCAACTGAAGGTAGGTGTGTGCAGGCCATACCTTCTTCCGGAGCAGCCGCCTAAAGGCTCAGCGACGCGAAGCTGGCGTCTTCTTTGCCATCCGGAACATCGTGGTACGACTGTCCTGTCTGCCGCGGAGCATCAACGGCCGACTCATGAGCCTACGCCTGCCTCTTCGGGGAGCCAAACTCGCCAACCTACCCCAAATGACCAGCCCTGACGAGGCGAAGAACGAATTCTACGAGGACCTGCACGTCCCTCTGGCGACTGCGTCGGAGGCGGCCAGGCTTGTTGCCCTTGGGGACTTCAACGACTGCGTCGGGACAGGCCATGCTGCTTGGGGGAGGGGAAATGCTGGGTCCCCATGGAAGGCAACGTTATGCTGAATCTGCCGGCTCTTCACCTCGATTTCAGCAACCAACTGACCGAGCGACTGGAAGACTTGCAAGTCCAACACGAAAACTCGGCGGTGTCAACTGTGGAATGCTAGTCACTCCACTGCCTGGATGTACCCCAAAAGCCCGTTACCAACGCCAGAACTGGTTTAAAAACGATACAGACATCAGAAACCCGCTCGCCGAAAAGAAGGGAGTGCAGAAGGCCTGCATCGACCGCTGGACCGACGCAAACAGAGTGACCTTTTACCGATGTTCCCGTCTTGTACAGAGGCGAGTGCGGGAGTGCACGACGCCTGGATGGGTCGCCAGGCTGGGCAGATCAATGGGTATGAGGACCAAAACAAGGAACTTCTTCGTATCAATCGAGGCAGTATACGGTCCCAAAACGGACGAATCGCCTCAATTCTCAGCTCTGGTCGAACACTTTTGACAGGGAAACCACAAATTCCGAAACGCCCGGTCAAGCACTTCAGAAGTGTCGTCAACCGCCATCGACCGACTCCCCTAAGTGAAAACGAATAACCTCTCGTTCCTTCTATCAGAGACCGTCTGAGTCGTGCATCAGCTCTCCGGCGGGAAAGCACCTGGCTTCGAAGCGTTTCCGGCTAAAGACTGTACACGTGCGGCCCCCGGCTGATGGACAAACATGTGGCGCCAAAGACAATTTCCTCCGGGACGTGACAATATTTCATCTACACAAGCGGCAACTTCGTGATGAACAAAGAGTAATCTCGTTGATGAGCATCGTCGAGATTTTCGCTCACATCCTCCTCCTGACAATCTTCGCCGCGCAGAAGCTGCTAGAAAATGCCGACCCACTACTACACTACTTTCGTGGATCTCACGGAGGCCTTCGACACGGTGAACTGCTGATGATCATGCAGAAATTCCACGGTGCTGAGCAATTCATGCACGTGGTGCATCGGTTGCATGACGGAATGATGACGCGCGTCACAGATAATTGGGTCGTCTCTGAAGCATTCGCGGTGACCAACGGAATGATGCAGGGCTGTGAACTCGCTCTCACCCTCCTCGGCTTCTTGTGCTCTGCCCTGGCGATGGATAGCCACCGTGATGAGCGCTGTGGATACACATAGCCTAGAGGACCGATAGGCACCTTCTCAATAGTCAACGTATGCCATTACCGACGCGTTTGTCCATGACTACTGTTCCCGGTCTGCTCTTCGTGGACCGACGGAGCAGGTGCCTCTTTGCCCTACGTCCGCACCAACTTCCGGCTGATCACCAACACGAGCAAAACGGTGCTCATGTATCAGCTGCCGCCCAACGCCGCATCCAGTGTTTCTCGCATCTACGTCAACGGCATTTAAATGACAACCATGGACAACTTCGCCTATCTGGGAAGTACAATCTCCGGCTGAAGCCAAATTGACGACCAGCCAAACAGGACCTTCGGTCGGCTGCAAAACGCAGTATGGAATCTCAACGGTCCCTACTTCAACAGCAAAAGCAAGATGTACAAAAGCTGTCATCTTGACAACAACGCAGGCACCTCCCACGTGAGTGAGAAGTGTGCTACTCGGCGCCTCCGTGCGGCCCGGTCTCAACAGTCTACCCTCTATATGAAATCCTAGAGAATCAGATCATGCGTGTAGCACGCACATACGGGGTGAGGTCGACTATCAGCGCATACGTCCTCACTACAAACAATCCGACGCATTTGAATATGTCACGGCGAGCTAAACGCTGACGATGCCGCTCAAACCAGTCCAGTGTGTCTGTGCGTTGAGTGTCCGACTAACGGAATAAGTTAGGTAATGGATTTTTTCGCAAATTGTGAATAATTCCCATTGACCTAAGTGTGAAACATTTGGCGCCTCAGTGAGATTCGAATCAACAACAGTAAGGGGAAGACTCAATGTTCCAGCCACTTGAGCTACGAGACTCCACCGGAAGACGTGCGTTTAATAACATTTGGGTTAAGTTACCCGCCGAACCAACTGCAACGTCACGAATCCACCAAAAGTGATAAAGTAATCTGACTGCCCAAGCAGGATTTCCTAAGTAATCGCTCTAGAATCCACCAGCAGACTGAGTTAGGCCGCAAAGGCCCTTCTTAATGCGGCCTTTATAGTACTCCCAGTCAATGAAATCGAGGCCGGTGTGGTGGCATGCACTAAGGTACAAGCTTCCGCAGTACCAGCCGCATGCGCCCTATCCCGCTTCCGGTATTCTCGACTGACACCGGGCCAGGTGGGGGAGGAATAGGGTGCGATAGATGCTACGACAGTCCACATTCACTATAAACGAATTCACGCGCAAGTCACCGTCCCTTATCTGTTTCTGCTGTACAGCACACAGTGGACATCGTCGGGAATGACGGTCAAAGTGTCGGCCAGACGAATAAACAAACGTTAAAAACACTAGAGGGGAGCTTATACAAAACAAAGGGCGAAATAAAAAAAGGTGCGAACGTACGGAGACCAACAGCCGATTAGTCACCGGACTACTGCTATCCGAACCATCCGGCGAATTCACAGGATGAACAACCTCCTGATCGAGTTTTTGGAACAATTCATCCATACGCAATGTAGCGCTAGAAATTAAAGGTTGGATTAAAAGGATTCATCGGCATAAGAAACGCGAAGGACACTGATAATGTCAGATTTACAGGAAAAGTCGATGACGAAGTCTGAGTGATGGCCTGCAATCTATATGACACAGCAAGGCCGATTTGGTGGCAGTGGTGGTGGTGGTGGTGGTGGTGGTGGTGGTGGTGGTGGTGGTGGTGGTGGTGGTTAACAATGCTGGTTTCCGACAAGAGCTCGTCTGTTGCCCGCATATTTGTCCCGCACAGGGATAGTTAAACGATAAGGTGGCGGTACAAACCGGATCATGATCCTCCCGTTTATGCGCTACCATCGCGCAAAGGTTAGGAAATACCGAGGGGCCAGAACTGCTATGTATGCTATTAGTTAAGGAATCAAATATGAAGCTATATAAAGCCGAGGTCTTCCACGTAAACAGGATTTTACAAATCGCGCTGCATATGAGTATCCCGATTCCTTACGCATTAGGATGGCTTGCGAAGTTAAGTCACGTGGCTTCCATGTTCCTTCGACCTTAGATATGATGTCAGACTACACCAGTTTAGTTCACAGGATGTGTTTCTACATTTGCGTACTTTACAAGTAGACAGGCACACTTACGTAAGTAAGAATTTGGACGCCAGAGAGGCCTGGTCGTGGTTTAGTTTCTGGAGAGTCTCGATGGAGGATGTCAGGCTGGCCGCATCCGGCTAAAAGTCAGGTGTCATAAGGGGCGGAAGGACAGTACCGCGGCTGAAAGATCAATTTCTATGTTAGCAGAGACAGTGTTAATCAAGTCTTGGCAGTCACGCTGGAGGCCCTGGAAGGAGGGGACATCGCAGAATTTCTGGAAGACAGGCCTAGCCTTGCAGTAGGCGTTCACCGCCTCGGCCCACTGTTCCTTTTGTATGTGCTCCCGTAGTTTGGTCGGCAGAGAAGAGAGATAATTCAACTGTGGAAGATACAAGCTGAGAAAAAGAATGAATAGCAGACCTTTTGCAGATTCTGCTTGGTGTTGGAAAGACGCTTGAGCTCCTCTCGATGCTTGTGAGTTTTCTTGTCAATGCTTGCCGAGAGCTGGCTAATTTCCACCATTGCTTCAGCCAGAGAGTTCATCTCATCTTCAATGAACTTGAAATCCGTTTTCATCTAAGCGAACAGACAGTAGTGGGGGCAAGCGAAGGAACAGACCATCTTGATAGTATCCGTGGCAACAATGAATTTGTTATAGTTGTCATAGACTAAAGTCTGCATCTCTGAGTCTAGGGCACGCATCTGCTCGGTCACCTCAATTTCCTTCGTCATAAGGTCATTTAAGTCACACTGCTGCAGCAATTTTGTAAAATAGGCCTGGCGGTCGAATGAGGAGGAGTCAATGTTAGTAGGATCAAGGTCATCCTTTGTGACTTGTGGTGGTCGGTCGTCGTCTGCGGTTCCTACAGGACCTTGGAGGTCATAGAAGGCTAGTAATCTCTTCTTCCTCTCCAAACGCTCTTGTGGCTCGACCATGAGGGAGGCCTACAAAAGTGACGGAATTGGTCAGACAACGGAAATTTGGACTGAATGAACGGGTCGTTAGCTGGTTCGCTATCAAGTCCGTTGATTTGGCTGCTCACTATCCGACGCGTCCGCCGGTGACGAATGATGGAGCAGCCTTCGCCGAGGGTTTTTCGCGAAAAAAGGCTCTCGGATGCGGCGAATAAGCAGTTGCGGACCAGCTGAACTTCGGCGATCAGAAGCGAGGATTAGTCACTAATACGTGCTTTCAGCATCGCAACAAACATTTACTGACCTGGTATTCAAATAGCGGTTATAGGGTCGGCCAGATCGATTGCATACTGGTCGATTACAGGTTTTACGATCATTTTCACGGAGTGCGTCGTACTATGTTTTCGTTCGTACAAGCTTGGAAGTCCACCTCCCATCAAATGCAAGACGCCTTGGTGTCGCAGACTGACAGCGTAGCGCCGTCGAGGCCCTGAGAACAGAAATCTCGTCTCGAACGACCCAGGTCGACGGAGAGGGCGGTAACTAATAAGTGCCATTAAAGTAACCCGTAGATAGGCCATCTAAGCAAAATTTAGAATTCAACTGGATGCGAGCAGTGACTGGATCAGCAGAAGAAACTTGCAGCTGTCTGTCCAGATGGCTCGAGCCGGGTCTCGTAACGATGATTCCTCCCACCAACTCCGTAAAATGAGAGCAAAGTTCGAAAGGGATGACCGCCAGAAATATCGGAGGTAGCAACCTCCCTGAGGAAGACCTGATACATTGGTAACACTACCAAATTATTTGTCGAGTTAACGGGTCGAGCACTCCTGATTCGGATCGACATGCGCGACATCATTGGGGCGGGTTAGGTCAAGAGTGACCACAGCTGTACGGATAGTTGGGCGGCATTCGGCTCTTAAAAATCGCCAACCACACTCTGACAGCAGTGCAATCGCAGCCCAGATCTTTTTTGTGAGTATAAGTAATTTGCTGAGTAGATGAGACATTTACTGGTGTAAATCCCAGGTACTCCGCAGGCTACTGCGCTCGGCAGGCCGTGATGCTCGCGTACGGGTGCACAGTCCTCCGCAAGTTGAAGTCTGACTGTCAACTGCATCTTAACCAATACCAATAGGCGCTAGTCATCTAATGGATATATTGCCTCGTACGTGGTTTGCGTTATTCTGGAGGAACAATATTGTTCCACAAAGACAGTATTGTCTTAAGATCTTAAGACATGCAATTGGGTCGAAAACTCAAATAGCCTTATGGTCCTCCGACCAAACTGAACTTTTTTACATTTTAAAATATCATTTCTCGAACGAAAGCGTTAAATAGTGTTATCAAACAGGGAACACAAAGTCGAGGGAGCAAATTCGGTTCCTATAAAGAAACGACAACGAACATCGGGGAAACGCAAAAACCCCAAAAGTGTATTTGCAGCCAGAAAACTACTGGTATGACATCAGTTATGGTACAGATTTATTCAGTTGTCTAGATTAATCTGGCCAATTTGAAAGCTTTAAATTAAGTCCTGGTAGTTATCCTTAAACCACGAACATCTGAAAATGCATAAACATAAGGGGAAATTAAGCCACAACGTGACCCAAACATAGGGTCCACCAGTCATACTTAAGGGGGTTCAGATTGCAGATGTCTCCCTATCTTCTACTTTTGTTTACACTACTAACTGAGACTCAATTTGAATAAATGTATATGTTTCCATGTACAGCAAATGCATATATGGAATCGGTGTTCTGACTTTCCGATGATCTTGGACTGATAGTTTTATAAACCACATCATTTTGAACGAAATTATTAGACGAACCCTATCCTCCCTGAGCTTGCTTCGTCAGCTGTCAGTTAGCATGCGGTCCCATCAATGATGAAAGCCCTATAGAGGTGGGGGCGCATTTGTGTTAAAAGATGTCTAAATGTCAAGGCATTTTCGGAAGATTTTATTTGTTGTCTTTATGTCACACTCCCTCTTTCATCCATCTTATGTTAAACGCTGCATTCCTCGTAAATAACTAGTCTGCTTCGATCGTGATTTAGATATTTTTATTCGCGTTTTCACCACCTAATTTGCGATTTTCTATGCATTTTGATTATACGCGTATATTCCTGTTATTATGACCAACATCAGTTAAAATGCAGATATTTTAGCTCTTGATTCTCTGCATCAAGCGCCTTTTTGTATATTGTTTCTAAACTGCAGGTCTGAGTCTTCGAAATTAAATAACCTAAGAGCCTATGTGTTATCTCATTTGTTGTAAGTCCTTAGCGATAGGCGTTGGCATTGGTGTCTGGATTCATTCTGGAAATTTGTCCACAAACGGTATTAGAAAATGTTCCAACTCGACACATCGACATGTTATGAGAACACTTCACAATGCGAATGTCTGCTGTAAAATGCCACCACAATTTATGATACAAACGTGTTCCTTGCCTGCCATTGCCACGCGAGTGACGTAAATTTTCGCGAAATTTGCTTCGAAAAACTGCTTCTACAATAGAACAGGTGTTGGTCACGTTGGATCCTGGGGGTCTTTTGGATATACTATCGAAATCTGTCCATAGATATTGATAGTGCAACCCATACAAGGCATCGATTTAAAACCTTCATCAGCTGATCATTTCTGAGAGACAGTGATGCGTTTGCTGTGATCGATCTGTAGACAAAAAATATCGAATTAAACTTCTTCGTAATGCTTTTATGCCACACGACGCACAAAACCGTCATCTGGCTCTTAATCAGCGGCGCATGAACCACACCCTGGCGATTTCGAAGTCCTCCGTCTAAACAAGTCACCTCGTTTTGCTCACGTTATCGGCGTTTCCAATCGCGCTAATGAAATCTCGATCAAAAACCGTGGAGATGAAGCCCGCCAAATACATTTCAAAAACGGCAAAGCGACAATGTCGGCCAGTCAGGCTGACTACGGCCGTCAGGTTCCATTCATTCCTCAAAAGTGGAATGTCGTTGATTCCTCATTGATGCAGGCGCGGAGGAATCAACACAACTTCAAGTCTGCAAACAACCCCATATCAAGATAAAGGTCATTAATCATTGATCTGGTAATCCGATGCCCTCTTCTTTGACTATTTATTCTGCTTGAAACTAACTGCTCATTAGTGGGACTTGTTTTTAGTTAAATTTTGTTTCCCTGTAGATCGAAAACATCACCGGGGCGTCGATACAACCAAACAACTTAGCACAGTTGACACTTAAGCACTTGATCTTAGACTTGAGTCCACATTGATACCAATCTCAATGACTAACTATATTTTATGAAACCTACCAGCACATCAAAAGGTTCATCTGGCGGTTGCGACACGATAACAGATATACTCTCCTCAGAGTAGATGTCACCATGAGAAGCTTCGGTTCGAGAGGTATGAATTTACTACAATGAAGTTGGAAACGATCTAGTTCTTGAGTCTCTCCGCTGCTTATATTGACCGAGAAGCAACTCAGAAATTTGAGACCACCTGCTTATTTTTACACCCTCGATCTTAAATTATTCGAATGTGCTCCTAATATCTTTCGCATTCAATCTCCAAAACCATATTTCCGAGATGGACCACATCGTGGCTCGCATATCATATGAGTGACTGAGAAGGATATCACAAGGAATACCAGCACGATAATTTTTGGTACGCTTCGTAGAACTTCCTCGATAGAGCACACATTAAGATAACGCAGCTGATTTATCCCTTTCAGTATCTCACGCAGATGACTTGTACTGAAATTTTATCAAATGGGCGTGAATGTGAATCTGCTGAAATGGCTAACGGGCTTTCTTCCAGCCAGATCTCAGTATGGGTGCATTGGTGACAACAAATCTCACTGGGAAACCGTTCACAGTGGCGTTTTGAGGGGGAGCGTCCGGCGTCCATTTCTGTGCTTAATAGATGTGATCGGCTGCCTGGACTGTGTGTACTGCGTATACGTAGATTTGGCAATGACTCCAAATTTCGGAAACCAATGAAAAAGCCGGAAAATTCGCGGTAGTTGCAAAATAATCTGGATCGCTTGCAGCAATTGTGCGATGTGGGGTGTCAGAAACTCAACTCTTATAAATGTCAAATCATCAGAATGCAATCTGGCCACAGGAGGTCGTTGAGTTTTGAATTTCACTACTTCGTAGGAGGTCGCCAACTCGTAAATATGTACATGTTTTTCCTCCGCATGTCTGCGAATAAGGTTTTCCAAGGGTCTGCCTATCTCCTTCGTTTATTTACTGGATTTTACTGAATGAAATATAACTGAACTTCGCTTTGATTCTTTCGGCGTCCTTCCGTCTACAGTCTTTGTTGATCACAGCGATCAGTATGGAATTAATTCATAACGTGAGGAATGGTAAGGCCAGTTGTGTTTCTTGCTCCAAACAATAACACAAATCCGCATTATTTCATTGTATTCGCACAGTGCTGTCCATGTTTTATTCCCGATTGTGCTAATAAAGTAGCGTCCCTGACGGCCATTTCAAAATCCATATCAAAATCAACTGCAACTTAACCAGAAGATCATTCCGTTATCGAAACAGTCAAAAGATCCGTACTGATGATATCATTTTTTTATTTTTCAAAGCCGAAACTTATTGCAAAGTTAATTCTGACGACTGACGCCTCAAACAATACTGCCGACGCAGTTAGGCATCAGTATGTTCAAAGCAGATTGTAAAAATTGGCCTTTACATACAGAAGTTGCACAAGGATTCAAACTGATTCAGTACTTTTCAACCCACCGACATGGTCACTTGCCATTCAGAAAGCAGGTTGACGATTTAAACCTGAAAATATAAACAGGATGTAAAAATGATAGTTTGCATATGCAACCATCAGGGTAAAACCGTCAATAATTCAGAGGACCCAAAAGACATAGTGGGTTGCATCGTGGTTCCAACTGTCTCTGTTGTAGAAGGAAATCCTTAATTTTTTAGAGAATAAACCCACGGATTGGCGCATTATCGAGCCAAGCTTGCTACATGGTCTTCTATGCAAGTTCTCCTGTGCTGGAGGACAGAGAGTGAAAATGCTTGAGCATGAGCACTAATGGAACACATAGCGCTTATCCTAACGATGACCACAACTGACATGGAGGAGCACAGAGAGACCGCCACGAAATGCAGCTCCGTTCGCCGTACGCTTGACGAATGGTTTGTGAATAAAAGCTACGCGTAATAGTCGGCAAAATCCGACATTTAAGAGAGGCAAATTATAATACACTTTAGCATATCGAAGAGCTGAGGCGATCTCTCTTATCATAAAACGACCTCTGAGCTGAGGTTTTAGGTCACTTTGTCAATCAACTTTGTTTAGCTGCATTTATACCGTAGAGAACATGTAAATATGTTCACGAAGGGAACAATGAAGCCCGTAAATTATAAACCAAGCCTAGAAAGCCTTATTCCTAACAAAACGAGATGCTACGGCTAACTCAAACGCAGGGAATTTGATCGGGTTATTTAAAGAACGCGGATGCTACGTTAACTTACGCGAATACCCGTGCACCAGCAGCTCGACACTCCAATCAAATGTCTGGAAGTGTACTATTAGATCATTCTTATAAATAAATAAATTAAATAAATTTTAATTTAATGCCAGTTTACAGGCATTGTCAAGGGAAGCGATTAAACACAAATCCGACCAGCAGTGAAAAAAAAACTCCTGAGCTTAAGGCATAAAAATATAGTTGATGGTGGTTTTTGTGGTTTGGAGGGCTCAGGAGAAAAAAACTGTCGGCGGTGGTAGAATATCGATCGTCAAGAAGGGGGGAGGTTGCACTGTATCGGAGATTATCGGACGTCAACTTCCTTTCATGAAGTTGGGGATAGTCAAAGTAGAGGCGTTGAGGAACAGCTGGTGAGACCGGCCATAGTGTTCAGAGACCACAAACGCCATCGCTACGGTACAGTCGATCAGTAGACTCGGCACCCAAAATTTGTG
>CACRXP010000805.1:74987-115667 GCA_902702965.1 Spirometra erinaceieuropaei
GTAACTAGTATCGGCGCATTACGGCTAAGCGAGCGAAGTCGCTTAGCTTGTGCGACACTAAAACTCAAGCCACAACTTTGTAGGAACACATGCGCTCCCTCCATAGCAGATAAGTGGCTCGGAATGTTTCGCAGTACGAAATCATGCCTGCGTTTAATTCGTTCCTCAGTTTCCGAACTTATTACCCCAAAAAGTTTAAAAACTTGTTCAAGCACTTTTTCAGAAGTGCTGTTTATGTCTCCATAAATCAACTGATCGATTATTTCGCCGGCTGATGGCCTGCTACGACTAGCAGAGGCGTATTTTTGGACGACTGAAGGGTCGAGAGGTTCTACATGTACTAAAGGGATTTGTGAGCTAATCAGATCTGCAGACGGCGAAGAACATACGCTGGCGTCTGCCATGTCTTCAGTCACGATTTTAGCACCCAGAGACGGTGGGGATGCCGCAAGCTTTCGCCTTTTAGCACGTGCTCTGCGGGGCATTACAGACAAAAAAAGTTGTTTCGTTACAGAAGAGGGATCAAAACAGAAACGCGCACTGAGTAGCAAATATTACTGTTTTTTTTTACTACGAAAACTAGAAAGCGGTAGTAGGGAAAGGATTCACTACAATGGATTTTTACAAAATACGACTATTTTGCCAGACTGTCAAACAAACTGGGAAAAAATTTTACCTTATATAGAAAGGCGCCTTTTAAAACGGACTCAAGTAAAAACCAGGCATTAATTACTTAAAAATATCCAGATAAATGCAGAGCTTCACTTATCTTTGAAATTGAGCTGCGCGCCTTGACCTTCTTCTTCTTCTTCTTCTTCTTCTTCTTCTTCTTCTTCTTCTTCTTCTTCTTCTTCTTCTTCTTCTTCTTCTTCTTCTTTTTCTTCTTCTTCTTCTTCTTCTTCTTCTTCTTCTTCTTCTCGAGTACTTAAACGTGTGAGTCAGAAAACCAACTGGTCGAAGAAAGGAATCAGTTACGCCAGTCGCTGTTGACCTGTCGGAATGAGCCAAATACATTAAACATCCTGCAACCGATAACGCACCTCGACAAATATCGGGAATGGTACTCCAACTATAACTACTGACATGTATGACTTTGTTCGTCGCTTTTTCATGGTAACCTTCCTCAATGTGTAACGACGTTTTGCATACAAATTAGAAGCTTACCAGTTACTTCTTCGCCGAAGTAATCAGATCTCCCTTGACTTTTTTTGAGAACCGGAACTATGTATGCACAGAGACGGTCACCACATCGCTTCAATTTTCGAAATAGAAGCGCAGGATTTGACTACCTGGCCTGCTTGACGTTTACATACCCAATTTCTAAAAAGAACCGGCCTCATACTTCCTGAATCACAGATATGCATTTCCTATAGAAATTGCGTTTTTTGCTTAACACGGAGAGTCAGTGCACTCCTTTTGATACACACGTTGTGAACAGTGAGTCCAGGTTTTATGATGTGGAAGACGCTGCCAGTGACACATCCATAAGTGTGCTGTCAGCAGTGGAACTACATTTTAGATCGGATTAAAAAAATAGTTGTAATCCGAACCTGTTAATTTAATGTGCACAGTGTGTTGCTTTGATGAGCTTAAGAATCTGGAATAAGAAGACGGGAGGTTAATAGTTAGACCGGCAAACAAAATATCCTCTCCATGGATTTCGCAATCTTGCCTGTGAACAAACAACTCTGTCAATCTACGATACCAGTTGAGAAGAATGAGACGCGATCTCTGGAACAAAAATGTGCCATCTATTGTTCCGAACTCACATCCGAATCCATCAACACAGACATCAGGAAAGAATATCATATGCGCATAAGGTTGACTTATTTTAAACATGTACTTTCAATGCCAATGTCTAAGTTTCAAAATTAGCTTCTCTTCCATTCATTGAGGAGGTTAAATTTGGTAAGATATTTGTTTTATTGTTTTCCGCCGAATCTAATCAGTCAAAATCCCATCATTTGTGTTGGTTATTGGTGTGATGCCGACATCAGTACCAGAAACATTGTCCACCTGTGCGTTCCTCGCGCTCCTAATCAATTTGTCTAGGTAAAGTCTCGGCTTGAAGCATGTTGAGGGGAAGGTCTTTACTTTGTTCACCTACGCGTGCCGGAGAGTCATGATTGAGATAGCTTGTGGGTCGCTTGGTTGTGACATCTCGCGAGAATTCAAGTATGAGTCAGATCTCTTTCTTTGAAAGCTTCCTGGAAGTTGAATTTATTTTTTTACTGATTATGATAGATGTACGAAGTTTAGTCATGCCAGAAATGGTTAAGGTATAAACAGGCACCGAATAGCACATCTTGGTATCATAAAGTTGCAGATCTGTAGAGCGCTGACGTTTCTAAAGGATTGCCTGACTTCAGCTGAAACCAGGACTTCCGGGTCCAGTCTTTGACTATGCGAAATGAACACGATGTCTAATATGGGAAATGGCATCACTACACCTATGATAAACGTTGAACAGACAGCTATATATAATGTCGTGTAGCCACAAAAGACTTTTAATAATGCTCAGGACTGTCGACACACGCGGAGAAGGAATCGAGCCATGTGTGTACAGTCATACGGGGCTTTTAAATATGCTAGACAACGTGACCACTTCCAAATCTGGTCGGCTTGACGATATCTTGCCAATGAAGCAGTATGGTCGAGCAAGATCCGCATAACTTAATGGACTTTTAAAAAGGAACACTTGTGATTGGCGAGGAAAATAACCGACGTGCAGATTGATCAGTTCATCAAGTGTCAGTTAACTCACAGAAGAAGTCGAGCTTGAGTAATGCCCTACGTAAGGCTCCAGTCTGTAGATATCAAAAGAGCCGTTCGCATAACCGAGTCCCGAAGCAGTAGTAATATCAACAAGGTGATACGAACGAACTCCGTGCAGCGTATCCTGCCCGGGCCGTCAGGACATCATGCCACAAACGCGTGACAAACGAACGATCAAGGTCATGGCCCCCTGTTTACACCGTCTTTGTGCTGATTGGCCACCCATCAGCCTATGACAGTCCCCCTTGCCATATACCCGGCCGTTTCCACAAGCCTCCTCACTTGTGCTGTCTATTGTACTCAGTACACGTCCTATTTCCAATTAGTCTTCTGTTTTGCAAACATAACATTGGCGACGCAGCCTAACGAACATGTCTTCATTGCTGCCTACACTGCTACCTTTTAGGCCAAAGAACACCCCGAAGCCCTCAAATGACTCGTGGTTGCAGTGGAGGAAGACATTTGAGGATTATATTGAACTACTCCCGATTTTGTCACCCACGATTGTACTAGACGTCCTATCTAAGTTGAAGCTCCTCCGGACGAATCTCGGAGAGTTGGGACAACGATAATTCGATGCCCTCAATCTACAAAAGGCTATAGATCTCCAAACAGCCTTCTCAAAACTCGAGTCAGCGTGGGGAGGAAAGGACAACGTCTTTCTCAGTCGCTATCGGTTTTGTCAAATGCGTCAAGAATCCAATCAGTATGTCAGTGATTTTATTGCTAATCTGACTCTGGCCATTCAGGACTGTGGGCATAAAGAGATCAAGGCAGACAAATTCGAGCACGCAATGCTCGTTTAGCAGTTGATCGTCGGTCTACGCGATGTAAAAGCTCGGGAAAATATCTTATCAGAGAAGAAGGATTTGTCATGGGAGAAAGCCTGTGATATTGCCAGTCATCAGGAGCACGTGCTGCAAAACCTTCAGCAGCTGAATCAGTCAAAAGATGGAGTGATAGCATCCTTGGAATCGGAAATGGCTGTCTCCCTGGTCAACACTGCTGTGTCTTCACATAGACAGCGACCCTCAGCTCCCTCAAAACAACTACCATCATGCTACCGTTGTGGCCAGCATCATATCCGGTGGTCAGACTGTAGACACCAGAAGACGGTATGCCAGTTTTGCAAGAAAGTCGGCCACATCGAACGAGTGTGTTTCTCCAAAAGACGAGCGAATAGTAACACGCATGCGACCTACCCTAGTCCAGCTGGGGATGGTGAGGCGATACTCCGAATGTTTCCGGCCAACGCTACTCTCCAATCCCCCTAAACCATCACGCTTCTGGTCGATCACCATCCCGTGAAGTTTGAAATCGACACTGGCTCAGCTGTTACTCTCATCAATGAGGCCCCTCTTCAGAAAGTGCCCTCCCTCCTACCGGCTAGCTCAACATTCCGTAGTTACACTGGACAGAACGTAGACGTTCGAGGGGTCTTTACAGCCGAAGTCGAACATGATGGAGAACTTCATTACTTGCCGGTTAATGTGGTTAGAGGAAGCCAGAAACCGAATCTCCTTGGACGAAATTGGATTAAATGTGTGCCTTCTGTGCTATCCTATCTACATCGGATTGGTGTAAATCCGGCTTTAGATTCAATTTTGGTAAATCATAAGGATCTATTTCGTGACGATTCAGCTACCCACTACCGCGGTCCACCTGTTAAGTTTCAGTTTCAGTCAAATTTCCGGCCCCGGTTCTTCAAAGCTCGTACAGTGCCCTATGCACTCGCACCGAAGGTCGAAGAAGAGCTGGATCGCCTACAGAAAGCGGATATTATTGAGCCCGTGCAATATTCGGAATGGGCAGCCCCAATAGTTCCTGTTCTTAAAACAGATGGTTCTGTGCGTTTCTGTGGCGACTCCAAGCTGACAATCAACTCAGCAACTAAACTGAACCCTTATCCTCTCCCGCGCATCGAGGATCTGTACGCATCCCTCTCGGGTGGTCATCAATTTACAACTTCGGACCTAAAGCGTGCCTACAACCAAGTCGTCCTAGATACTGAATCCCGAGACGCCACCACCATCAAAACGCATCGGGGTTTATTTCGATGTAAAAGACTACCATTTGGAGTAAGTTCGGCTCCCGGTTTATTTCATTGCTTGATTGATAATCTCGTGAAGGATATACCTCACGTTTGCGCATATCTTGACGATATATTAGTTACCGGCCCATCTGAACATAGTCATCTAGAGACTCTAAACATCGTGTTAGGACGTTTAGAGGACGCCGGTTTTCAACTCAGGAAAGATAAGTGCACTTTCCTTGCCGACTCGGTAGAATACCTGGGCTTCAGGGCGGATAAAACTGACCTCCATCCACTCGAACATAAGCTCAAAGCCTTGAAGACGGCGCCGCGCCCCAACAATACTAGTCAATTGCGTTCATTTCTGGGGTTGGTCACGCACTTTAGTCGCTTTATGAAT
Organism: Spirometra erinaceieuropaei; assembly: GCA_902702965.1. Classification (NCBI taxonomy): domain Eukaryota; kingdom Metazoa; phylum Platyhelminthes; class Cestoda; order Diphyllobothriidea; family Diphyllobothriidae; genus Spirometra; species Spirometra erinaceieuropaei. Next base: position 80,195 of record CACRXP010000805.1, read on the forward strand.
CAGTCGGCTACAATTCTCAAGCCTCTTTATCGACTACTTGAAAAGAATTGTGGCTGGCACTGGTCGGAGGTCGAACAAAGTGCTTTCGAACAGGCAAAAGCGGCTCTTACCTTCTCATCTGTTCTAGTTCACTATGACCGGGAAAAGCCTATCATACTGAAGTGTGATGCGTCTCCGTACGGCGTAGGTGCGGTTCTCATGCATCGAATGCCTTCGGGTTCGGAGATGCCGATTGCTTTTGCATCAAGAACCATGTCACAGGCGGAAACCAACTATTCGCAACTAGACAAATAGGCCTTAGCAATAATGTTTGGCATACATCGGTTCCACCTGTATCTTTTTGGCCGACACTTTGAAATTCACACTGATCACAAACCCCTCTTAGGTTTGCTGGGAGAAAAACGAGGGATACAACAGATGTCCTCGCCAAGAATGCAACGATGGGCACTCACTTTATCTGCTTGCACGTATGCAATGAAATACGTTACAGGTAGTGCAAACGTAGTGGCTGACGCCTTGAGTAGGCTTCCTATCGTGGACGATGGCATTAACGCGGCACCTGTTTTTGAGACCGTGAATCTTTTGCAGAATCTAGTCAACGCGCCTGTAACCTGTCAACAAATTCGACAGTGGACATCGAGAGACCCTCTCCTAAGTCGGGTAAAAAGAGCCTTACAATCTGGCTGGCCGTCCTCTACCTCCTCCGATTTTCAACCATTCTTCAGCCGTCAGAACGAGTTGAGTCTTCAAGACGGATGCATACTATGAGGCAATCGTGTAGTTGTGCCACTTCAAGGCCGACGGGCCATCCTCAGAGACCTGCATAATGCTCATCCTGGTACAGTTAGAATGAAAGCTCTCGCCCGCAGCTATGTTTGGTGGCCCAAAATTGACGCAGATACAGAAAACGTGGTGAAAGCATGTCACATGTGCCAAATAACACAGAAGACCTTACTGAAGGTTCCTCTGAAGCCTTGGGCCTGGCCCGACTCGCCGTGGAAGAGGGTACACGTCGATTATTTTGGGCCATTCCAAGGCCATATGGTTTTGGTGGTAGTTGACGCCCACATTAAATGGATTGATGCGATTCCGACAGGAAATTCTTGTTCCTCACTGACTACAATCAACAAGTTGCGAACCGTCTTTTCTACTTTTGGGATACCTGAAATGGTCGTTTCAGACAATGGCCCGGCCTTTACTAGTGCAGAATTTGAAGATTTCATGGAGAAAAATGGAATTAGACATTTAATTACTGCCCCGTACCACGCTGCTTCAAATGGCCTCACAGAGCGTGCAGTCCAGACAATAAAGCACGGACTAGCCAGACAGACAAAAGCGGACTTGGTCACCAAGTTGTCACGCTTTTTGTTCAGCTCTCGCATAACACCAAACGACTCAACGGGTGCTTCGCCTGCAGAATTGATGTTCAGGCGGCAGTTGAGCACATGACTCGACCTGCTTAATCCATCAACGCAGGATAGGGTCATTGCAAAACAGACGAAGATGATAGAACGATATGATGTGAGCACCTGACCACGAGTCGTCGCGCCCAACGAAAGTGTCTACACGCGACTGGAACACGAAACGAACTGGTGTCCAGCGGTAGTTCGAAAAAGCGAGGGTCAAATAGTGGAATTAGAGTTAGAAGGTGGGGGAATTGTACGTCGACATCTGGACAAAGTTCGCAGCCGAACGGACACAGTAAGTGTAGAATTCGGAGAGTTAGAACTGCCAGCAACCCTTAATAGGGATCCTGACATCCCGAGGACTGAGCCCCTACTTCCTGCACAGGGCACTACGCCATCCACCGAGGCTTATGTTCCACCTCCTTCTACCCCGGCCAGCACTAGCTTAGGGGCAGAGGAGCCAGTGACTGCACAAAGCGGCGCAGAGGTAGAAAATACCGTCGTGAGAAGATCAACCCGAAACCGCAAACCTGTCCAACGCTTTCAGGACGAATCTTATTAGAACATTGTCTGACAATCCACTATTACCTATACTGTTCCCCTCCCCTACCCCTCATGCTCTCCACTTTAGGGTGGAGTGATGCAGCGTATCCTGCCCGGGCCGTCAGGACATCATGCCACAAACGCGTGACAAACGAACGATCAAGGTCATGGCCCCCTGTTCACACCGTCTTTGTGCTGATTGGCCACCCATCAGCCTATGACAGTCCCCCTTGCCATATACCCGGTCGTTTCCACAAGCCTCCTCACTTGTGCTGTCTATCGTACTCAGTACACGTCCTATTTCCAATTAGCCTTCTGGTTTGAATGCATAACACTCCGAATTTTCGGGCCGAAAAATAGTTTAGTGGGAGGAGGAGAAGAGATAACTGAGACAAGAAGTTTATTGGCTTGACGTTTCGCATTCTCACTAGAACCCATCATCAGAGACGGCAGCAGATAAAGGTAATGGAGGCACAAAGACTACAGGATATTTAGCACGTAGCTGTCATGTGGCCACGTGCGTAATATAATAAAGGGCTCTAACAATCACCACTGGAGGTCATAAGTCGGACGATGATGCCTCGTCAGTCCGCGTCCTAGTTGTGAATTGCCGAAATTGCATAAATTGTCTTGCATGTAGACGTGATGATAACTCGGCAATTTGGTCCGCTGTCACCAGGATAATTGATTGCCCGCACCCTTTCCATGTGACTGCTTTCCCTGCTCAGGGTAATGTCTCAGCACTGTATATGGTACCGGGAGGTCGTCGCAGTTGTTGGTGGGATGCAGGCCTGAGGATCATGATTCCAACAACTCGTATCCCACGCGGTTGTCAGCTTTTGAGGGGATTTAGGCCTCATGAAACCTGAAAATATGGCCCTCAACGCCATCTTCGTGGACATTCCATCTACGATAGTTGGCAAGGAGAACTTCCGGCTGGTCTTTCTGGATATCCTCGTTTTCTGCAAAGATTGTAGTAGTCTAAAAACCGAAGCGTTCAAGAAAGCGATAAACACCACTCAAGTACTGAATTTCAATAGTAACCACCCGATCGGTCTTAAACGTAATTGCGTTAGGGCGCTATACCGGCGCGTTGAAATACACTGCAATGAAATGGAAGACAAGGTTGCTGAATTCCAATAGTTTCGACGTGTACTAAGAGCCCATGGTTACCCGCACAACTTCATCAACCAGTGCGTATGCAGACGAAATTCGAAACCAAGTCCAACCGGGCGAGCACTTCCGTACTCGGAAGCTGTCAGCCGTCTCACTCCACTTGAAGTTGGGGTCGCACACAGGCCGTAAGCAACCATCAGGCACCAAGTCATGAGGCCGAAGGTCCCGTTGCCACGTTAGGAAACGTCTGGGATATTTCACCGGGTCTAGTGCAGTTGCGGACAGGGCAACTTCGTTGGAGAAACTGGGAGACAACTGCGGACACGCATGGTTGAGCATGCGGCACCGGTGAGAATGAAAGACGCCAGATCTCAGGCAGCAGCTCATTCGACCGAATCCGGCCATATTTTCAAGTTTCAAGAGACCGAAATCCCCGCAAAAGCCGACAACCGCGTGGGATGCGAGTTGTTGGAATCATGATGCTCAGGCCTGTAGCCCACCCACAAATGCGACGACCTCCCGGTACCATACACAGTGCTGAGACATTACCCTGAGCAGCGAAATCAGTCACGGGGGAGGGCGCGGACAATAAATTATCCCGGTGACAGCGGGCCAAATTGCCGACTTATCATCACATCTACATGCAAGACAATTTATGCAATTTCGGCAATTCATAACTAGGACGCGGAATAACGAGTCATCATCGTCTTAATTACGACCTCCGGCTTTGGTTACAAGAGCTCTTATTTTTATTACGCACTTGGCCACACGAGAGCAACGTACTACATATCCTGTAGTCGTTGTGCCTCCACCACCAATCCAATAAAACTCTTCTCCGAGTGGTCGCATCTTCCTCTTGTTCTGAATTGCTTGCTTGATCTCGCATGTTCGCTGTTATCGGCTAAGTGGTTTAGTGTTCTAAGGGCTCGCGGAAATTTTCGTCGATGTTTTGGGCACTTTCGAGAAAGACTGATAAAGCCACCAGTTTGGGAAGCTTCTTTTCCAGCTTCATTTAATCAACCTGCCGATATCTGATCTGAGGAAACCACATGTAATTAATTTTGGACAAAGCATCGAACCATTCCAGCCAGCTTGCTACTCTCTGAATTTGCAGGCGCGACAAAAAGGTACTCTCACATTCGCTAACGCTATGCAAATAAGAAACCGCTCTCGTGAGGGCAGTCGATGGTACCCTAAAAGACAGAGATGGGTTATCAATAATCGGCAGCATGCAAATATTGAGTGCCAAGTATTTCGAGGCAATTTGCCCATTTTCTAAACAGGTACCAAGAAAAAAAGGACATTACGTAATCAGATTATGTATTTAGAACCACTGAAAAGCAGTTTTACACCGATAAAAATGATCCCACTATGGAAGAGTAAACGTGTAGTCATCTCCTGTTAGATGGGGAACCCACTCCTTAGGGTTGCATCCCCTTTGCAAGCATGCCTTCATACACCAGCGTGTGAGAATTCGAAATATTCGTCAAATATGTTTGAAGCCTGAGTCAATAGGTGGCCCAGGTATATAATAAAATCGGAGGAAATTTCCAAAATAAACAATGACTGATTCCTCTCAAATACAACATGGTGGACTAAGAACTGTATTCACTGGACGTCCTGCTCCGAATTGGAGAAAACCCCTGTAATTCACTAACACACGGATAAAAGTACCCATGTGCATGATCTTACAATTTGTTACTGGATCTGTAAAAGCCGCAGACAAAGCAACTACCTCGGAGAGACTGTAAGACTATCCCTGACGCGAATGGATAAACATGCGGCAGCAGTGAGAAGAAATAACGCTAGCTTCCCATTTGCGGATCATTCGACGAGAACCGGCCTCACATTGCAGTTTAATGAGGTTCAAATTCTCTTAAAAAACGACAACCGCCTGGACCGCGGGCAACTTACTTAATGGTCCTCAACCCCCAGTCGACCGACAAGCTCACTGCTGAGACTATACCTGGAGAACGTAATTACCCTTTCGGGAGCTGCCAAACATAGTAGATACGTAGTGGCGTGGAAACTGCGTCCTATAGATACTTCAGCACATTCCTCACCATCATCTTTATTTGCGGCTATCTCTGATGATCAGCTGGAGTAAGAATCCTAAACGTCAAATCATTAAATCTCTTCTTCCGGCGGTCGCCTCTGTTTCTTTTTATTTTCCTTCTATCTAATTCGACTTTGCTGGTTGAGGTTCATCTGCGTTTGACTTTGTCTTTTTTTTGGCAAAGTGGCCGGTTTATCATCAGTTTCTAAGGGGCACACTGAATGAACTTCATGAGAAATGAAAACCCGAGATTTTCTGTAGTGTTTCAAAACATTTTGCTGGAAACGTTTGTTTGGAAACAATTGCACATGAATGCTCATGTTTTAAATACTATAACATGGCTGCTTATTTGTCTACGCTAGGCATGGAACATAATTGTTAGTGTTCTGGCTACGCTTAAGAAAATGATTTAATTTAGGGTCAAAGTTAAGGTTAAGGTTGGGGTCAGGGTTGGCTTAAAGTTAAGGTTATGGTTAAGTTTAAGGTAAGGGTTACAGTTGTCTGTTGCATACCGTTTTACCTAGTCCGACCTCTTTACTCAATAACCTGATTTCCGCCGAGGTACACGTCCTAGGTTGCACCCTTCAAATGCCGCCGTCTGCTTCCGAACCTCCTTGGAGTAAGGAAGAAAAACATTGTAGGAATGCTAAGTTACTCAATGCTTTCCGTAGATTCCTTTAGTTGGCGCATCCATTTGCCCTAGTGGCAAAACCAATATTAACATAATTTCCCTATAAGAGGAATCTTTGCGCTCTCTTTCCACAGGGAACTTACATATCCAATCCTCACTGTTTATTTGGGAGTTTAGATTGCCTTGCTAGCTCTCAAATTGTCGCTGTCTGGTTTGCGGCCTATAAAAAGTTTGTTGGATAGATTTCCAATCTGAAATGCGATGTTGGATTTTTGGCCGTTTAGTGACTATGTCTGTCCTAGTATCCAACAAATGCTCAGTCTGAAATTATTTGTGCTAAAGTGTATTTAAGTTTTGAACGAAAATGCGCTTGACCTACAAAACGACGATAGTTTTGTACGGTGCATTTTCAATCCCACCAAACATTCGAACTAGGTTCATAGATGTTTAGGCAGATTTTGAATAATTCATACTAGCCCAACTATGAAAAACTCGGCGCCTAGGATGGATTCGAAACCATGGCAACAAGGAAAAGACTACAGCACAGAAATGGATTCGAATCTCACCGAAGTGTCGACATTTCCACAGTTGAGTCAATATGAATTAGTCAGAATCTATCAAAACGTCTATGAGCCTTATAGTTATCTGGCTCATGTGGATTACTTAAGATATGGTGCTTGAGCATCCAGCTTACTGTACCAGATTTGGTGGATTCCGGTCGTTGCAGTAGGCTGGGCGAGTAAACCTGACCTAGGTGTGATTAAACTCGCGTCCTCCGGCGGGTCCTCATAGCTCAGGTGACTGAAGGGTTGCCTGTACTAAGGCCTTCTCTTCTACATCGTCGCCGAGTGTTTTACAGTTGAATTATTCAAATCAAAATAAGAACTGTCACATTTTTGAAAAAAATCATTTTTGAGCCTTCTTATGTGAATACTTGTGCAGCCGGGAATCGACAACCCAGGCTTCCTGGCTCCGCTAACCGCGTACTCTAAAGTCTAAAATCCAGCAAAGGCGCCTTAAATTCCCTTTCCTTTTAGAACTCCCCTTATGTTGCTAAAAATGGTGTAGGCTGAGATAACCATCACGCCTTTCCTGCCTTCAAGTTTGCTACTTGCCTTCGTTTTGGTGAAGGTCCGCAGTTGACAGTCGATCGCGTAAACGATACTTCCGACAGAACGTCAACCAGATAAATTGGCGTGAACTACAGTGGTTCAATGGTAAGGTGCGCTCAGCGATCGTCCTTACGGGACTCACTCGTTCCGTTGTGCCTTACTGGCTCTCTCTCGAGCCCAACCAGCAGCCGTACAGCGGCGCATGATATAGGCAGAATGGTATTACCGACAAAGACAAGGGAGACTGGAATGTCCATTTCTGGCTTATTAGTCGTCGTCAGTCAGTCATACTCAACCCCGAGGTGTGGAACACTCGGGGCACGAACTCGCGACCTGTTTGTTAGAAATCCACGCCCCTAACCACTGGACCACGAGACCGCTGTCCAGTCGGTTTTCGATCGAGAATACGCAATGATAGGGGGCGCTCACCGATCTTTCTTACGGAACCCGTAAGGTACAACGGAACGAGTGTATATTCCCGATCTAAAACCCACAGTGTAACTGTCACGTGGCCCAGTGGTTAGGGGCGTGGACTTCTAACTAACAGATCGCGAGTTCGAGTTTAGGGTGTGCCACACTTCCAAGTTGGGTATGACTGACTGACGACGGCTAATAAGCCAGAAATGGCCATTCCAGTCCCCCTTTTTTGTCAGTAATAACATACTAAAATGGTTCAGCTCACATTCAGCCATCTACCCCAAAAGTGCCGCATTTGAAAGCACACTGACCGTGTGTAGCAGACGAAGACGTCGAGCATAGCACGCAACGAGGCAGTGGAGCGCTGGAAATAGCTCCCGGCCAAGACCGATCGGAAGAGAGTTGTCAGCGCATCACATACTCATTGAAGCAAAAGGGGGGAGAACAGTTGGGTAGGCATATAAGTATAATGGGTAAAGATGGAAACTGGGGATATATATGAAGAGAGAAGGCTCGTCGGAAAAATTGAGTTGTACTCGTAAATTTTCGAGCTGGTGACACCAACCCGTCGTCACACGAAATAAACAGTGGAGAAAGTGAACTGGTCAGAATAAATTTGCTGGCGTGACAGCGCAGCCAGTGACAGGCAAGCAACTAATGTGTGAATGCGGGTGGACACACAATTAGGCTGGGATCTGAGGCGGGGGAGGGAAGGGGGAACTGTTGCGTCTCCCTGTGCTGGAGGGTAGGGGGGATGTCGAATCAATGGAACTATGGGCAGTGGGCTTAATGGTCGTCGATCCGGCATGCGGGCGGAGGTCAGTGAGCCCAACGTAGAGGTGTTACGAGTTGCAGTTGCGGTTCGCTGTGTCTGGGGGTGTAATGGGGTGACGAAATAGGGCGATTCTACATGGCCCAGTGTGGATTAGCGGCTGTTGTTAGGTCGTGGGCGCAAGTCAGTGGAGCGGTGTGCGCCCATTCCTGAGTGAATAAATACCCGATCTGCAGCGACAGAGAATGGCAGGTGGCGAGGCACTGATGAACTTCGGTTCGATGAAGTGCTAATGACCCCAGTGGTGGACCAGCTGCGCCTGGTGCGTTTGTGCGCATGTTTGTGTTTCCGGTCCCAGCTGGTGGTCAGGGTTATGGTTGGCTGAATGAAGGCAAACAAGCCCGAAACAGTGCTGTATCAATCTGCCCCCCAGACTCTGTCGTATTCGCTCTGATATATATATATATATATATATATATATATATAATAGAGATAATTTGCAGAAACGCGATAAGCTACAACAAGGGAGTAACCTGTCTGGATGGAGAGGTGATACCAACATGCCAGCAAAACAACCAGTGGGGAATGCAACGCTGTCGGCAACTTCGGGAAAGGGCAGTGGGACGAAACGAAAGATGCGGTAACAGAGGTAGTTGCGGGAAGGTGACTGACGGGGATGTGAGGACGGGACACCAGGTATTTTCACCGGCACGCGGTTACAACGTCTCCATCCGAGATCCCCTGGGCAGAAATGTCACTTCATCTAAACAACTTTACTCAGCTCGTGTGCAGATACAGGTGGGGGTCGCGGGTACTCATAACCACGTATAGTTATAGGAGTGCAACGCTCAATATTTAAACTCTTCAGGACTTGGTAGAAGATGCACAATTTAAAAATACGTTCATTTATATAACTGGCGCGGACATTTCTGTTGCCATTTTCGCAGGCAGCATGAACAATATTCAACAAGAATGTCGTAGTGGTGTTGGAAATTTCCGCCTTCACAGACTACTATATCATCTAAGGGCCAATTTATGGAAGATGACTGTATTTCGGTCCACCCAACAATGTTTGATATGGTACAGGTGGATGCAACTCGGCATGTTGATGATGAGGTTGGTCACGCTCAGATCTACCGCAGTGGACGACAAGTCAGGTTTTGAAGAGTGCTAACCGAATACCCGACTACCAGTTTTCTACTTGCTCGATACAAATTGCACTGATTATAACCATTGCAACGCTCTTTTTCAAGACATGCGTCGTTAAGGATGTTGAGCGAAAGCAATTGCGTGAAGAACAATCATGCGTCCTTTGCATGACTTACTTACCCACATTTGAGGTTTTAATCCTCGTGTGACTCAGTGTCTGTTGTGCGTCAACCCTCGACCCCGCCACACAGCAGATGCACTGGATCAGTAGGAGATCCGACAGGCGTTACTGGAAATGAGCATCAATAACAAATGCCGGCATCGGATGCAGGTCCACATCGCACCAAATGGGATCCTAGGCATTCACCTTCTCTTGTTGGTCAAATGTTTAGTATAGTATAGCATTTTTTAGGGTAGTAGGCAATGCACTTGATGACCCCATTGAAAACGGTGCGTACAATATAGATGTTAAATACACATCGTACTAGCATTTTGCCAGTAACATATTCATTTACGGAAGCATTTTTAAAAAGCTGGGCTTCGAAGGGTGCGGCAGGCGGCCTTTTCCATGTACATATGAAATTTTAAGCGCAATGATTAACAATCAGCATAAAGTACAGTCATTTACGTAGTTTGCTATGTAAAATCTCATGAACCGTCAGGGATGCGTTACATAGGGATGAAATCAGGAAATAAAATTTCAGGACTGGCCGCAGATAGTCCTGCAGTAAGAGTCGTCGTTTATCAGGGATCAAACGATCCAGCTGCCTTCGGAATACGACCACTGTAGCAGATGTCCCTATTTCACTGGGGAGTGAGTTCCACCGTCGATGAACACGCTGGCTGAAAGAAAATTTCCGATGGTGTATGCGTGTACGCTCCCGCTTGACTTTGTACGGATGACCGCGCAGGTGACTCGTGGTCGTGAATTTAAGGCAGTCTTCCGTTTTTAGCGAACATTCATGCCCGTGGATAATACGACATGTCCATAATAGTTCACACCTCATTCGTCTATAGGATAGGCGGAACAAATTTAACTGGATCAGTCTTTCTGGGTAGGACAGAGTCCTGAGACCGTCCATCAGTTTTGGGGCCCGTCGTTGAACCTGCTCTATGGCATTACTGTCTTTCTTCATCCAGGGCATTTATGATGACATTCCATATGGCAAATACGGTCTGACGAACGTGCCAAATATCTGTGAGAGGAGTTTTGGAGGAAAGATTTTGAAGGCACGCCTAATCCAGTGCATGATGCTGGTTGCCTTTTGGATGACTCTCTTACAATGCTGAAAGGGCAGCAAGTTTGAACATGTCCAGACACCTAGGTCCTTGTGCGTGTCGACTTCGTTTAGTGGAATCACAGTTATGGTGTACTGGTGTTTTGGGAAGCGCCCAGACCAGATTCTTGTCGCAAGACTACACATTTGGATACGTTAAACGCTAGAAGCCCCTTGCTGGATCACGCAGCCAGCTTATTAACATCTTTCTGTAGTTTCTGCAAGTCGTCAACACAGCTGATTGTTTTTCGGATTTTTATATTATCTGAAAACATGATGCCATTGCATTCAAGGTCTGCAGGACAGTCATTTATATAGATGAGATAGAGGAGAGGACCCAAGACTGAACCGTGCGATACGTTGTTTTTTACTGACACCCATCCGGATGCAGTGGTACCAACGATCACTTTTTTGAGCCTGCATGACGGGAAACTTTTAATCCACTTGAAAAGGTTGCACTTCCAAATCTTCTGTAGGAGTCGCCCAGGAGAAACGCTATCAAACGCCTTTTTAAAGTCAAAGGAGGTGACGTCCACTGGACGGCCCTGGTTTGTGGCTCTTGCCCATTTTTCCTGCGAGTAAGGACTGCTCTTAAGAGAGAAGTGACCACGACGAAGTCCGTGCTAAGCAGCACACAGATACGTCATTAAATGTCTTGTAAAAAATGCAGTTTAAACTAATAGGACGGTAATTTTCGGGCTCCAGCCTGGATCCTCCTTTATACGTTGGAGAAATATGGGCCTTTTCCATTCCTCTGGCAGTTCGCCTTCTTCCACGGACTTCTGAAATGTCATGGACACCGGCTTACACAGTACGTCAGCTAATTCTAGGAGAACAGGTGGATGAATTCTATTTGGACCGGGTGATTTAACAATGTCCAGCCGGCATAGTTCGGTCCTTATCAACGTGGGTGAGAAGAAAAGATCGTCTTTCCATGCAGGACAGTAAAGATTTTGTCGTTGGTCTCCGTAAGACATACGAGGAGATTTGCGTCATGAGTGAATACCGACTGGAAAAAACTGGAGAAGGCTGATGCTTTCAGGTAATCATCTGTCTCAGTTACTTCGTTTTGGGATCTCAGTGCTGGAATCGGGTCGCGATTGCTCTTGCCATTACATATGTAACTAAAGGGGATTTAAGGATGCTCTAAAGAGTTTTGCAGTATGCATAGCTCATAGATGCTTCGAAGTATATTAGGCTCGCATTTACACATATTCAGCTGTCGCTTGTATTCCTCCAGGTGTTTAGGACTCTCTATTTGTCGATAGCGTCTCCAAACTTTATTACTCCTCTCAAACGCGGCTCGCATTTTTCGATTTATTCACGGCGAACAGTTGCTTGTTTTCTTTCGTTTGAGTGGACAGTTTAGATTCACGATTCTTTTGACCATTAAGCTGAACGTGCTCCAGTAGTCGGTAACTGTTCCCTGCAATGTGGTTGTCCACGGTAATGCTGAGACTTGCGTTCGTTTGGTGGAAAAATCCCCCTTCCAGATATTTGTTTGTAATTGTTCACGTCAATCAGGTTAGGAGAACATGGAATACTCGAAGAGCATCACAATATGATCACTAGCACCAATTGGCGGGAGATCTTATATATCCAGCACATTCTGATCATCTCGACTGAGCACGAGGTCCGGACAATTTGAACGTTGCCCTTCCCTAACATGTGTTCATAGGGTTACCTTCTGGAAAAGTAGTTTTTCTGCTGCCAAATGAAGCAACTGTTGTCCGGATGTGTTACATGGACCCGAAACCGTCCAAGATTGCCAGTCGATATTGGGGGCGTTAAAGTCCACGACAAAGGGTGTGATGATACGCCTAGGTGCGGGTTTGCGTCAGACCAGCCACCAGCGACCTCCCACGCCTCCGGCTATATTGACTCTGTCATGACACAGGGCCGACATGACGGAAGGGAGAGTGCGATAGGTGCTTCGCAAGTCCACTATCGCTTTAAGAGAAACCACGCGTACGTCACCGTCCCTGCTCTCATCCGTTAAGCACACGGCGAACATCGCCGGTCATGACGGTCGACCTGTCGTCTGTTGTGGATTTTGGTTTGAGTAAAACAGCAATATTGACTGCCCTAAAGGGAACCTTTAAGATGTTGCCTGTTGTCCTAGCTGTCTGTTTGCGTTGTGATGATAGTGGGTCACGATAGTAATCCGAGGTTCAAAGATTTGCGTAGGGAGCTTTCACTTTTACTTTATACCGAACAATTCCGAAATGCTAGCTGTACCTGAAATCCCCTTCGATCGAAGAACGGAAATATAAAGACCCCGGTACTGTAGGTGGCCTAACTCTGCATTCAAGGGATTCCTCTTTCGGTGACCTAATTTCGGTCATAGTCCAAAAAATCAATCTAACCCTATTCTTAATTCTCTACGTCCTAGCTTTCACCCAAGCCCTACGTATAACTTCATTCCTAATGTTTCCAATTCCAACAAGAGCATTGGCTTAGACCCCTGTCTATCAATAGTAGCGAAAATGCTATTCCCAGGTGACATATCAAAGGAAGAAGAGGCGTTCACCGGGAGGGGTATATTGAAGGTCCGGCGTTTCGAGTAGTTGGTTCGTCTGCCCATCTTCAGAGACTGGAAAGTCCTGCGCACAGCTCCCCTTATATGGCACACTTTGTTCAACGAGTGACTCGCCAATGTCGCCTGTGTGGCTGCGTCCAACCCCCATGTCACCGTGACCTGAATCGTCCCCGTCGGCCATGGACATGACTGACCGTCCCGATTGTCCCGCGCCGTGACTGTCCCCCGTTATGAAGGTTCGTAAAGTCGGATAGGTGGGAGGTAAATTGATGTGGCGGTGGACAGAGTAGTTGGTGGACGTCCAGGCTTCTTGCAAATACCTTGCTGTATGATCAACGCCCCGGCCCACAATCTCAACGGCGTCAAAGTTGAAGATGTGTTCCATTTGCGCAGCATGAATTGCTACTTCCGACTTTGGGTCCAACCTACGCACGGTCAACTTATGCTTGTGGATTCGCGTTTGCAGACGTCGCTACGTTTTCCCCAAACGCAGTGGCGCGAGAGATCTAGCCACGGCTTCGGAGACCTCTTTTATGTACGCAATGCTCCGCCACGAGTTAGATTGACTATGCTCTTCACTCCGTTGCTTTAGTTGCCTTCGGCTCCGTTCAGCAATCCGCCGGTAAGTGATGCGGCCAAAAGATCCGATCCCTAAGCAGGAGATGTCGGCCGTTGTCTACCAACTTCAATGCAGCTGTGGAAGGTGCACCTACGTTGGTTGTCTTGGCTACTAACTGCTCGACTCCATGCGACTGCCTGGAGACGCGAAACTCCATGATAGGATGAAATATTTCGTATAAGGTTCCGTGAGCAGAACAAACAGCTAAGAGCCACACCATGAGCCCATTTCAATTGTGGCACACTGAAAGTTCCGGCTCTAACCAGTGGTCCTAATTATCGTACAAGAAGTTATTAAGGTAAGACACCATATTCTGCCCAAGGGCCCTACTCTGAGGAGACCAACTATGAGTCTGAATTCTGCAAGAGAACAGATTAGGCAGGGCTAACAGATTCGGTGGGCTTACTCATGAAATGTCAACAGAAATTCCGAAATATGCTTTCGTTTCTATAAGATAAATTAAATAGGTTTGCAAAACTAATCATTTTGCAGCGTCATCATATAATAATTCGCCTTCCGAACGAACTTCTTTCTGGCTGTACACAGAGCCTATACTCTGTAAAAATGACTTCTCAAGTAGCATGAATTTCTCTCATTGATTTTAGGTACCCTTAAAAATTCAATTATATTTCATGTTAAACATGCATAGAAATATTTATTCCTTTGATTATTTATAAGACAACTTTCAATTTTATACACGAAGAAAGGGTATAATTCGGTTTTAAAAAAGCTTCTTATTGTGGGATTTTTTAAAACCGTTAAAAGACCGTTCATAAAACGCCATGTCTCTACATTTATCAATGTGGCCTGTAAACGTAACAACTTGGCTCAAATCCACTGCTAGATTTTGTTAATCCCATATAGTCTTTTCTTAATACGGCAGAGCAATGCATGGTATTCCGTACGCGGAGAAGATACGGCTTAAAGTTTGGAAACTCTGAACATAAGTATAGCCGCAAGTGGGGTTTAAAATTACTCAATAATTGGAAAAGTTTGGAAAAATCAAATTATACCCTTTCTTCTAGTATAAGATTGGAAGAAAACGGAATGTTCTACTGAATGAGCTAAAGAATGAATACTTCTAAGCATGTTTTACATGAAAAATAATTGAATTTCTAAACACACCTAAAATAAATAGAAAGTGTATGCTACTTAAGAAGCCGTTTTTTACTGAGTATAGTTTTTTTACAGCCAGAAAGAAGTTCGTTCGAAAGCCGACGTTCTGCGGTAATTGAATTATTACAGAATGATGTTACACAACGATTAGTTTTACAACCCTACAGAATTGATCTTTTCGAAACAAAGGCGTATATTTAGAATTTCGGTTGACATTACTTGAATAAGCCCACCTACTGTATGATGCTGTGCTTTCCTAAGTACGATAAAAAATGTCAGATCGAGTAGCAAGCAAGAGGAAAAGCTGTAGAACGGTTGCTAAAATAATGCTTGCTCTGTTTTAACTGCTGTGGTTAGGACCGCATCCAAGATCAAGATGATCACCGACGGAGGAGTCTTGGGGCAGTTCTCCCTCAACGTCTTCATAAATGATTCAACAAATAAATCACGATGTGCTAAGGAAGGGCGCCGATGCATGACGTCGGTAGCTTATTGCAAATTCTAGACTTCTTCGGAATACTCTGTCATTAGAAGGCTTTTTGATCTTCCGTCTGCGGCGTCGGCCACAAGCATAAAAAAAGGTTTCTTGAGTCTACCAGCACAGGCACCGGTGCGCCACCTAAAGCCCCTGCTTCGCTTCACTGAGGCATATACGTGGCACCCTCTCCACGGGGCTCGGAGATTCATTGGGTATCCTAGGGCTTTTTCAGCCATAGGGCAGGGAATTGTATTATTTCTCAGTGTTTCGGAATTGCACCCAATTTGCCTCACAGCGACGTCGCTTCTGAAAATTCTTTGTGTCTCTAACGTTACTCTACACAACTGGATCAACCGAATTTGAACACAGGAAGTTCTGATAAGTTTGAACTTTTTCTAATTGAGGCGCTTGAATTGAAACATCAAGTTCTACACCATTCGCTAAGTCCCTTTTAGAAGGACCCAAGCAGGAAGTAGTACTTTCGTTTGTAACAAGGGTGAGATTAGCAAAACGTAAGAGATCCTTTGATGGACCAAATTCCAGATGATGCAACCGGTGTGTGCTAAAATGGATGCCACTAGTTCCGTGGTCTGTTAAATGGAGCACCTCCTTGTCCCTCGAAATTTTTCGGTTTCTACGCATGACTAGATCAGTTCACCTCCAAGATATCCATCAAATAGGGCTGAAAGAAGTAATCCGTAGCCAGCAGGTTTCAAAAAGGGCTTGTTTACCTACTTTCCAGTCATCGATAAAGGCAGACTAGAATAAAGATGTGCTTGCTAAGCAAGCACGCTGTTGTAAATTTCTGTTACCACCCGACTTCTACGTCTACATTGCACTGTTCGCCACAGATTAATGTGACCATGGGATTGTTCTGCCCTTCAGTAATTTTTGATCTCGAGGCCTTGATGAGGTAGGGACCAAGTGCAAGTCATGCCAAATGAATATCCCGTGTTTAAAATGTTGGACGGGGGACGAAAGATAGTTCTCTATACTTTTCTGGACGCTCAAAGTGGTTTGAAACAAGTGGCGCATACGCATGGCGGATAAATATTTTTTAAAATCATCCAAGCACTAGATTCGCATATGGAGGGGAGAGGGTTGACCCCGGGCAAAACTACACTTTAATGTGGGTTACAAAAAGTCCTAGAAAATAATTTTGGACCCAGTCCGTCAGAGTAACTTAAAATTGCTTTCATCGCCATTAGAATGGCCCGCAACGAGAGTTCACTTACGAAAAGTTAATTTATTTCTATAGGCACGCTCTTTATTGCTTAGCTGAGAGGGAATTCTGATGTCCTTTTTGCCAATAACAAAAGAAGCGGGCTCGTAACCGCGCTCGGAGATCGCCCTCTGTAGGAAGAAAACAATCTTTCCTGGCTGGTGTGTGCCACCAAACCGGAGATGGGAGACTCCGTTTGTGTTTATTTGATCTGCACAATATTTTCGCCTGTGAAGGTGACTTATATTTGTGGTTGAATCAGAACAACTTCATGTGATGCTCAGTCTTGAGCGAGCTCTGAATTTCATCGTATGCCTCCTCCAATTTCTTGGGCAAGGCTTCATGCGCCAGACTTGACGGGCTGGATGCGAATAACGGCCTTACGTAGAAAGCGATCATGACTTTGGTAGGGGGCGTTCACCGATCGTTCTTACGGAACTCACTTGTTCCGTTGCGCCTTATGGACTCTCTCTCGAGCCCGACCAGCAGCCGCACAGCGGAGCATGATATAGGCAGAATGGCATTACCGACAAACCCAAGGGAGACTGAAATGGTCATTTCTGGCTTATTGGCCGTCGTCAGCCAGTCATACCCAACCCCCAAGTGTGGAACACCCGAGGCTCGAACTCGCGACCTGTTAGTAAGAAGTCCACGTCTCTAACCACTGAGCCACGAGCGCGTGACCAGTGGTTAGAGGCGCAGACTTCTAACAAACAGGTCGCGAGTTCAAGCCTCGGGTGTGCCACACTTCGGGGTTGGGTATGACTAACTGACGACGACTAGTAAACCAGAAATGGCCATTCCAGTCGCCCTTATCTTTGTCGGTAATATGATTCTGATCATGATTTTGCCCGATTGAGTCCTCCGACCTCGGAGGTTGACAAGAAACTGAGAGCCTGATCGAAACAAGGTACTCGAATGGCCTCGGAAGAACCTAAGTTTTGAGAGCATCCATTTTACAGATATGAAAAAACATTTCCTGTTCAAGAGCAGACGCAGAAGGCCAAAAATAGAGAATCCTGGAAACTTTGCAATTGCAACGAAGTTTAGACGTATGGGACACGTTAGTTCTGTTTATGAACAATTATTAAGGAAAGTTATAAGACGAGCATTTGACGCATAAACCGCATAAAGACTAAACGTGAAAGCCATAATTGAACTAATTGAATCAGTACTCATGTGCTACACTCGAAGCTTAACAGTAGACGATCGATCATGCCCTAATTGGGTCTAGATTATGGCTGACGTTTTATAACAACAGCGAAGTTTAGAATGGTAAACTTAGTGTTTTTCGCTCTGTGGGCAATATGTTCCAATATATTTCCCGTTTAGGAAACTACACGTTGTCAAATTCGCTCTTTCACGAGTAATAAAAATGTACCCCATCGTAAATTTGTGGAAAATTGTAGGCAGACGGTGTGAGCAGTTGGCGTGTGCTGCTCGTATTAGATGCGAAAACTTGTCCACTTCAGATCCTTTGATTATAAATGATTCAGTTTAACTCCTAAGAGTTGATCAGGTGATTTGGACACAATTTAGACAACTTTTCGGCCATTTCTTGCATCTAGATTCAGGGGATCTTTGGCGATCGTCTGAAAGTTAAAGAGGAGATGCAATAGATTAGAAGAACTGACGTCAAATATTTTTAGCAAAATTGAGAACAGAATAACGCTGACCCATTTCTGAAAGAAAGGGACATACCCATTTTGCAAAACAATGACATCAATCAAAATTCAATTGTAATCACATGTGCGGAAGACATAAAAATCACTTGAACATTTTATTCTGAAAAGCCTATTCTTCAAAAGTAATAGCACTCCTTATCACCTCGCAGTTTCAGCAGTTAACCTAATTCAGCTTAGAAAAAAAGATGCGATCGTTGGAACAAGAATTTTATTGGCTGCCTAGTCTCGGAATATTACTCGAATGTATCATTTGAGAGGACATAGATATGGGTAATAGGGGCAGAAGTAGAACACTATGTGTAGGGCACATTTTTCGTGTAACCATAGTTACTCCACGGTTGCTGGTTCACGATGATGGCTTTCCTCCGTTCCGGTGGAGAATGACTAACTTGGGTAGTTTCTTACCTCCATTAGCCTATCATTTTGAAAAGTACGTGATAGAGGCGCCACAGTAGGTCTTCTCTGCTACGAATTTAGTTGACTAGGGATAAGGTTCTATTTAGTAGGAACACTGGATGAGAAACTGGGTGGACCAGTTTCGATGCCCACCTCCCGTATGTGAACATAAAATCTGTCAAGGCCTGTGGAATCAAATCAAGAGCAATGATATGCCCTTTTAAAAATTCGCAAAAAGTACATACGAACCCTTATTAAAATTCTGTGTAGTGCACAGCAGCTGCAATAAAGCTGTCAAATATGACTTTGTCGTATTTCACGCACTATTCGGGCACAGACCGACACCTAAATTACCTTTTTTGATTGGACTTTTTGAGAGGCATACATGCGTAGTTAGGGTGTGGACATCATACGAAGGGATACCTGGGTCGTAACGTGACTACTCTTGTCTAAAATTAGACTATTTTTTCGCTTTGAAATGCCGACGCTGAGGTTTACTGAGACACCACCAACATGTTCTAAAGCTCAATTAGAAGTAAGAAAAAACAATATAGCGACAAGCCCTACTTGCTTACAATGCTTTCAAGTTACAGGATGAACAGTTCCGTCGAAGTGCACATCTTTCTAGACTTCAAATTGTCACAGTTTAGAAAAAAATTATTTTGACCGTAAAGTTAATTAGTTTGAGCAATTGTAAACACTCTTGATGAATAAAAAAGAACAAATGTTGAAAATTTGGCTGGCTACTTGCATATTATATCACGGTGAGCTAAGGGACTTTTGTGGATCGCACACAAAAACCAAAATTAAAGTGCTTCTATAATTAAGGGTTTCTTTCCGGAAGGACAACAGACGACCTACAGGTTTCTGACAAAATATAGCCGAAGTTGTTCTTCAGAAATTCAGACGTGCAACTGACCTAAAGTATGTGGGTCAACTCATGAAATGTTAACGGACATTTCGGGATGCATTTTGGTTTCGAAAAGTTTAGCTAAGTAGTGTTGCAAAACTAGTCAGTCTGCAACATAATTCTATAATATTTCAGTTACCTCAGGATGCCAGCTTTCCAAGGAACTTCCTGTATGCTGCATGCAAAACCTAGATTCTGTAAAAGATGACCAATTTTTTAGCATGACTTTTTCTCATTCATGTTCGATGCCCCTAAAGGTTTAATTATATTTTATAGAACACCCGCATAAATATATTTATTCTTTTGATCGTGCAGTAAAAAATAAGGTCCGTCTCCAATTTTACACTCGAAGAAAGGGTATAATTCGTTTTTTGAAAACTTTTCCCATTTCCGAAGAACTTTGAACCCGCTCTACCATTACACTTAGATTCGGAGTTTCCAAACTACAGACCGTATATTTTCACCTTACGGAAGATAACACATGTCTCTACGGTAATAAAGGTGAACTATATAAGGTCCTTAACATCTAGCAGTAGATATGAACTATATTGTTAACTTTACAAGCCACACTGGTAAATGCAGAGGCATGCGATTTATGAACGTCCATGTCACGGTATTTAAAGGTCCCACAATTAGAAACTTTTTTGAAAACCGAATTATGTCCCTTGTTCGAGTAAAAAATTAAACGAAGACGTAATTATCTACCGAATGAGCAAATGAATAAATATTTTTATGCATGTTTTCCACGAACTATAATTGAATTTTCAAGGGTACAGAAAATCAAACGGAAGAATGCATGCTCATTTAGTAATCATTTTTCACGGAGTATAGCTTTTGCATGCTGCCGAAAGAAGTTAGTTCGAATGCCGGCATCCTGAGGTAACTGAATTTTTATAGAATTATACTACAAGCTAATCAGTTTTACAACCCTACCTAATTAATCGTTTCGAAGCGAAAACGCATTTCGGAATTTCGGTTGACATGAGTTGGCCCACCTACTGTATATGTCAGTATCAGTATATTTCAGAGAACGTAAGTGTGTACCTTTGAAACCCTTGTTGATTACCTGCAGAGGAAGTACATGGAGAAAATGCAAAGGAGGTGACATGGAAGAAATGCTAGGGGAATAACAAAAACTGTGGTTGCGATTGCTGTTAATTACAGTGCGCACACGGTCACACGGCATTCACATGCTATAACTACTGCACTCCTTGCGCCACCATCCCCTTTGGCTGCGACTGTCTCTAATGATGGATTTGGGGGAGAATCCGAAACGTCAGGCCAATTAATTTTCTTGTTCCAGTGATCGCATCTTCGTCTTATAAACTGAAGTGTGAAGCAAAACATAGGTGAAGATGTCAGACCGATAAACAACTTTAATTGATCGTTCACAAGCAGTAATATGCTGCCTTTTGAAGACCGTATGATTGAAGTATATCCCAAAGCGACCAAATGCGCACGCGCAGTAACCATTTTCATTAACCCGAATTCAATAGCGCATTTTCATTTTGAAAAAGACTGTTTGATTAAGATGCAAAATTAGCTGTCGTCCAGCATAATCCGGAAATACTTCAGTAACTGCATCACTGCGGAAAATACACTCGGAGGAAATGCTTATCCAGGTAATGCAGGTATATCTAATCGATTTCCAATTCGACAATAATTAGAAATGTCCCGATTATAGTCATCTAATGGCGAATAATATTTTTTTAAAAATTGCATACACATGCTGAAAAAGAGTATATTTATAAAATTTTTACGATCATGAAGTTTTTATTTAAGTGGTTTACAGAGCATTTAGATTTACCGTGATATTTCATGAGTCGAGTGTGTTATTTATGTCATGTTTAGGATAAATACATATTTTTCCTTACGTGAATAGTATACAGCTCGTAGACTGCAAACTCTAAAAGCAAATGCGATAGTAAGTAGGACCTTAAATTACTAGCAAATGTATAGGCGTTTTTAATCCTGAATGCATATTTTTAGAGTATAACATTTTAAAAGGACGTGAACTTCTACAAAGGGGATTTAA
This sequence comes from Spirometra erinaceieuropaei, assembly GCA_902702965.1. Lineage (NCBI taxonomy): Eukaryota > Metazoa > Platyhelminthes > Cestoda > Diphyllobothriidea > Diphyllobothriidae > Spirometra > Spirometra erinaceieuropaei. Next base: position 101,674 of record CACRXP010000805.1, read on the forward strand.
TTAATGATATTTTTTGAATATGTCTCCCATGCAACATATCTAAATATATGTTTGTCGCAAATCACTTGAAAAAGTCGTGCTACGCAAGTAGTTGTTTCATCAAATGCAACTATTGCGGGCGTCCAGAAAGATGTATATTCATTTATCGACATTGTGTCGTTACGGAAATGTCTTTGGAATATGCAGCACGTTAATTAATATCACGGCACTGTTTGAATAATCCCTCATGGTGCAAAGATAGCTGCAGTACCTGTGTCAATACTTTGCGAAATTGGTTATCCTCGGTGCGTAGTATGTATTTACATATTAATGTTGGATGCCATTGCACGTGCGATCAATTTTCATTAGAGACCTACGAGCGCTTAGATTTACTGCATTAGTCTTTCAACACAATGGAACGGCCTTTAGACTAACCACTGTTGTGGAGGTGGCATTTTAATTTTACAAGGGTCGGAAATAAAAAGAATGGTAGGGGGCGCTGGAATAGTACATGCTGTAAACTCTTATCTGAGTATTTATCAATGCTGCCGAGAAGGCAAGCACGTGATGCACATCGTTTGAGCTATCATATGTCCTCATAGCCAAGAAACGTAAGCAGATGTTTAATTCAGTCTTTAAGAGAGAATATTAGATACGGGCGCGTGGAAATGTTCGTGATACACAAACATATATATGCATAAACATTATGACAGATGGGCGTCTGCAGATCAGGTGACAGAACGTGCTTGTTCCGTTGGGGTTGGGTACGACTGGCTGATGACGGTTACTAAACCAGAAAAGACCATTCCGGTCTCCTTTATCTTTTTGGTACCATCTAATTTACTTATACGTTAACAGTTCTTTTCGAAAATGAAATTATCCATGCTGGAATTAAAGACCTCTCAAAAAGATTAGTGTTACAAGTACAATTTACACCACATTTATTTACTGCGCATAATTTTTGCGAGTTATTGACACGACTATTAACTGACCTCTGAAAAAATCTACACCGCAACTTATGCATATGTTTCTGAATGCGATTGGCCGAAACGACCGGAACGGGAGTAGACTAAAAGTCCGAAAATCACCGCACGTACAATAGTGTTGCAAACCAATAAAGAGGGCCTTTTCATCTGAACTCGTGTTATTATTTCTTGTTTGTTTCATTGGCCTCGGCGGGCACCTTATGACAGTCTCAACTGCAGTGACATACTGAAACCTGTACCAAGATCTTCGTTTCACTGTCGGACATGGTCGGATCACTAGAAAGCCTTTTAAGGTCACCTTGATGTCGTGTCTAAACTACATCTTTTAGCCCGAAATCTGAATTATTTTTTAGCAGATAATATCGCAGGCATAAGACCGTCTGATATAGCAAGATGCCATACTTGGAAATGAAGAAAGACTTCTTAAGACAGGGATATCCCATTTCATCTAGTCTAAATCCTGAAAAGACGGAATTTTCTTTCAAATGTCTAAAAGAATTAACATTTCATGTGTGTTTTTACGAAATAAATTTGAGTTTATATTGGAATCGCAAATCCGTAAGAAAAATCCAACACTACTTATGCAGTCATTTTTAGAGTGCAATTTTTGCAGGCGGCCGGAAGGAAGTTCGTTCAAAAGCTGGCATCCTGATGTAACTGAATCCTTACTAGTTTAATGATCTCGGATTGCTGAATTGACAGCAGGATAAAAAGTCACTTTTTTAATACTTGTATTGTTATCTAACTCATGAAATTGATGATTGAAACCGAGAGGATAATGTTTAGGGAACTAAAACCTTATTCATTTTGCTCATTTACTCAGCCTTTTGTAGGAATCTTTTGTTCTGTACAATACGTCAAAAAATGTTATCGGCAAAGATATTTTGTTAATTTTGGAGGAAATCTTCAGGCAATTTTCCACGTTAGAACCTTTCCGCATCCGCATGCCTTTAACTTTGAGATAAGAATAACCTTATGAGTCTTGCCGAACAGACCTTACCGCACTTAAAAGGAGATTTGTGGTAAATATTAACCACGGAAGAAGGTTACAAAAGAACGGGATTATCAACTTTGCCTGTCAGATTTGCAAATCATGAAGTGAATGAAGAAAGCCAAACCGACCACAATTCAAACAGAATAGTAGGCTCGTTTGTTTGCTGCAAAAGATTATCGTTAGCTGCTTAAGAAGTTAAAAAATGTTTAGGACCAACAATGTTTTTCTAGCCTTGCCGAATGAAAGAGTTAATCGCGTAGTTATCTACCGAAAGCGTACGTTAATAACGCACATTTCAAATAGTTGGTTTAATAGAAGGGGTTCTTCACTTTGTCAAAAGCATATTTGCCATTGGCTTTTGCTGTAGAAGTTCACGTTTTTGACAGCGAGGTTTCTTATTTGGCTTCGTCTCCAAATGTGGTCCAAATAGCCATCTCCATGAAAAATTACACCTACCTACCCAACACCCTTGTACATTTGAATAAATGTTGAGGATTTTTATTAGTATATGACACAAAATCTACGTGCATGGACAATCGGTTGAAAAAACTGAAAACCATGAAATGCTCATTGATAGCTCAACAACGACCTGAAGCGAAACCTACTTCGCTAACGGCAAAAGGACAAAAAAGTTTGACGGTGCGTTCACGATTGCCCCTGGCAATCCCATGCAAGTTTGGTTGACATTGGATGGCCGGCCAATTTTTGCACTTTTTAAAACTCTTGTTCCTGTGATAGCTCTATTGGGGAAATCAAACGACATCCTCTACATTTGAATAAAACGTATCTCTAATAAGGCAAAATGGATAAATTACTTTGACTTTGCGCAAAAGGATTATGAAACAAAAGATCAGATATCACGAAGATGACCGTGTGCTAGACCTCATAAAACCTCGTTCTTTAGGGGATATTTAATGAAACCGTGTGCAAAAAATAATTTTTCAAGTATTACAGTGCCCATACCATCGAATTTATTTAGTTATTAGAGTAGGCAAGCGTTACGCACTTACGGAGATGGTAGCTATTAATTTAGATAGAGGCCGTTCATCATTGTCTTGAAGAAGGAGACACGATCGCCGGGACAAGAGCTTTATTAGCCTGACGTTTCGGATTCCTACTCGAATCCATCATCAGAGACAAAAGAGCAGAAACGGGTGGTTGTTTCACAAGGGGCTGCGGTATTTATAGGATGCAGTAGCCATGCTACCGCATACCTATGAACGTGCACGTCTCCCCCCTTCATCCGGGATTGTCGCACTTGGTGTGATCATTGCTTGATGGCCGACATTCGAGTCGATAATTGCTGCAATTTCATCACGTGCGTTGGATGTTGGCGTGATGATTGCTCGACCATCTGACGCATCGACCCCGGTGTTGGGAAGAGTGTTCACCTCTGCGCTCCCCGCATGGCTTGTTACCCCGCCTAGGCGAAGTTTCAGTACGGAGTATGGAATGGGAAGATCGTTGCACTTGTTGATGGACTGGGTGCCAGTAAACAATGATTCCAGTAGCTCCCGGCTCACTCGGTTGGCACCTCTTGCGAGAATTTCGGCCTCATCGAATTTAAATGTGTGGCCGGATCTCGTCGAATGAGCTGCAACTTACGAGCTGGCGTCATTTCTGCTCACCGCTGCCGCGTGTTCGGCCATTCTCGTTCGGAGCTGTCTTCCGGTTTCTCCGACGTAGTTGCCTTGTCCGCAACTGCACCACCTCCGATAAACGACTCCAGACATTTCTTGCCGTGGCAGAGGGTCTTTCGGTTTCATGACCAGACACCTGATGGTTACCTCCGGTCTGTGTGCAACTCCAACCCCAAGTGGTACGAGAAGGCGGCCGACAGCTTCCGAAACGTTCTTGACATACGGAAGCGCACGCCAAAATTTGGGGTCCGTGCGGTTAGGCATTTTGTCCCTTTTGCGTATGCACCGGTTGACAAAGTTTCGCCGGTAGTCATTGGCTTTGAAGACCCGTCGGAGGTATTGTAGTTCAGCAATCTTGTCCTCCGGCTCACTGCAGTGCGTTTCGACACGCCAAAAGAGCGTCCTTACACAACTGCGTTTGTGGCTGATTGGGTGGTTACTGTTGAAGTTCTGTACTTGCATCGTATTTGTCGCTTTGCCGAACAATTTTGGTCTTTAGTCCACCACAATCCTTGCGGCATAAGAGGACATATAGGAAGACCAGCTGGTTGTTATCTTCCTCCTCCATCGTAAATTGAATGTCCGGTAAGACGGCGTTGAGATGTTCTTGGAATGTCAACACCTGATCACGTTCGATGACGACGAAGGTATCATCCACATCCCGGGCCCAGAATTTCGGTCTGTGGTGTTGGAAGACCAGCGACTCTAACCGTTGCAGGACCGCCTCGGCGATGAATCCCGAAATCGGCGAACCCATTGGTGTGCCCTTCACCTGTTCGTAGATTGTCCCGTCGAACGTGTAGTACGTCCTGAGACAGAGCTTCAGGAGCTGAAGGATTTGGGCGTGTCCAAGACGGTTCTCCGTTTCATCGTATTTGCTTTGTAGTAGCAGCTCAATTGTCTCGATCGCCAGGTCCTGGGGAATAGAAGTAAAAAGGGATGTAACATCAAAAGATACCATAACCTCATTTGGATGGATGCTTACCCCTTTGAGTTTCTCCAGGCATTGTGCTGACGAAGAGACCGTGGTGTCTGACTCTGCGGTCAGGAACTTGAGACTCCGGAACAGCCACTTAGCCAGTCTGTACGTTGGAGTCCCTTTGAGCGACACGATGGGTCGGAGAGGAGCGCCGTCTTTGTGCACCTTATGGAGGCCATAGAATCGGGCCAAAGTCGTATCTTGGGGTCTCGCCATGCGTCTGTGTGTGTCGATGTTGTGTCCATGTTTTGATGAATGCGGTTAGACTGACGCAATAATTTGTCGTTAGATTGGGCATATTTCACGAGTTAGGTCACGACATATGGCACCTCAGCATCGTGGTCTAGGTTTACAGCCAACATATCTCTTATCTCCTACCAACTATTCCTGGACCTTCCGGAAGAGATGGAGAAGTAATAAGAACGAACTTCATTTTCACGGAAAGTAAATTTGACGACCACAAAATCAGGGTCTAAAGCATGCAGTGGATGTGATGAACGAAGATCCTTGTAAATGCGATAGGTAAGTAGACGGTGTCATGCAAAGTGTGCTTTCGAATCTGCCAACAAGGGTATTCTCGGAAAAGTTGAAATCTAATTCTTGGCCTGACTGTTCGCGTACACTAATTATTTCCTCTTATCTAAAGATCGATCTTAATTTACAAGGTTTGTACTGCGCGGGCAGTCTAAAATGCTCGGATGACCCTTCTAATGTCAACAGAATGTTCATTGTCTGCTAGGTATTAATGACATGTAGTATATTCTTGTGTTTAACTCCCGTCGTACAAAACATTTTACTCAATCGTTTGGTCTAACACCGCAGAGCATTAGAGGTGGCGTCGAATCATATTCCTGAGACGTTCATATTTCCCTGTTTTAACACCAACCATAAAAAATGGTCCCAACCCTATCTCTGACTCCTTTGCTCATAAGCCTAACATTTTTCCTCCAGAAATTTAGGGCAAAGCAACTTGCAGTAGGAATTGGCGTCAATATCTTGTTCCCAACTGATTATTCTATTTACACGTGCGAGTAATACGCACTTTTCCATCCCGATTTCATTTTGATTAGGAGCTGAGTGTCTGCATTCCAATTAAGCGGTCAAATAACGATTGGAAATCAGCGATCGACTAGAAAGTCGTTTCTGGGATGGCCATTTTTTGGCTAATTTACATTATGGGTTTGCTGTCACACTGACAAATGCAGTTCAATTGTCAAACCTAAGAGCTGTACACGGATTTTTCCGTCAATGTAATACTTCCGAAATGGAATTACAACAAAATACGTCAGTTCTCGGTGTTCTTTGAAAGAGAACAAATTTTTTTACTGGTCTCCAGGCATTTAAGGCCCATTTGCGGAATCAGGATTCATCATTACACTGATATGGACAGCCATAACACTGAGTCAATTTAATTTTAGTTTTATAAAATGAGCATTATCTAATTTTGCAAAGGTTTTGATTTTTCCACTCGTTTCTGGTCTACTAGAGTTAGAAAACTCCAGGTCCAAATAACTATTTAAGGGAAAACACCAATGCTGAAATGACCATTGTTAACGTAATTTTGATTTAAATGTAAATTTTTGATCAACAGTATCAAAAACTAGCCGACACGCCCCACAAACAACTCTATAGTAACGGAAAGGAAAATCCCTGATAACGCCTTTGCTTTCCGTGGGGTCAAATAATAGCGAGCCAATGTGCTTTTTAACGCACCCAGTTATCGTTGAAGCAGTGATCAGAGCTTTAATATGCAATTTTGCTACGCGAAGAAGCCCGAGATCCATGCTCTGCATTTAGACACTAACTTCGTCCAGCGAGGTCAGGTCAAGTGTTCCAAACTTCATAATCCTGCTAATTACTTCAGAAATATATTCTTCTATGACGGAGCAGGTTTTAAACGCTTCCCTTTCCGTAACTTTATTCCCAGTACTTAAGGAGTAACGACAACAGTCTACCGACAACCATCCTCCACCTCGTCAGAAACCAGTCCCTGTAGCAAAAAACATTTACGTACACACACGTACTTTACCTGTGGGCAAGTACTCATCGTAGCATGTCAGTTGGTAAGAGAGCGCAAATGGACTCCGTCTCTGAAGCCGATTGTCTCAAACGAACTACCGCAAACGACCGGCCACAACTGAGAAAACCAGTCAGTTCAATCTAGGCTTAACAATTTTGAGCCCAAAATGGTGTTTCTTTGGCCGTCGGTAGTTCTTTTTTCAAAGGTAATGTCTTTATCGCTTCAACATGACCCATAGGTTTCTTTTACTGAACCACCATATATGTCGAGCAAAAACCTGTACTCAAAATAATGCTGGCTTTGTTACAGCCGCAACCTCACTGAAGGAACAACGTTGTCCATTTGCTTCTATTTTTAGGCTTTTTATGATAGTTAGCAGATGCGACTTGTATACACATTCTAGCATATTTAAGGAACGTGAAGGTGTGCGTTTGTTGGCAGTTGGAATTGTCGTCTGCAATCGTAGACTGGAATCACTCTCTGTCTTGAATTTTATCTATTTTGTACCATATACCGGGGTCATGTTTACGCGTATTTTCACCCAGTTCTACCATCATGCATTTTGTTTTGGAAATGTCCCCATTTTGAAATCCTGGTTTTCAAGTGACGGCTAAAGGGCGCGTCTCAGTTTGCGAGGGCTTTTAATAAAAATACTGCATTCTTACGACTAACTAAAATCTTAGCATATGACAAGTGAGCAAACCGCCTTTTAATGCGTTTAACTATTTTTAGGACAAAACAACAGTCACTTACGGAACGCGCCATCCTCAAACCATACCGAAAAACGAATACAGTATGCGAGCTAACTCATGAAATGTCAACCGAAATTTCGAAATAGGTCGTCGTTTCGAAAAGACTAACTAAGTGAAACTGTAAAACCAATCATCTTACAACATACTACTATGATAAATCTGCTACCTCAGGATGCCGGCTGCATGCAGAAACTACATTCTGTACAAAACGACTGGGTAAGTAGCATGCATTTTGCTCGTTGATTTTCGATGCCCTTAAAGATTTTATTATATTCCACAGAAAACATGCATAAAAATATCCATTCTTTTGCACAATCGGTAGACAATTACGTCTTTTTTCAATTTTACACTCAAAAGAAAGGTATAATCCGGTTTCAAAAGCCTTTTCCAATTCATGAGTAATTTTTAAACCGACCTGTCGTTATACTTGCATTCAAAGTTCCCAAACTACAAGCAATATAATTTCTTCGTACGAAAGATAATACATTCCTCTACCGTATTGTGAGGAGACCATATGGGGTTCATAAAACTAAGCAGTGGATTCGAACGACATTATTACCTTTACAATCCACGTTGGTAACTGCAGAGGTATGACGATTTCTGAAGGGTACATTCACGGTACTAAAAGATTTCATAATTTAAAACCTTTTGAAAACCGAATTATCTCATTCTTTTAAGTGTAAAATTGGAAGAAGACGTAATTTTATACACGTTCTCCATGAGATATAATTGCATGTTTAAGGGCGTCAAAAATCAGTGAAAAAAACCAACCTACATTAGTCGTCATTTTTTATAAAATGTAATTTTTGGATGCCGCCGGAAGGAATTTTACTCGAAAGCCGGAGTCCTGGAATAACTGAATTATTATAGAATAATGCTGTACAATGATTGGTTTCACAATCCGATTTAATTGATGTTTTTGAAACGAAGAGACATTTCGGAATTTCTGCTTAGATTTCTCGAGTTAGCCCGCCTACTGTATAGGCAAAATCATTGGTCGCCTATAGAAACACATCGGCAACAGCAGCAGCATTGAAAACCTCGATTCTCAAAAATGATCAGTTTTGATTTCTTTATAAAAAAGTATTACTTGATAACATAAAAAAGGATCAAATTGCTTGATTTTCTACAGCTTTATGGTGTGCATTTTCTTGACTTGCGTTTCGAGTACAATAAGCGTTTCAATGAAAATCTGTGTGTTTTGCAGCATGCCTTAGTGCCCTGTCTCCCTAATAGCGAGTAAACATTTAGTCGCAGAATAACGCATAAATACCAGAGACCTTATCGACTGAGGAATCTAGCTGTTATAAATTAAACATTGTCGATGTCTTAGAGTACCGATGAGTCGAATGACAACTCATGTCTACTCGGAGGTGATATGTAGCAAAATAAATACTTCGGAATCAGCAAAGTTTGATCTCAATGAAATGCGAGGTTTCAACAGCCCAGCAAAGTTAATTGTTATAAAACGGTTATAGAATTTAAAAGTTTGGGGTTTTTTGTATGAAAATGGATAAAAGTGTGCAAATGTTTTAAAATGGTTTTTAGCAAATAATTCGAAATTATAAGCCAAAGAAAACCACAGATTTTTCAGGACCTCTAGCATAATAACAAACTGAAGGATATTTGGAAACAAACAAGCTAGGGAAGATCAAAAGGACTGTGGTAAGACTTGCAAAACATTGAAAACGCTTATTTACGTAAATGCTCTTAGCTTCTGCCTTAAATTCGAACTTCCATTTTTTCGATGATTGCGAATGCAAGCGCTGTGGCTTGGTCAGAAAGTTTCGAGTAAAATATAACCAACTGCCGGCATGCACAATAATTTCTTTGCAAAATGCGAAAAGATTTTATAATAAATCATGCAAAGTTAAAACTCAGACAATAAAAGACCCCAAAATATATTAAAAGTCAAACGTGAAACGTAAAACATTCACTGGCTTATCTTATAAATCGTCTGCGGACTACGTTCGGACGTCATGAGAATTTACACCGAGGAATATTTGCGGGAACTTAAATCATTCCTTATTTTGTTGATTCCTGGAGATGACTTAACACTGCATACAGCTGCAGGGGGCAGGATTTCTGTTGTTGCACTATGTTCTCCTTTACGGCATAACATTTGTATTCTTCCTCGTATGTGAAAGTAAAGCGCCACGTATTCAAAAGCATGCGATCATCGGAGCAAGATATATATTGGCGTGACGTTTTGGATTCTAAATCAAGCGCATCATCAAAAAGTTGCAGATAAGAGTAACGGCGGCAAAAGGAGTACAGTACTTACAGCACGTGGATGCCGTGGGTACATATGCGTTCTACAATTATTAGCTCTTGCAATCACCGCTGTAGTCGTAATTGATGTGATGCTGGCTTGCCAGTCCGCAACCGAGTCGTTTGGTGCCGCAATTTCATCATCCCTGTTGGATGCTGGTGTGACAATTTCTCGGAAAATTGACTCACAGTCACTGGGATACTTGTCTGCCCGCGTCCTCCCCACGTGACTGATTCTAATGCTGAGGAAAAATCTCTGCACGGAATACGGTAACGGGAGGTCATTGCCATCGGTAATGGATTGCGCGCCTTGGAACCATGACTCGAACAGCTAGCGGCTCACGCGGTTGCAACCACTTGCGAGGATTTCGACCTCTTGAAACTAGATAATATGGCCGGGCTAAGTCAAACGAGCTGACACTTGAGAGCTAACGTCTCCCCGCCTCACTGCTGCTGCGCGCTCTGCAATTCGCGTCCGGAGTAGTCTTCCAGTTTCTCCAACGTAGTTGCTCTGTCCGTAACTGTACCAGATCCTGCCGTGGCAGTTGGTCTTTTGGCCTCATCACTTGGCGACTGATGGTTGCTTCCGGCCTGTGGGCAACCCCAACTCCAAGTGGAGTGAGAAGTCGACTAACGGCTTCCGAGACTTTCTTCACGTACTGAAAAGCCAGCCAAAATTTGGGACCGGTTGGATTTGGTTTCTGGTGTCGGTTTCGTGTGCACTGGCTGACACAGTTGCGCGAATAACCATTGGCACTCGGAAACCCAGCGGTAATTGCGACAGCTGTTAATTGCAGTACGCATATGGTCCCACGGCATCCAATGCTACAAGTATTGTACTACCTGTGCCACCATTACCCTTATCTGCGAATGTCTCTGATGATAAGTCCGAGTTGGAATCCAAAACGTCGGGTTAATAATATTCTTGTTCCGGTGATCGCGTCTTCGTATTCTGAACTGTTACCTGGGACACGCCTGTTTATTTGTTTGTTTCAGCACTCAAATGCATTTTGCTCGCACACAATAGTCCAGAGTCATAAATGCTAATGTGCAAGTTCTACTTTTAAATATTGAGTCTTTCATCCATGCTTACATTTGAAAAACTCTTAATATTTAAGTAATCGAGGGTAGTTATCTGGGAACAATTTGCTGCATCTCTATTCCATTCCACCAAGTTGTTAAAAAGATTAAAGCTTTTGGAGAAGAATTCGAAAAATTGCGCAAGAGTTAACATTGAAGCTTGCAATTGATATACTACTATATCACCGTAAATGGTTGCATAGGACTAGAAAATTGTCCATTTATTCTAATGCTGTGCTCAGGAGCTGTTTAAAAAAGGCATTTTGCGATCTAAAGTTGAAAAATGCAAAAATGAACAAGCCAAGAAAAAGTGTTTTATATTCTGATACCGAAATGGAAAATATCCTTTCCAGATATTTTTGGTATATTTCATTTAAGTTGGGATGTATTTGACCATAATAGACTATTACATTAACGCCCACCTTGGTCTCCAAATCATATTTGCAAATAAGACGCATTATATTTTCAGTTAAACCAAGAAATATGTAAATCTCTTTTTTTATCTATCTGAAATGCGAAAGGATTCTTGTTCAATGATATTTGCATTCGTTCAAATAAACCCCAGCAGCAGTGCTTGCATTTTGCATTTACATAATTTTTATGCAATAAGTAATTTCTACGTCATCTTTATCAATGAACACAATTATGTCCTTTTCACAAAAGAGATTTCTTCTGAAATAAATGACTTCTTGACGGAATACCCTTAGTTTAACCGCAGTACGACCACTGAAAGGCGATTTCTGGCGGCGTTCTGAGTGCCAAAATTCGCCAAATGCTGCCATTTGGCCACTTTCCCAGGATGAAATCGTGTGTAATGCTCTTAAAGGGGAAGCCTGAAGGCGTCGCAAACTGCTTACACATTTGCCGAAAGTATATTTTTCCAGTTAATTCGGGTTGCTAGTTTCATCAATTACGTTTTGCAAAAATGTTCATAGTCGGCAAGCTTAAGTCGGACATTAGTTTCTAAGGATTATATCGCTATTCCTAACCGACAAAGTGAACATATTAAAGACAAAAAGCCCGTTACAACCAGTTTTAATATATTATAGCTAATAAATTCGTCAATAATTAAAAAGAAATGCAGGCGTCCGCTACGTTAGTGCGTTTTTACAACAAGCATATACGCCTTCTCAAACTTGACTGACTTGGACGCCCAACGTTTACCTTACTGTGCCGAAAAGAAGCCGTTGTCAAATAGTTGCCGAGCAGGTCTGTTGTGTTGCTGACTTAAAAAGACTAACTCTAACCCCGTCAATCATCTGAGTTCTCCAGCATTCCTGCTGCTGCACGAAGGCCAGTATGTTCTGCTTTCAGCCTTGTGAAGCCCACTGGCCGTCACTTGCTCTATTGGTCCTTTGCTGCTTAATTGTAAACGCACAAAAAATAGCGATTGATGTCGTGAGACTACTTTTAGCTAACCGCTAGGCTGAAAGGGGTGATCCCCCTGAAGTCCGACGATCTTACCGACCTCTTACGACATATTTCACTATGACGTGCAAATACTCGAATAAATGAAAAACATCCCCATGGTCTCCTCCACATCAGGGCTAATTGCTGAAGTGGTCCTTTAATGGATAGAACTCATGTGTTCATCAAGTATCAACCAAAGTTCTGGGCTCGTTGAACCGATGACACTTTTGCCAGTGTCAAAACATCTAACGTTGAGCACCTTCATTGGCCGTCTACATTCAAAGAAAACGGCCGGAAGGCCAAGTCAGCGATGGGAAAAAAGAATCGACCCAAGATCAACTAATTTGGCGTTCGCTCAAAATTCTTGTCGATTTTTTATAATGGACAGTTGGCCAAACGGTCCGAAATGTCAGCCACTCAATCCCGTTGATCGCGTGAGTTCTTCATATTGCTCAGTACGCAGTTTAGTTGGGTTGAGGAGGTTGAGAGGGATTGTAGGTGATATTATTCATGGTCGAACAACCTCATTTAATTGACTTTAAGTGCTGCCCGAATTGAAGCAAACTCCTTTGCAGATGGAGCCTTCATCGAGATTAACTCTGCTGGGGATAATATGCCCACAAAATACGAACATTCGCAGGTTTCATTCTGACTTAGCAGCAAACCTCCTTAACTTAAAAGTATGCGGAGACATTTCTAGTGCATTGAACAGAAGAGCTTTTTGATAAATAAATATACAAATTGTTTTAGTGGAGTATCGATCCATTCATGTAGGGGACGCGATCAATATTTTACTCGAAGTTCTGAAAAATTTCCACCCAAATACGTTGCCTTAGCCGTTAAGAAATACGAACGGTAGATAAAAAGAGGTTAGCTGAGCAGTTTTCTGGCCATGATTGTGTATAAACCTAACGGTTTCTTTTGCCCTAGTAATTTTGTCGTTTTTAAAGGCATGTCCAGCGAAAGATAGTCTGGAAAATCAGTTAAATAGGCACGAGAGACCTTGACATCCTCCAGCGCCTGTGTTGTTTCGCATTTTCCGCTTCAGGTAGTTCTCCGTAAATAAGTAAACGCATGAGTGGAGTTGTAAAAGTGAACCTGGTTGTAACAAACTTGAAATCAAGTGTAGCTCTGAAAGCCCTGGTCGAAATTTTGAAGCCAAACGAAAGCTGGATTATGTGATCCAGTCTGGTCACCAACTTGCGACAAACCTGGAGTTTTCGCCTTCAGAATATGGCCAGGGCTCTACAGGTGAATTCATGAGGATGTATGGCGAGTAAAACATAGTCGACAAGAGGTAAGTTTGCTTTTACCAGCCGAAAGTCTAAGACTAGGTTCATGAAACTTCCAATGCACTACCACAGTACAAAGCTGTGAATGAAGGGTCTGTAAAACATAGGTGTTTGGGAGAAGACATCTCTTTCTTCCAAGTTTCTCTAATTGTGGAGCGTCTGGACTTTGATAAAATATCAGTAAGCGAAATAAATTGACAGGAAAAAATTCCTGTAGGAAAATATGATTGTATACATCAGAAAAATATTAAACAACACTAATGTGCCAATGTTTAACCGATATTTCTTAAGTACTAGCTGTACGACGAATTCCGCGCTTAGTTGCGCCTGAAATTCTCACCAGACGCACATGCGTCTGATATAAATTGTTTAACAACACAGTAAGACAGCTTGATTTAAATTCTTACCTATCGTTAAGTGACAAAATATAAACGTACACCGACTTACGGCGCCAATGACACAGTTATTGTTCTTTCATTCATCAGTGATGATAAATATAACGTCATTGAAACAACTTTTCCCAGCCGACGCAGACAAGGAATTGCTTTTAGTGGTTTGCTTTATTTTGAACGGTTTTAAATGTTTGATGAT
>CACRXP010000805.1:120329-280163 GCA_902702965.1 Spirometra erinaceieuropaei
ATTAATCAAGGGTTGCAGACGGGTGTTTGTTTTCAGATGGAGTGCGTCTAGACACCTTTTTACCAACGGGACCGTAAACAACTGCTGTGAAGCCAAATGTACTCTCTTATGAATTGCTAATTAAAATTCCAAAATGTGTTTTGGACTCGAAAAATGTCTACAGTAGTGATGTGACATTGAATATCGTGGGGCATACTCCTATGGTTTTTGGTTGGGTCATGATGACGCCTTTGTATGGACTTTTTTCCGACCATCCGCAAAAAATGCAGACTGTATAAAATGGTTTTTGATTGATATGAGCCATTCTCGTTGACTTTCTATGCCCTCTTTAAATTCTATTGCATTTCAAAGGAAAAAAATATACAGAAATATTCGTTCATGTACTCCTTTGTTTGCATTGACAGTCTCTTTAAATTGTGTAATTAGAGTAAGTATATAATTCGATTTGAAATAGATGTTCTCATTATCCGAATACTTTTAAAATCCCACGTGACATTGCACTTGCCCTCAGAGTATCCAACCTTCAAGATCTTTATTTTCCGTGTAAGGAAACACATGCAATTCCATATGTTATAGTAGATACAAAATCTGGGATTTATAAACTTTGAGCGATTAGAAGCTTATTATACGCTTTATGATGGCCATCGATAAACACATGGATGAGACTTTTGGCATAAATCCAGGCAATTTCTATGTTGTTTACATTTTGTCAGATAATTGCCTAGCGTGCTGCCGCACCCATAAAACTGCCTTTACCATAAATCACGTATGGCACGATCCACAGTCTACTGATAGTTAAATGGGGTCCTTCTCTATACCATTGCCCTTATTTCATATACCGATGGCATACTACAACGCAATGACCGCCAATTCTCTGAATAAGGTGTGTGAAATTACGCACCATCAAATTTTTCTTCGATGGCTTTCTTTACGAAAAAAGGCACCTGCTTAATAAAGCGCTCACTGAAGTCTTCGGCGGACGGTGGAATGAGAAAGGGGGATGGGCGATTTTTGCAAACGTAGGTCAGGCATTTCAAATAGGGCACGGCTGACGAGGCCTTGAAACCTCGCAGTGGATGGTACGGCGTCTTCCTGTCACGCTGATGCCTGTGTGCAGACAAAGTTGGGTTGGCTACATAATTTCAGAGGAAAGTGGGGGGAGCTAAGTGGACGAATGGTTGAAGGTCAGCAGCTTAGCTCCGTACGTAAACTCCTAGGCTAAGAGACAAGACGTGCATAGCGTAGCCGTCTCTGAAGATGGGTTGGAGGGCGAATCCGAAATGTCAGACGAGTAAAATCTCTTTCTACAGGCCATATCTTCTTTCTCTATTGTAATAGTATATCTCTTCACGGGGGAGCGTCTCGATAAAACTGGATCAGAATCCTCCCTTCTTTTAACATTTCATTTGGCTACTGCTGTTTGAAGAAAAAACGTCCAGAAACCAAATACCGTTCTTCATCATCCTGCTCCTCCTTTTCCTCTCCAGAAACCGGAGAGAACTCTGACGCACGCACTATGTTTTGAAATTTCCATTTTGATTCCATCACAGCCAACTGGAGGTCCGATGGCGTCACCACATGACAGTTCGATCGTCGTTGTCGATGATGCCCCCTGTGTGCTCCACAGCAGGCTGTGAGCAGAAACGGTGACTTGCGCGTGAATTTGCGTAAAGTGATAGTTGGCCTGCGTAGCATCTAACGCAGAAACTCACAAAGTGTTCAAGTAAAACGTCTACGCCTCTTCAAACCTGGACCAACCCATTCCCTCTAAATACTCGTAGATTGGAAGTAAGAAATAGTACTTCAAGCCACGTTCGTCTATCGTATAGATGTGGATATCTGGTGGCCATAAATCACGTATGGCGAGATCCACAGTCTGCTGACAGGTAAGTGGGGTCCTCTACTATACCGTTGTCCACTATTCTTTTCCGTGTTGTTCTGCTATCCGTTTCCGTGTTATGCGCTTACAGGCATAACACACTTGCAAAGCAAACTTGTTTGAATAATTTGGAAACTAATTTTGCACAAGCGTTTTATCTCGGCACATCCGTTATGCGCACGGGATTCTGCCCACTTTCTAATTTGCTGGTGTTCTCGAGATTTACAGCGCTTCCTGTTGGTTACCGAACGCAGAATTAGGACTTAATTTGACGTCTGATTTGTCTCGGAACCCAAGCCCCTCAACTGAGTTAAAGCTTGTTTTGTGCGTCTGACTAGACTTTTTAGCAGACATGCATCCATTCACCCCTAGTTTTCTTCCAAACATCGCATTGGATGTCCAAAGTGGTCAGCTTATAGTCTGGATTATCCAAGGGTTGGTGCCTTTTGTCTACTTTTACTTGAGTAGCTTATGGTTATGACTTCGATCGTATAACCGAAAATTGTGGAAAGACAATATGTGGCGTTTATGGTTTTGCTGTTTATTGCAAACCGAGAATATCACACAATTTCTCAAATAGTGCATAACAGCGCTTTAGCAACATCGTTTAAGTGAATAAATCTCAAGTGCCGTTTAAACTCGCTCGATAGACAAATAGACCCATTTGACGTTAAACAAAATCGCTTAGTAGGAAAAGATATTATTACAGTGAGATTTCAGTTCAAGGTGATGAATACCATTATACAGCAGCGCTTTGTATACGAGTATAGGCGGGGTTTCGGATGAACACTTATGAATACTGCACTTGGAAGAAACTTACCAACGAAGTAGAAAGCTTGTTTAAGTATCAACAAACTGTTCAAAAGTTTCGTCGTTCCAGCTCGTAATTACCACGCCACAGGTTTGTCTTGTATCTTCTAGGGATTCCAAATGGAGCAGGCGATAAGCACGCGCTTGTAAATTTGACAAGTTTATGTACCTGAGATCAGAAGGGACAAGGCAGGCCGAAGCGCGTTGGAAATCAACAGATGTCTGCTCTAGCATATAGGTATCATAACGGGCTTTTGTGTATTATATTTTGTACTTATCCGCTGGAACAATGTTGAAGTCGGGATCAGCTAAATTTCACCAAAAAAGATTAGGTGTCACGCGCGTACGTCTTCCGTAATGTTAAAACTTGAAAAATGGTATATATCGGTTTAAAACTGTTTGGTTATGAGGTTTTTTGAAGACCACGAAATGCTTGTTCACAAAATCTTGTGCCTCTGCATTAACTTGTGTTGCTTGTAAAGCTTACAATATGGCCCAAATCCACCGATAAATTTTATAAACCTTTTACCGTCTCCTCTTAATGGCGTACGAGAATGTATAATTTCTTGCAGACGGAAAATTTAAAGCGTGTAGTTTTTCAGTTTGATATACAACTGTAGCGGCAGGCTGAGTTCCAAATTATTGGAGTAATGGGAAAGTTTTTTTAAAATCGAATGTACAATATTTAAAGAAGACGTTATTTTCTTCCAAAGGAACAAAATAACGAATATTTGTATGCATGTTTTCTATGAAATATATTTCAGTTTATAATGACATCGACAGTCAATGAGGAAATATCCTTCCAACTGGGTAGTTTTGTTTTACAATGTATGTTTTGCAGTTGGCAACAAAGAAGTTAGTCAAAGGCCGGTGTGAAGTGATTTCTCAAACAATGCACCAAAGCGCCTCAGCGATATCGTACAAGTGGATGGAACCAAAGTGCCGTTGAAGCAGTTGCTGTTGGAAATAAGTCCTCTTGGAACTCATTAGCGCCCTCTTGATCGGCATATTGACCCATCTGACGTTGGGGAATACTGCTGCCCAACAGCTCTTCGTATACGGGCGTTGGCTGTCTTTCAAATGAACATTAATGCACGCTAAACTTGGAAGAAAATTACTATAGATAATAGATAGCTTGTTAAAGTACCGACCCGCCGCACAACCGTTGTGTTGTTTGAACTCATTATCACTGCATTATAGGTTTGTCGAGTACTTTCTGAAAATTCTAAATATAGCAGACGACTAACACGCTACTAGGAATTTGACCAATTTATCCACCTAGCATCAGAAGGCAGGTACATGCCGATAAACCATTGGCAATCAGCAATAATCGCGAAAAAGCTCTTTGTCTCTGGCGTGTTGGTTCTTGTCTAATAGAACGAAATTGGGTATCGACAGCAGCCAGGCCGGAAAGTCGAACAGAGTCTCACGCGCGTACTGCTTTGATAAAACTTTATTTTTATGTAGTTTAAATTGTTCTACTGACGTATTTGTAAGTTCAGATAAGGCAATTTGGAGAAGATGCCAGTTATAGGACGCAAAGATGTCGAAAGGCTTCGAGAGTGCTGGTTAACCGTATTATGGTACTAAGCGAAGGAAAGAAATGCATGAAAAATATACAGAAATTTGGGTTCTTGAAAAATAATACGCAATTGTAACAGAACTTCATTATACATTTCGAGGTGGCATAAAAAAAGTTAAGTATTTGAGGTTTAACAAAACAAAAAGTAATGCGTCAAAACCAACGTTTTTAATATCATGTTACCTTTCTTCGAAGTTGGCTGCTACTGCTAATTCGATCGGGGTTCTTTTTGTGGCATTTCAGTTTTTTTCTACAAAAATCTCTCCACGTGATTTACCACTAGACTGCAATTTTGAAAGAGCCTGAGACAATCAGTAAGCCGCCGCAATATTCTTTGACTTCATAGCATTTTTCAATTGGATAATTTATGTTTTTTATATTGATGTTCCATAATCCTCAAAATACTTGGTGAAAGCATAGCTTATAAAAACATTATAGAAACAACTCCAACGCCATTACTTTAAGGCATTAGGAGGGATTGTCATTTTCCTCCTCTGTCCCGGAAAGGTTCTTGGCACTAATTGCCATTTACATTTGGTTTACTCTCCGTAAATTAAGTATTATCAGCGATATCTATTTTAAAGTACAAATACGGTTCCATGCATATAGCATCGGTTTAACGGCACCTCAGAGGCACCCCGGGAAACAAACCATAAACTACAAGCATCTCGTTAATTTATCAGCATGTATGCATCCAAAGAAAATAATTTATTGCGGTTATGAAGCCGAATTGATCACTGTATTCGATAATCAACCTGAGGTTGTGGATTGTTTCTTCTACCGATAAGGGGGCAGGATCGCTGGAGAAAAAGCTAAATCTACCTGACGTTTCAGATTCCCGCTCAAACCCCTCATCAGTTACAACAGCGGATTCGGGTTGTTCATGAACAAGGTGCCGTATCATTTAAAGGACGCAGTCGCCATGCGCCCGCATACCTATGAATATTCACGGCTCCTCTCTTTCATGAGGGATCGTTGCACATGGTGTGATGATTATTAAGTGGCCGATATTGGCGTCGCTAGTTGATGCAATTCCATCACGTTTGTTGGATGTTGGTGTAATGATTGCTTGACAATCTGACCCACCGACCATAGCGTTGGGAACTGTGGTCAACTGAGCGCTTCCCGCATGGATACTTACTCAGCCTAGGCGAAGTTTCAGCACGGAGTATGGAAGGGGAAGAAGGAGACACGATCGCCGGGACAAGAGCTTTATTAGCCTAACGCTTCGGATTCCTACTCGAATCCATCATCAGAGACAAAAAAGCAGAAAACGGGTGGTTGCTGCACCAGGGGCTGCGGTATTCATAGGATGCAGCCGCCATGCCACCGCATTCCTATGAACATTCACGGCTCCCTCCCCCCCACCCCTTCATCCGGGATCGTCGCACCTGGTGTGACCATTGATTGATGGCCGACATTAGAGTCGATAATCGCTGCAATTTCATTACGTGCGTTGAATGTTGGCGTGATGATTGCTCGAACATCTGACGCGCTGATCTGGTTGGCGGAGTGAGTGTTCACCTGTGCGCTCCCCGCGTGGCCAAAAACTCCGCCTAGACGAAGTCTCAGCACGGAGTATTGAATGGGAAGGTAATTACACTTGTTAACAGACTGGGGGCCAATAAACCATGACTCAAACAGCTCCCGGCTCACACGGTTGTCACCTCTCGCGAGAATTTTGGCCTCGTCAAATTTGAATGTGTGGCCGGATCTCGTCGTATGAGCCGCAACTTGACAGCTGGCGTCATTTCTTCGCATCACTGCAGCGTGTTCGGCCATTTGCGTTTGGAGTTGTCTTTCGGTTTCTCCGACGTCGTTGCTTTGTCCGCAACTGCACCATATCCGATAAACAAATCCAGACGTTTCTAGCTGTGGCAGTGGGTCTTTCGGTTTCATGGTCAGACGCCTGATGGTTACCTCCGGTCTGTGTGCAACTCCAACCCCAAGTAGCGCGGAAGTGCGGCTGACTTTTTCCGAAGCGTTCTTGACATATGGAAGCGCTCGCCAAACTTTGGTGTCCCTGTGGTTAGGCCTTTCGTCCCTTTTGCGTATGTATCGGTTGACAAATTTGCGCGGGTAGCCATTGGCTTTGAAGACCCGTCGGAGGTACAGTAGTTCGGCAATTTTGTCTTCCGGCTCACTGCAGTGCGTTTCCACACGCCGATAGAGCGTCCTTACACAACTGCGTTTGTGGCTGATTGGATAGTTACTGTTGAACTTCAGTACTTGCAGCATATTTGTCGCTTTCCTGAAAACTTTGGTTTTTAGTTAACCACAATCTTTGCGGCATACGAGGACATCCAAGATAGCCAGCTGGTTGTTCTCTTCCTCCTCCATCGTAAATTGAATGTCCGTGAAGACGGCGTGGAGATATTCTTGGAATGTCAACACCTGATCCCGTTCGATGACGACGAAGGTGTCATCCACATACCGGGCCCAGAATTTCGGTTTGTGGTGTTGGAAGACCAGCGACTCTAACCGTTGCAGGACCGCCTCGGCGATGAATCCCGAAATCGGCGAACCCATTGGTGTGCCCTTCACCTGTTCGTAGATTGTCCCGTCGAACGTGAAGTACGTCCTAAGACAGAACTTCAGGAGCTGAAGGACTTGGGCATGTCCAAGACGGTACTCCGTTTCATCGTATTTGCTTTGTAGAAGCAACTCGATTGTCTCGATCGCCAGGTCCTAGGGAATAACAGTAAAAAGGGATGTAACATTGTGCACAATTCCTGGAGAAACTCAAAGGGGTCAGCATCCATCCAAATGAGGTCATGGTATTTTTGATCTAGTCCCAGGAAGCAGTATAAAAAAGGAAACACGATCGCTGGGACAAGAGCTTTATTATCAACTGTATCGATCTTCTCCTTCATTTTTGAGACTTTGCCTAAGTGGAGTAATTAGCAGCGCGGGAAGCGCGCAGGCGAACACTGTTCCCAAGGCCAGCGTCGGCGGGTCAGATGATTGAGTAATTATCACACCAACATCCGACACTCGTAATGAAATTACAACAATTAAGGGGGCGAATGAATATGGATAAGCTGGAAACTGCACACAAAACGGCGTTGCAATTACTTTATGCATCGCTGAACGCATGCACCATACGCACTCACGTACTGCCAAGCTCGAGAATACAGTCCTACAATTCGATTGCTAGCTGCCAGGATGTTTCATTCATTCACTAAGAGAAACAAGTAGAAAACGGGGCATATTTCTTAATTTGAATTTAGAAACAATTGTTGTTTCTCCGTGAAAAAAAGGCGGAAAGCCAATCGGAAGGCTCTGTCTAATGCTACACAATGAGTGACCGATCTCATGAAATGTTGGGTAAAATGCTGAAATGCCTTTCAGATTAGGAAGGATTATTTAGGCGCGGTTGTAATAGTGATTATCTTGCGACATCATCCTATCGTATTTCGGATTTGACAGGATGCCAGCTTTTGAATACACTGCTCCAAAATTTTCTCTCTACTCTCTAAAAATGTCTGCAAACGTGGCATGCACTTGGCATATTGATTTTTGATGGTGTAGCAAATTCAAATATATTTTGTTGAAACCACGATCCAAATATGTTTTTTTTCAGTCGTTCAGGAGAGGATCACGTCATCATTAAATTTTGTACTCAAAGAGGCGGTATGATTAGATTTTAAAAGTTTCTAATTAGGAGATTTTTTCAGACGATGCAATGTCGATTCATACAGCATTGTACCTGCCCGTTTGCCACTGTTCCTTATAAAACGTACAACGGAATCCGCAGCAATTGCGAAATGTTTGGACGCTCTATGGTATCTTTTTAAAGGTATAGAAGGGTATGTGATTTTTTCTACGCAAAACACATGCATTTTGTCGACTTAAATCACTACACGCTAATGTAAGGACTGATCAGGCTCCCAATTCTTTGGGAGTTAGTTGTGTAAAAATAGATGCTACATTTTATGTCATATTTTATCAAATACTGTTTCTATAGGAGATTGAAAAACAATGCATTCAAATGCTGGCACCCTGCCGAGTCCAAAATATGATAGGAATATGCCGTAGGATAATCAGTATTACAACCGCGCCTAAATAATCCTTCCTAATCGAAAACTCATTTCATAATTTCAGCCAAACATTCAGGATGTTAGCCAATCACTGTAGTAGCCACGGGGATCAACTCATGGCTTCAGAATGTATAATGCGTTAAGGCCTATAAAAATATGATAATATGTTTTGAGCGTGTAAAATTACATAAATATAAAACGTCTTTTAAAATATATAGAAATTTTTTGCATCGTCTGAATCAAAAACAACATAATATATACGTTTAACACGACATGCACACTGAAAATGCAGTAACTGACGGAACTTATAAAACATTATTAGGGAAATTGGCATAAGCAGATGACAAATTGTTCTGGATCCGAGTACCCTAAGAGAAAGCTGGCTGCTATCCGGGTCAGCTAGCCGGCTGTGCTTATCACATAATGGACCTGCAATCCGAATAACGATCCGCTCCGGTAACGGGTCTGTTGAGATTTCGGTAAGATGTCGTTATGTAGCCTCATCTGATGGACGCAACACAGATGGGGTTATGGTTAGTGTAAGCAGTTAGGGCAGCTATTTCTCAACCATTCAAAGTCAAGCAGCGCATTGACAAAAATTGTTCTTCTACATACAACTACTTGTCTTCGTCGCCTGTGCGTCCCTCGGCTGCGCCTGTAAAACCTCCCTATTACCACTAATCCCTTATTACAGGTGGCTGGGGTTTGTTTATCTCAGGTGGGGCTACATTATCACAACTGACTTAAATTTCGAAGGGAAACCTCTTTAAGACGCGAGCAGGTAAACCAGAACGGTGTCGACACGTGCTACTCACGCTGCGCAAAAGTTTCATGCAAACCCGCAACTACGGTCAAATATGATGGAGTTGTTGTTGGTCGTCATTCTCTAACAACCATTGCACCTTATCCTATCACCAGTCGGTTCGGAGTTCCGAATAATCGACTGGTGTATTGGAAAAATATGAAAGAGTGTATATGACACTTGAGACTTTATCCCAATGCCAAATCTGCGTTTTCCGCCGTAAAACCAAACTAAATGTCTTGCATCTATCATGATTTATTAGAATCTATGCCTTCAGATATATAACTCGGTTCTTTTCAAAACCGAAGATAGAGTAACATTATCTTCCTCTTAATGTGACCTCCTCGGCACCGTCATTGTTGCCTTATTGAACACGAGCGAGGTCAGACTAGCATTAGACACGCTGCGCAGAGTTTCCGCAAGCCCAAAATTACTCTCTATCGTGAGAGGCATATGGTGACGCTGTTAGATTTAGGTCCCATTGCTGGGCCAATCACTTCACCCAGTCCCATCAGCTGGTTGCCGTACTCAAACAGTCGGCTGGTGCTAGAAATTATGACTTTAAACGGATACCTCTATCCTTTTTAAATCTGAAAATCAGGCTGTAATGATTCCTTCATAATGTGACCACTTCGGTGCCGACAGCGTTATTTAAGTTTTATTCACATGCACAAGTGTCTGCTACATAAGGGGAGGTTAGATGCTGAAGCCCACCTCCTCCCGTCTTACCGTCTTCTTCTCATTGGATCAACAGGAGTGAGAAGGGGGAGAGTGCAGCAATCATTGTATACGTATTATTTATCCTATATGCTACTGTTTTAGGTTAATCCCACCCAGTGAATGACGGATATGGTCGTCCGCAACGTTCGAATAGTCAGACATTTGACAAGAAATGAATGACAACGCTTTGGCCACAATTAATTGTTGAAGTGAAGGCTTCACATTCAGAGAGATAGGCATAACGCTGAAGTAAGCATTTTATTTGTATAATGCTTTTATTCTCAAACGGCACCACTTGCGTATTCAGTACTCCCGTTGTTTGCCATGCCCCAGAATATCGGTTTGAGCCTGAATTACGGTCGTCAGCCGCACAAGATTGTTGTTCCAGCCGTCGCGTCTACTTCTGGAAAATTGTCCATAAAACTCTATCGGTAAAGTTTGTTGGAATCAAAATTCTTCCACGCGCGAGAATATGCAGGTTACAAGTGGCGTCCAACGCATCAGCATGTACAGTCGGCATTCTTAAGCGCATAGAGGTTTTACTACCGGCACTAGGGCGGAGTTATTGTCAGGTTGGAAGCAAGAGACGACCACCTATTGGTTAGGTCGTCTCGCTATTCGCGAGGCAATTGACTAAACAGAGCGTCCGATATTTATTCGGGGTCGACTGTTTCTTTCCGCTCGGGTGAATATTTTCACTCTAGGAGTCATTTGCATTTCCGGACAGTCACAACCAAAATATTTCACTGCAGGAGACAACTCGACTTCAAGGTCACTTATTTACCGGTATAACGGAAGCAGACTGGCAGGAATCAAGTGAATGACTTTGGATCCTGAGAGCTTCATAGGTCGATTTACGAAAATATAGGTCAGACTAAATTCGTTGCATTTAAGCCGAATAATGTTGGCGTTTGAGCCACAAAATTTTCAGTGTATTGTTGCAGGTCTTAAGGCAAAAACGGATTAAAACGTCTTAGTCTGCCGTCCGGCGAACACCTTATGCTATCGTGTGTGAAGTAAGTTAAGCCTTGAAAAAGGTAAAGGAGTATTCCGTCTAGTTGACGGCCTGCATTTTAAGCAGTTTTTGACACCTAAATTTAAACTCGAACATCACACCTGTTTTCCTTCTTTGAGTGTAGATTTTTGCCTGACTAAGTGTCGGTTAAAAAGTAAATTCCGATAAAAAACATGAGATCTTTATTGCGGAAAGTAAACCTGAACCAAATCACATGGTCAAGCAACAGAAAGCTTATTATATTCACGTAAGTTTTCTACGAAATAGTTTTCATTTTCTTTCGAAACAGTGGTTACCTAAAGACCACAGAAGTTAATGTTATGAGCCTCCAGGATCTTATTAAAAATTACGTATACGCTCTCCACTTCGTCTTCTGATTACTGCTGTAAGAATTTTCGCAACTCTAAAACAGTCCAAAAATTTAAATCTTGCTTTTCAACCAACTGATCCAATTCCTCATGACTTGTTGGGTACGCCCAGATCAGCGTAATGATCCTGGTAGGTAACGGTTTTGCGGTCATACTTAGACTGATTAGGTTGCCAATAAGTTACCCATTTGTTGGAATGTGTTGTTGTAATAGGGCAGGACCTTGTTGTATTTCGTTCTGTATATAGGAGTACCCATTACCGGATCCGTGACCCATTGCTCATCAGTACGTTTGCCGTTGTTCCAAAACTTGTGTACTGTATCGCCGTCGTTCTCTTCGATACCTGCACCTCCACCTAAAAGATGGCTAAAATGGTACTTTGGACGTTATGCAAATCTGATCTCGTCGACTTTTACTGGATTTGCCAGTGTTCCATCCGACTTGCAGCGCCTAGAAACAGATACCATGTCAGGGCAGAATTCTCCATAGTACTTGAAGTAGTCAACCACAGCACTCGTAATATATTTGGGAGTTTTTAACCACCTTCATCGGTATTCTGTAGGGCCAGACATGGCAAAGTGTTAGAAGGTCGTAAAACTTCAGAATAAAATGGGATCTTCCGTTTAAATTACAATGGTGGAAAAATTCGCTCCTTTTCTTGCCGATCGAGGGGATTGGAAGCCGCTTATTCGGACGTTTTTATTTACGAAAATCGGCGGCCAAGCGCACTTGCGAAAAAACGTTTCTCCACTAAGAGAAAATATCGTGATGCCGCCTCTCCGTCACGCACCACCTTAGCATAAAACTCTCGTAAAAATGTTTTAAGGACATGCTGAAGCAAAAACAGAAAACTAAGGCAAGAATCACGTCATAGTAACACCATGGTAACCGAAGCTCCTATCCTTTCCCGATGAGCAGTAGTCGTGCTAACTCACGAAATGTTAAACAAAATTCCGAAATGCGTTTACGTTTTGGAAAGATTAATTAAGTAGGTTTTTGAAATTGGTTATTTTACAGCATAATTCTATAAAAATTCAGTTGTCTCCAGTTGCAGACATTCGAATGAACTTCTTTTTGGCTGCAGGCGAAAACTTCATTCTGTAAAATATGAGTACTTACGTAGCACAACATTTTTTTCCTTGATTTTCGATGGCCTCAAAAATTTAATTATATTTCACGGAAGGCATGCATAAAAATATTCGTTCTTTTACTCATTTGGCTGAAAATTACGTCTCCTTTCAATTTTATACTCAAACGAATGGTAAATTTAGGTTTGAAATGTTTTCCAATTCCTGAATAATTTCGATGTCGACTTGACGTTACACATGCGCTCGGGCTTTTCAAACTATGAACTGCACATTTTCCGCGTACAGAAAATCACACGTTTCTCTGTATAGGAGAATATACATAGTTTATAAAATTTAACAGTAGATTTGAGCCATAACACAAACTTTTCAAGAAAATTTATTATGTGCAGAAACAAGATGTCTTATGAACGGACATTTCACGGTATTGAAAAATCGTATAAATAGAAACGGCACCGACGCTATATGAGGCCCATGCTGAAAAAACCAATGTAAATCTGTGTGTCTTACGGGACTGGTGGAAGGAGAAGTTATACGGGTGGGGCAAATTTGTGAGGAGGCGGGCAGGTGAACGGGGTTTGTTTATGGATAATTTTATAAAAAAACTGGAATAAACTAACGTAAGTCTAATTGTGACCTTGAAAGTAAACCGGACAATTAAAAGGGGATGCTTTTTAACACCGAGGCACTAAACTAAACCACATTTAACGCCCGTACAATAATGACGCCCAGATCAGACATCAGGGCAAGGAGTAGCCAATAGAACCCCTTGGTCGTGCGGCACGGAAACCCCATAAGAACAAAGCGTCAACATTGATCCAACCGCAGGACGCAATGCTGCTCTGCCGCGAAGATCATGTAGGTGGACCACGTGTCCTGCCAAGGTTACTTAACCAAATAAACTGCTCAACAAGAGGGTTAATATTTAAGTGAGATAACTGAAGAGAGTACCAATGAGTTAAAGTTTTTGGGTTTGTTGTAATAGCCATGCCATCATTCGATGTTTCTGTAAGAAAATAATGTTTGTATGTTGTAGAAATCCTGTGCGGAGGTCCGCAAATGATCCAAAAGGCCTACTCAATTCGATGCACCCTCACGAATGGACAGCGTTAGGATAGCAATTGACATGATCAGCGTGTTATCTTATTGTCAGAATAAAGGGCTTCCAACAACAATGCGAACCTGCGTCGTCCGCGAACCGACGATGCTGCATACAAGAAATATGAGCACCGACAGTTTTCTTTTTGAGTTCACAATGAACCACTAAATAAATTCTAGTAGAACCGGTTCGGTCTTCTAAGGCAGGCGCCTCGCTATCACAGCCGAAAGCTGTTTTTGAGCACGTCAACAACTGTAGCTGGCCAGAACGGAGAACCGTGTTAAAGAAGTGGGCCGCCCCCGGCAGCATAAAATTACGGATAAATGAAGGACAAACAGTGTATACCTAAAGAATGGGTACAAAAAAGTAAATATCAAACACTCAAAGAATTTTGTGAATCCTGAATCAGGTCACTATCGAGTCGTATTGGAGCTGACTCAAAAAGAGTTTGCGGGAATATGGGTTGGTCTCCAGAAGGTCTCTCGGGGTTCATTGCGATTAATCCCAATACAAAATATGGTTCCGTCTCAACCGAAGTGCTCTGGATGTGACCTGTAGAAAGGTCCCTTAAATGGACTGTTGGTGTGTTTTTATAACCTGTGTTATTATTGCTTGTGCCTTCACACACAGAAATCGGCAGCGAGGGTTGTGGCTATAAAAAAGAGCTACTGTGAACGACGTAGACAAGTAAGACGAAATTCGTACTTGATAGCAACGACGGTCAACGTCAGAACGCCAACTTGGGTCGGTGGAAGAAAATCTCTTGTAATTGACCTTTCCGAACGATTTCAGTTGCCGAGGGTACAATGATTCAACGGATGGCTTTAATGTCTAGGCCATCAAAGGCGAGCTGTCAAGCATTCTGGAATGTAAAGCAACCTATCAAAAGGTAAACCGAATCTAACGGAGTTGGGGGGGGGAAGGAATGCTCTAGTTAAACCCTTAACCTTAAGCAGATTGGGGATATTTTGTGTTGTGTAAATACCGATTACCGTACGCGCGTGGGTACATGGCTACGATGGTGGAAGTATAAATAAACGGACGCTGAGTGCGACATCGTTAAGAAAGCCGTAATTGGTTACGGATGTGATGAAGGAACGTAAAGCTGGCTGGCGCAAGCGTTGTCATATGCGTTTAAGTTGAATAAGTAAATAATGAAATGCACGCGGTACAATAGACCGCCTTGGGGAGCTCTCGCAATATGTAACACAGGACTACGCCGTTGAGCACCGTAGCTAACCTACGTATCGGACTTTAGTTAGGAAAGCGGTTTATAGCAACAAACGGAAGGTGAAATCAAAGGGAACGCTGATAATACGCACCTTGTGACGAAAAGGCAACGCAGTTGATCCGGAGTCTAGTTTTAAAGACGACTAAGGGAATGATGAACCGAACCAACGGACAGAGAAAGACGAAAACCCTTAGCACTTGCCGTATGCAAACGATTTCCGCGTGTACGTGCAATGACTGGACGCATGACGTCGCTGTCGTAGTTGGTAACGCAACTCTAACGAGCCGGAGAGCGGAATAGATAACAACTCAAGAAAAACTAAACGAAGCCAGCGATGTGAAGTAGATATAACCATAGTATTCGCCGTTTACGAAGGATTTCCGTGAGGGGGTACAGTGGCTAAACAAATGGCGTCGCTCTCGCACGTGGCAAAGTAAAACTACTGTTGGAGGCTTCAGTAGGCAGTAAGATGTCTTGTGCAATCCTGAGTCTTATATAGCGTCCTTACCATTAAACTCTTTAAAAAACCAAATAACACCCTGCGTTCGACTAGAAAATTGGAGGGAAATGTAATGTTTTACCGAATGAGTAGAAAAATGAATATTTTCATACATGCATTCCATAAAATATAGCTGGATTTTTAAGGAAACACAAAATCACTGAGAAAAATTAATGCTAAGTTAGTAGTCATTTTTACATAGTATGGTTTTTTCGTTCGGAAGTCAACCTCTCCAGGTAGCTGAATTATTATGCAATTACGCTGCGGGACGGTTAACTTTAAAACCCTACTTAATTGATCTTCCCGAAACGAAAACTCATTTCAGAATTTCGTCAAAATTTCATGAGCTGGCACACCGACTGCATTGTTAATTGCGTGTCGAAATGCACGGCAGTGAACCGGAAGACAAGATTTTTGAACTACAATACCTCCGACGGTTATTCAAAGCCAGTGGCTACACGCGCAACTTTGTTAACCGGTGCAAACAAAAAGGGACGAAAGGCCTAACCGCACGGACACCAAATCTTGGCGGGCACTTCCGTATGTCAAGAACGTTTCGAAAGCTGTCGGTCGCCTTCTCGCACCACTTGGGGTTGGAGTGGCACACAGACCGGAGGCAACCATCAGGCGTCTGATCATGAAACCGAAGAAACCGCTTTCATGGCTAGAAACTTTTAGATTCGTTTATCGGATCTAGTGCAGTTAAGAACAAAGCAACTACGTCGGAGAAACCGGCAGACAATTCCAAACGCGAATGGTCGAACACGCTGCAATGGTGCAAAGAAATGACGCTAGCTCTCAAGTGGCGGCTCATTCGACGGGTTCCGGCCACGCATTCAAATTTGACGAGGCCGAAATTCACGCGAGAGGTGACAACCGTGTGAGCCGGGAGCTGTTTGAGTCATGATTTACTGGCCCCCAGTCTGTTAACAAGTGTAATTACCTTCACATTCTATAGTCCATGCTGAGACTTCGTCTAGGCGGAGTAATTGGCCACGCGGGGAGCGCACAGGTGAACACTCTTCCCAACACCCGGGTCAGCGCGTCAGATGGTCGAGCAATCATCACACCAACATCCAACGCACGTGATGAAATAGCAGCAATTAACGACGCGAATGTCGGCCATCACGCCAGGTGCAACGATCCCTGATG
Organism: Spirometra erinaceieuropaei; assembly: GCA_902702965.1. NCBI lineage: Eukaryota > Metazoa > Platyhelminthes > Cestoda > Diphyllobothriidea > Diphyllobothriidae > Spirometra > Spirometra erinaceieuropaei. The sequence continues at coordinate 136,612 of CACRXP010000805.1, forward strand.
AAGGGGGGGGGGGAGCCGTGAATATTCATAGGTATGCGGTAGAATGATGGCTGCATCCTATTAATACTGTAGCCCCTTGTGCGTGAGTCACCCTCAGCTGCTATTGTCTCTTATGATGGGTTCGAGCAGGAATCCGAAACGTCAGGGTAATAAAGCTTTCATCCCAGCGGTCGTGGTTCCTTCTTCAACACCTACTGCATGTTTGTTTGTACAGGCGAAACTGCCATTAGGCAGGCGCAGTGATAGGCACCATGGACGAATAACGTAACTCAGACTTGTAGCGTTATGCAGAACAGTATCCGTCTGGAAATCAGTGTAGGTCGGCCCTGGAATTGCGAGCGAAATGGACAAGTTCAAAGTCATTTCGCCTGCGGTTGGGGTATGACTGGTTGTTGTAGCAATTAGGCCAGAAATTACTATTTCCTTTTCTGTTATCACTGGTCGTGACAGTCCTCGGCGCTAAACTGTGAGACTATGAATACTTTTACTTATAGCCTTATGAAAATAGACTTCTTTACTTGGCTTCTACGGAGCATCATGTAACAGGACGAGGTCCGAATATCCTAACATATTAGGAGATGTCTATTAGAACAGTTAGCTTCTGCCTCGACATCAGCACGAAATCATTCGCTCTGCAGGGGTTCTTTTCAAAGGCGACAATTTCGCATCGTGGTCTGGTCAATAATAGCACGTTTAAAGCGATGAAAAATTATCTTCATAGCTAAATGCAGTTATTTTCGGAGTGGTTTTTGTTAAGTCAGTCGAGTCTGGGGTAGAAGAAGAGCCGTGAGCCTAACTTAAGTCCGCCAAATTATCTCAAAAAGGCATGAGGCCAGAAAGCGAAACGACTGAATTAATTCATGAAACTGCCACGGTTTGGCCGCGAAAGCACTGGCCTCGAATGGCAGTCTCCCAGTCGGAGTCCTGTCGCTGAAAAGCACTCGCTGCTGTTTCAAAAACTGTTCACGGCAGATGAGAAAAATCTAGAAGCCGCCACTTATTTTAAAATTAGTCCACTGAAGCGGAAAATTGGAAAGCCGTCGCAATAAATGCGAACACTAAAGGATATCCCTAAACGATAAAATAAGTTAACATTTGCGAAGCAGAAGGCTTGATGCCATGCATTAAAGACTCCTGCTGTTTAGCACGCCGTTATGCGTAAACTTCGCTCATTTTGATCCGCCAGTTTATTGTTTACATCATTTAAAGTTGTCCCCACTTTTTTGATTTGTCCGTTTCAATTACGTTTTGCATTTAATTATTTTGTCCACTCTGACGCATATGTTGAAGGTCAACCTACGTTATCAGGAAACATTTTATTCACTCCGAGTGTCAAATTTTGGCAAAATGGCCTAATTGTTACATTATCACTTGCGAATAACTGAACGGAAAACGCTCCTTTGATGATGGTTAACACTGCCCACGTGTTTAGTGAATGTGTCCCAGGGTCGACAATACGAGGCATACCCAGACTAATGCAAATATTGTTACCGATACGAACAGCATTAGCTTTCTCCTTCCTCCTTGAAGTAATACACCAAATAATGAAAGTAAATGATAAGACTGCGATAATAGGAAATCTGAGTCCTCGGTCTTTGTAAGCAACCGTGAAAGAGTACATTTGTTAACAGAGAATTTTCAAAAGCAATCCCACTTGAGCTTAATTGACGCACATGTCATTTATTGATTTTTAGCTGTCTGACAGAGTCCTTTTCATACTTCGAAGCCGACTCCTGAGCAAGATACATAAGCGACCGTTGAAACTGAAGAGCTGCCGGTTGTTCACTGTATATACCCACTTAAACAGAGGTCAGACATAGCCGTGAGAGTAGGCGTGATTAAGCAATAACCGCCAAAATGGTGAGGCAGACTGTATTCCTTGTTTCCAAAACTAGTTTGTAGTCGGGCGGCGGCAGAATTTCCGATAACTTATTACAACTATTACTTATTATGGATTTTTAATGTTTCTTCAAGTCTAACAAGGCTATTTACCTTGTCTAGTTGGTTTGCCGTCTATTATATATTTGTCAGTCAAGCGAAAAGAAGAGTTTTTAATTTTCGCATCATCAATTTAGCCTCTAGTTTAGACGAGAAATAAGATTTAGAATTCAAAACTTATGCTAGACTTCAGCAGTTGACAGCGATCCAAACGAATGAGTTTAAGAAGCCTTCGCTATAACGAGTGTAACTTTGGCTCCGATGCCACTGTTACAAAAAACGATTTATGTGGGGACCTATGAGACTGCTGAAGCTGCAGAAATAAATGTTGGATGTCATTGACAATGCTTTTATTTCGGAAAATCAGAAGGAATTTCAAAGAGCATTCTGGCCTTTTCTATATGATTTGACCAATATTGGCCAGTTGAACTGCTTTAAACTTTTCTGAGCTGCCTGACATATTAATAAATCTGTCATGAGTAGTTGAAACTCAAATGTTTGAATATTTAACTTCGAGGAGCAGGCCTTTTTTAAAAGACAGAGGAAACACATTGAAAAAACGGTTGTCTTTAATGCTGAAGGAAAAGCTATAAGTTAACATGAAAATCTACGATTTGGACAAAGACTACACAATGGCCATTAGTGAACCGGGTAACAATTTATTTTTATGTTACTACTTTGTAATCCGAAAATGATACATTCTTTGCCAAGAAAAACCTGCGTTTTCACCAATCTAGGGTGATACAGGACACTTCGTCGGATCTTTTGTTCTGACGTAAAGGGGATATAAACGGCGAAAATTGCTACATAACTCGATGAGATTCGCCGTGTGTACGAGTGCCAAGAGGGGGAGCTGAATTTAACCACACGCAGACGCAAAATGACGTAATTTGTTCCTTAAGGCAATTGTTTTCGTTTCAATACCGTCTCTTGCTATAGCGGCTATCTTTATTTTTTTAAAATCAAAATAAAGACGTTTAATTAGGCGCCGAGGGAGTCCACCGACTCGAATATTCCCCTCGGGCGGTTAGAGACAAGATACAAAAAGTACAGTCAAATCCCAGCGAGACGAGACTCAGAATAAGCTCCAAAAATATCCGATAACGTGAAACGTGCAAATTAAAAACGAAATAAGGTAAGAGTGAAAAAAGACTAAACAATAATCCAGAAGGATATTTTTTGAGAACTTAAATGTACGTTAATATGAAAGTTATATTCATTAAAATCTTTGGTATAAGAGCGTGAAAAATACACTGAAAATTAAGGCTAGTGGCATGAAGTTAAACTTCCATACTGGCAGCCCAAAGTGCACTTCGTCATTTACCCATCCTTTTAATTTTGGAAGCGTGAACTAAATACTGTCAGCATGTTCCCCGTTAAGTTACCACTTACTGCCTAAGAAACCAGGGATAATCAGGAGCTATAAGCACAAACATATCATCATCTGTGTTGCAGGGGTAATCTTTTGGACTGCGTCTGCTGAGCTTTGTGGAGACCTCAAAATATTAAGTAATACTCTCTGATTTTTAGTGTCTCTGATAATTCGAACAAAATCATAAATTCCGAAGTGTGTATATGTTAAAATCTTCGAAGAGGAAGGTTTTTCAAAGAAACCCTCGAAAATGCGGCGGGTTCTTAGATGTCCGATAAAAGAAGTTGAGCGAATGGCACGTATTTGTATAATCCTTAGAAAATTCAACCTAAGAGTCAAAAGTTTATTCCAAAAGAAATATGCGTAAACAATACGGTTCTTACAAAAAAACTGGCATTTCCGGATATCCTGCCTTCTCGCAATTGCTTTGATCGACGCATACACACGTATCTCATTTTTTCCAAATAAATATCAATGAACAAATTGGATATTTTCCTGCTCTTGCATTTTGTAAATGAGTGAAGGTAAAAAATTTTTCTCAAACGTAAAAATCAACTATTCTTTTACTTTTAAATCCCTTTCGTTAACTCTACTCACCAGGGGCTTCTGTTTTACTCTAATGAACACGACTGTAATTAGGTCAGTTAGCTAGGAAATAATTCAAATTTTCCGATCCAAAAGAATTTATGCTGCAATTAAACATTCTACGATGTGGCCAGGATTAAGTGAACGACTTAATGGCAGGCAAATTTGTGTTAATTCTTAAGATTTTGTAACAGGTCTGGAAGTTGCGGATGTGATTAACACACTTTATTGTTTCTTCTTATGCAGAAACTCATAGGCATTTTTACATCTGCGGACTTGCTTAAAAACTTCCAGCTTCCTAGAAATAGAGTGCCTGTTTGCATTTTATTTCGTCCAATCGATCGATTTCGAGTTCAATTCTCGCACATCTAATCAATACGGACCATCAAACCGACGCTGAAGAAGCTTTTAAAGTTATCTACAGGGCACCGGCACACTACTTTAAAGGCCTGCGCAAACGGGTGCTAGCCATAGCTGAAGCAGTGGCCATTCGACTGACAAACCCAGCACTCTGTAGTCAGAAGACGCTGACACAAGCAGTCTGTCTGCCCTGGCCGACTCCAGACGGTGATCGCACGCCGTACCGACGCACTGAGAGCAGTCACACGCACTCACAGCGCCTACAATCTAACTGGGACCCCTCTACTTCCCCCCTCTCACTCCAACTCCTTCACCCCCCCTCCCACCCCAACTCCATCGTCCTCAACACGCTGACTCCGTCATGCGGGCGGCGTGGGAGCATGGAGTCCAATTAACCCTGCCCCCCAAGACGCATTTATACCCTGTCTACAATTAGAATGATCATTTCCCTCGTAAATGTACAGGCCTGATGAGAATTTACCGAAAACATATGTTAGCAAATGGACTTTTCAATATAAAAGTACGTGTTACTCCACTTCGAGTTTTTAAATTTTCCGCTGTCAGAATACGTTAAAAACCTTTTTTGAGAAAAAAAACGCTGTTCTTTTCGAAAGCCTTTCATCATCTGCTTTATCCACTGTGAATAAATATGACAGACCTAAGGCGGAGATGGAATTCTCAGATAAGCGCAATGAGTAAGATGACATTTGCTTTGCACTCGAGGACTCAATATTGGAAAATGTATTGCAGTGAATCATTTTGACGATTAAGATAGTCACAGTCGACAGACTCCCTTTTCAACCATCTGTCTTCAGGCCCCTTCTGTAACATGTGAGATGATAGGGTGGTAAAGGATAAAACATATCAACTACAATCGAAGAAAATGGCGATAGTCGATGGACATTTGAGCAGCCAAAACTTGTCAAACGGGAAGTAGGGCTTGTGACTTGGCGCCAAGGTCAGGATGCTAGGATGCGATTTGGAATGTGTGCGGCCCATTCTGGAGGAGAGTCGCTGGAGGGGGGTTATTCTGAGCACGCGGTTGTTTCCGCTATCCATTTGACAATTGCCTCTGCCGTCACAAGGATCAGCTGTCGTAGACGCTCAGTGTCCTGAAGATGAAGACGCGATCACTGGAACAAGGAAGTTATTTGCCTGACGTTTCGGATTCTCACTCGAATCTTGTTTGCCGAGCAATCGTCACATCAGCATCCAGCACGGATGACGAAATCGCGGTAATTAACGACTCGGACTCGGACCGACAAGCCACCACCGCATCAATTACGACCCCAGCGGTGATTGCGAGAATTGTTAATTGCAGTGCGCATACGGTCCCACGGCAGCCACGTGCTATAAATATCGCACTGCTGGTGCCACGATCACCCTAATCTTCGAATGACTCTGATGATGGATTCGAGTGAGAATCCGAAATGTCAGGCAAATAAACTTCTTGTCCCAGTGATCGCATCTTCATCTTCTGAACTGCTACCTGGACCTCGCCTATTCGCTTTTATCAGCTTAGTGTCCTGCTGACACCTAGCAGACGTCTTAAAAGGCTTTATTCACGGTTTTCCTTGCCAACCGTGTGAACCAATGCTGCGTACTTGTTTCAGCCATTGTGGCAAGTAATTTCTAACTGAAACATAATTTATCAACAAGGTACTTTGTCAAACTTAAGTTCCTTTTTCATGGGACAACAACTACAGATAGTGCTCTAATTGCTCAGCGTTTCATTTTTTGAAATTTGACTGCGAACATTTGGATAAGGGATTTTTCTGAGCATCGTCCGAGACCCACGATGCTAAAAACAGACAGCACTCAGTTAGTGTGTTGACGTACCAAAAAGAGAATAAAAAACCCACAATCTAGCCTTTGTCAGACACCTTATTGCAATAATGCGTTTTGGGATATTTAACCGCTGTTTCTAGGTTCGTTTTAGGATCTCCTACATTGCAGTTGAAAGGCGATTCTCAGCCTCTTCGTGTACACCGTAGATCATTTCGCCGTTGCCTAGCAGCACGGTAACAATTTCTTCTTTGTTGCTTATCATTTCCGAACAAACTAGCTAGTGATCTGTCAGGATGTGCTGACAGTTTGCATTCCGCACTAACAGGGGCCATTTCCACTTCAGACTAAAAGCCCTATCGCACATAAAGCACAAAAAAGCTACTGCAGTTCGTAAATTAGGTGCATATTGCTGGGTTCCCACGACAGAACGACACTAAAACGGAGTTCAAAAACAATAGCCCGTTGAGAATGCCGCAGTGGGATAAAATTAACGAAGACCAAAAGACTACCTGGTCTTTGTCAGTAAAGCTACTTTGACAAGTGAAAGCACATCACAACCTTTTACTTAGCTACAAAGCAGAGCTTTGAAGACGGGAAACTAGTTCTAATGCCTGGATTCCATGTGCCATTAAGTGGATGCTACCGTTCACTATCTGCCTCCTAACATGTCTCAAAACCTTTTCTTTCAGGGCGGCGATTTAATTGACCATGAATATGTCAGCATTTTCCTGACTGAACGCCTTAGTTCTGGCCCTCAGCTGGAAGTGCTTCCCATTTGATATTGATTTTTGCCCTGCAGAATTAGTAAACCTTCAACAATGACTAGGTAAGAACTTAGGGCACTTCCTCCAAGCTTTTGCTCCGTAACCATGTATGTTATTGACTGATGTCAGCTCTTGCATAAAGTTTGACTCCAAACGGCTCCATTTCACGTCTTGATCTCAAGCGCATTGACAAACAAAACGGTATACTCGGTGATTTGTTCCAATTTACTGCAAACTTTATTTCGATTGAATCAAATTGCCTAATGCTTTTTTTCGACAGTCACGCAATGTCAAATAACGTTTGACAGCCTGCCGACAAGCCGAACATTCTTCGGAATTCGGGAATGAAGAAGAGAACCATTCATATGACACCATCAGGTTTTAGACAGCAAGAATGAATAAGCAGTGTTTTTCGTTTAGAGTCTTTTAAAGTGTAGTCGAATACCTCGCTGAAGTGCTAACAGTGCACTCAATATTATGGGCCCTGATACTGCGAACGACTATCGCGCTTAACTCAAAAAACCGTTAATTTTGCATTTCTGCACAACTGTGTTGCAGGTTTTTCCTTTACCAGCCATGTCATTTGTCCATATTAAACTTTTAATAATCTCTAACCTTTGGATGGAGAATGAAAGTGTTTCCTGGTTCATTTTAATAAGTAGTTTGATAAGGGTGCTGTCAGCGATTGTCCGCAAATGTCTTAGTTCAGTTGTATCAGACAAACTAACCCATAGCCCTGCTAAAATTAGCTTAATTCTAAAAGAGAGTTATATAAATAACCTTTGACAGAGGGTTTGTAAAAGCGAAGAGGGCGCGTCTTATGACGTCAAAGAAGTTTATGACTGCTTTGTAAAGCGACGCGGTGTCACGGCAACTTGCAAATGCGCTTTCATATTAAACTGGTATTGTCTGTCTACTTGAAACGCAGTGAGATGGACGAAGGAAACCCAAAGGTATTTCACTTAAAAATTGAATATAAACATAGAAATGTGTTTAAAAGCATTGGCAGGAAACAGAGAAGATGGAAAATCTAGCAGTTTCCACAAAAATGAACACATAAGGGGGAAAACGTGCGCCAAAATCATCTGACATGCATTTCATGCTGTCTTTGCAAGATGGAGTAAGGGCAGTAATAACACAAATCACCGAGATAGTCCGCTCAAAGTGACTAACGGGACTGATTACCACATGCTTTCTGATCCCAACTTAGGGGGCTTAGAACCCATAACACTACAGCATAATCGTAAACACTGCATTATGAAGGAATCATTACATTCAAGCACTCCGTTCGAAGAAGAATAAAAGTGCCTCATTTTTTAGTAGGCTTTACGAACGTATTTATTGTACGCGCATTTTATCGACCTCTACTATGCCACTTCCACTTACCAAAGGAAACTACGTCTAATAGGCCTCACATGCATATGGCGTTTAGATGACGTTCAGGCCGACCAGGCAGATGACAAAGGACATTCTGGTATGCGGGTCTAGTGCCGATCTCGGCCTGAATTTGTGAGGTAACGATCCATGAGGCGACAGATTGGAAGTGTTTAACCGTTAAGCCTATTATTTCGTTAAGTAGATACACTGTCCTAAAAATTAATCATTTAATACATAACCTATTCATCAGCGAAAGTCACGTTAGACCCCTGAACTCAGGTAGCTGGCTGGTAACTTTGTTCTTGATGTATAAAAGAGGAAACAAAAAAGTCTGGGATGAGTTCAAGGCCATTAGAAATTCCATCTTCTCACCCATGTCTTCACATAAATAAGGCTAATCCAGAGGTCACGCAGGTCTTTACTCAGCTGTCATCACTGATAATTGCCTGTCGGTCATATAGTTTGCTCTTCATCGAGGTCATTGGGAGAAAGTGAGAAGAGGCTATCAGAAAAAAACGGCAACACAGTCTCTAAACATCTATATTCACACCAAAGCTGAGAGTTGAAGATTTTCCATTCGCTCGGGGCTTACTAAGTAATCAGTTTAAATACCAGACTTAAGATTGGATTGTTTAGAGAACTGTGCATTCCAATCTTCCTTCTCGTAGTCGATACGCATTGTAAACAGATGTCGACCTTTAAAAGATGATTCGAAATTTGTACATAAAGCGCGATTAAACAAGCGGACATCGCTACGTAAATAAGCTGATAGACCGCCCTTCCTAACATTTTCATTTTCGACCAAGAGAACGATAGGTCCTTGGCTGCGGAACAGATTGCTAGGTATAAGGTTCAACACTTGAACGAAGGGGATCTAGTCGACTGTTGTTAGAACATACTCCCGCATTACGTCTGTCTAACGACGTCTGTGCTTATTTGTACATATCTCGTTCTTTCGCATGTCCTTATTCTTGTTTGCAAGTACATTTGTTTTTGGATCAAAATTCTTGTTTTATAATTTCAGAAAAGGTGAGCAGATTATTGGTCAGGAATTACTGCACGAGGCAGATCATTGACCGTTGTCCAAACAAGCACCCTTCATTTTAAATAAACTTATTCACTGGATACTTACCGAGCTTTATTTCTTTAACCAGTTGTGAAGAAACCCACGAATATCGAGGGAAAGCGAACCCGTGATGGTGCTGTGCGCCCAACACGGTGAACACGCAGGGTTCGAGGCTCAACCCGTAGTCGTTAGTTAAGTCACATCATATTCAAGACTGGATTATTAATTGACCAGTCTCAGTGAATGAAATGTTTGAGAAAATTCTGAAATACGCTTTCAAATTGGAAGGATTATTTAGGCACCGTTGTAGTACGGATTAGCTTGCAACATAATCCTATAATATTAAAGCCTCGGCAGCTTTTGAATGCACTGCTTTTCACTCTGATATAGAAACCGTACGCGGAAAAAATTCACTACTTATGTAGCATGCATTTTCCCCATTGATTTTCCATATTCTTACGAATTTAAATATATGGTATAGAAACCACGAACAATAATAGGGTTTTTAGTCATTTGATAGATATTCTCGCCAACTTTACATTTAATATTCGAAAAAGGAGTATAGGTAGATTTTACACAGGTTCTCTAATTGCCGAATAATTTGGATCCTAATTTTCGCGAGTTCAGACAAGGTCAGTCAAGGCATATTTGCTTACTAGTCTGCGCCCTGATTAACGAACACATACTTTGTTAGTGGGTTATTTTTCACTTCCGAATGAGTGGAAATAACTGCGACAGAAGCGTGTTCGTAGTCTAAATTTTGGAAGGGCTAGTCGTGTAGCATGCATTTTCCCCATTGATTTTTGATGATTAGTAAAAATTCAAATACGTTTTATAGAAACCACAAACACAAATAAGGTTTCTCAAACTTTTTATAAATAACCACATTCACTTTATATTTTATATTTCAAAAGGAGTATAATTAGTTTATGAAAAGTTTTTTATTGCCGAATAATTTGGATCCTGATCAGTTTTTTCACTGGCGCTGAGTGATTTTTGTTTACATGCTGCATGCGTTCCGCATAAAGAAAATGATATAATTTCATATGCCTTTTAAAATGTATCATATGGAGTCCATAAAATTGTGCAGTGGACACTGACTATATTGTACATTCTATGATTAGCCGTGGTAAACGGATATGTACGATGCTATGTGAAGGAACATTGAACAGTGTCAATAATTCTCATAATTAGAATTATTTAAAACATAGTAGTACTCCTTCTAATATAAAATATATTAGGGCCGCGATTATCTATCAAACCACTGAAAAAACATATTTTTGTTCGTGGTTTCTATAAAAAAGTATTTCCATTTGTAAGACCATCGAAAACCTTAGTGGAAAATATATGCTGCACAATAAGTTAATTTTTACCGTGTACAGTTTCTACAGCAGATTGGAAAACGGTGTATTTATAAGCTGACATCCTGCGAGGCCGAAATACTACAGAACTCTGTCGCAAGGTTACCACTACTACAACGACGTCTGAGTAATCCCTACTATTTGAAAACGCATTTCAGAATTTCATTCAACATTTGCTGAGATCGGTCATTCACTGTACTTGTGATCTTACTGTATTTTCCAGTAAATCCGCTGTGAATTGGTATTTTAACCAGAAAGATGCAGGACACTTAAGCGGGAGAGAAGATTTTAACATTAAAAAAATAAGGACGACTGCCTCTAAGACTTCACCAGCAAGTGTATCAAAAACGGAAATGAGAGCAAACGCTTTAGCCAGTCCTTTTTCGAACTGCGCGGAAGCCCCCAGCCCGATTCTTGCGCCGCAAGGTGTTGGGATCACACACAGACCGGAGGTAATCATCCGACTAATGGTAATGGAAACTTAAGACAGTAGTAAACAAATGAAGTTGTTTTTAAGATCATGACCAGTTGAAAGCAAAGCACTTGCCTTGAAGAACCCGATGAACTGCTCGGCATCCCAATGGTTAAAGATGTAGCGGCCTTCGAGGAAAGAGACTGAAGCTCTCATATGCCAGCTCAGTCGACCGGATCTAGCAACAAGTACAAGTTAGAGAAGATCAAAATTCTCGTGCGATATGGCAACCACATGAGTTGCGAGTTGTTTGCATCGTTGTTCTCAAGCCTACCGGCTTCCAGAGAATCGAGTGTCTGACGTTTTCATTTCTTTGTCGGGACTTAAGCCACGTAGAAAGGCGTCAACAAACACATCTTTTACTGCCAGTGACGGTTGATTAAACGGCAGGGCAGGTATCGCACCAACAACCCATACAAATTATGCAATGGCAACAATTTACCACGGGAATGTGGATATCAAGACATTATTGTATCAAGCAGATTATCTTCAAGGAATGCAGAAGAGCTATGTAATTGAAAGGTGAATGCATCCATTAAAACCTGCACCAACTGTGCACTGATTTAGCTTTTCCAGTCCAGGTTCATATTGGAATTTCGAAACTTTTGGAAATAAATGCCTATTTTAGCGCTCTGGTCTCTTTTTTTCTTGGATCACGAGGTTCATGCTAGAGTGACCGGAATAGGAATTACACTTGCATCTGAATAAGGGCTTCCGAATATCCGAAATCACCGTTTACATGCATTTCTTCCGCGTCCGCTCAAAGGCCGGTCTCCATTGCACACTCATTCAAGTGCATAAGTTCGTAAGAAGGAGCGTCACCACATGTAAGTAAATGTTTCGGAGACTTAGGAAAATACTCCATTGCAATTATTATAACTGTTGATTCTGTGTGTGCCAAACGTTCCCTCACGGATAATTATATATTACTTCTTATGATATACTGTTAAGTTTGAGCTGTTGTTCATCTATATATGCCTAACTGTAATTATTCCACTTATTAATAACGGAGTATTACTCTGTTTTCCTTCGATAGATTGCAACTTAGGCTCTTGAGACTCAAAGCAGAAAAACCTTGATTTGAATAATAGTGGCATGCATTTCCAGTTGCTATGCAACCATTCTCTTGAGCGCCCGACTGACTCCTTATTCAGAGTGAAACACAAATACCTTTAACCTGATTGGTGAACGCCCAATCACCCCTGGATATACTAATCACTAATTCATTCCAAATATTGCTCAGTTAGTAGCAGAACGCAGATTTTTAAAATTGACTTCCTAACCGTAACTTGTATATTATATTGTTCCGTATGCTTTGTTAGGGATATAAACAAGGATAGACTGGCCTTAAGATTCATGTTGGTTTATCATATGCCCTGAGAATATAAAAAAATTACTTTCCTAGACACATTGATCTGCAGCTTATAAATTCTCCCAGACTAAACATCTTCCAAGGATTCATGGTGGCATTTGCAGCCGAGAGAATGACGCAACTATGACGAAAACGACTTGATTTCTCTTCATTAAACATGAGCACTTTGCGTTTACAGTGACATATATGTAAATGTGTTTACTAGATGTTAGATTAGTTATCAGTGTATAATAATACATGTTTTGTGAATATGCAACATCCAACTTTTCTTGGACCGATACGTTTTACTGGTGATTGATCAAAGACTAGGCTTGGCATTTAACAAACAATGTCCTTTGTGTCAACTTAATAACCGAGGTTCAATCTGTCGTTTAAGCAGATTCGTGCAATAAGTGACACGTCGTCAATTATCTAAGCACTAGTTGTGTCGCATCAACTTCCCGGACACGTGCTTCCTCAGCACTTCTTAGATTGCATACGAGAGCTAAATGCCCAACGAAACGATGCTCGTCAATTTGCTTAATTGTAGTGATAAGAGTCTCACAAACGTCATAAAACCTGTTATCTGTTATTTGCCGAGCACTATTAGTCGAATTTCCTGTTTAGAAATCGAAAACACCATTTTGAACGCATAGTTTTTCACAAGACACGCACACGCTGTGAGCGCTCTAACATCTATATGAAAATCAAAAATCACAGCCATCTTATGTGATTAACTTAACCGCGGAGCCCACATCGACGGACAAGTTTGCAGCCGAGGTATTATTTGCTTTGCAAAAAGGATAGTACAGTACAAAATTGCTGTAAGACACAGTGGAGAGAAGGACTCTCACAAATCTTGTTTAATATCTATAGTTTAAAAAACAAGGCGAATATTTAATGAAAATTTTACAAAACCTGATGCTAACAAAAATCCATCTCTATTAATTGCATTCGTAATGTATCGCAGAAGTGGTAAATCATAAACAACTACCATCGGATTATTTTCTTCAGCGGCCGAAGTATTTGCAAGCCAGATGACGTTAATAGTCGAGAAAAAGCCTTCTGATTTTGACAATTTCAAATGACATTTAAATTTACAAACCGTATTCATGTGCATCTGGAATTAAGCTAAACGATCGGTGATCCATTTCGGCGGATGTGATCACAGTTCTCATATCCCCAACTTAAAAAACAAACCACTGTAAGTCACAGGCATGGATAGGATACAGCGATGTCGTCTTCCACTCCGCTCCGACGTTAATCATCCGCGGCCCCTGATGAAATGCAAAATGAGTAACAGTTAGTGTCTGTTATAGTTAAAACCAGCAGTTGCGAACAAATTGTAGTCTGGTCTGAACAAACCTTACGCAGCCTATTTTACTTACTACATAAAATTCACTGAAGCTGATCTTCCTGCTCCCTTGAGATCCAAAAGGTCATCACGGGAGCAAACAAAAAGTCATAATTTATTCAACAGTCAGCCATTTTCAGACTTTTCACAAACCTCCGAAGACACTCTATTTTGTCTGGAAAAATTCTGCTGTTAACTATAAGCTATTTCAATGAGGCAGCCACTGGGATGTTTGCAAAATTATTTCCATTTTGATTTTTAAAGCCCCTGCCTTTCCTCAAAATGTAGTCATATTACAATTTGTCAAAATATTTATGAGGGCAACGCAAGCAAAAAGCGCACCAAGGGAATTTAGTAAACGCAGAACATTCAAAAAGGTATCTTTTAAACCAAGCATTAAAACACTGTTTCTCACAGTCATATGTATCATTTTGGAAACTATGGGCACGTTTCCAAATGTCCAACCCAGAGACGCGTAGAAGTAACTTCTTTTGTTTTGAAATCTTTTATCTGAACTTTTCACCCTGACAACAAGGCAAGCGGAACTGTTCTCCTGATGCGTGCTATGCAGATAGAAAATAAGTGTATCATAACCCATATTTTGGATGGCAAAATGTCGAAAAAGTTATATTCTGGCGAAAACCCTTCACTGAGCGCAGTTTAGTCGGTGCAACAACGGCGCTTATTTGGAGACGGCCAGAATTTCTTCATCACGACCATGTGAAGCAAGTACAGGTTACTGGGATTATACTTTTGGTAACTGACTGGAGACATGTGAATTTTGATATCTGTCCTTGTTTAGATAAAGACGCCTACCCGATAATTTATAACTGGGAAATTTACTTTTAACGATGAATGGATATCATTATATAAAATAAGGATACAACGAGCAGCGTCAGTCTGCTAAGGAAGCAATAGTTACCGTCTGAATGTTTTACTTTATTAGGACGCGAAAAGCCAGAATAAAAAAACCAATTTGACGTTCCTATGTTAGTTAACAGTTTTAACCACAAGTGCTCCTTGGCCACCGTTGATACCTTAACACAAGCATGTTTATTTTGGCGAAGTTAAGATATCCGGTTGAGAAGTTGAGAAATAAGAAGAGGTCACCAGAAGTGGTTTATTGGAATGCTGACATTTTGGAGAGCTTGTTAGCCTTACACCTCTCGAATTCACAAAATGCAACCAGGCTGACCAATCCCGTTAGAGACTCAGCTACCCGCCTCCGATAAGCTGGTGACTCACAATGCACGCAGCCAAAGGGCTCTCCAAACATCCCCGCGAAAAATCGAAACACCGTAACAATAGAAAAATCGATCAGCATGAAGCAAATAGGTGCAGCGTGAAGCTTCAAATTTTTGGCCGACTAAGCGTGCTTTGCACTTTGGCAATGGTGAGCCGACTAAGCACTCTTAAACGCCACCATTCCAATAAACCTACGCGGATGAACTATCCCTTATTCTCTAACTTAGTCATGTGCTTAAAGATAGGGCGATAATGGACTAAATGATTATGGACATGTCATTTGTAAGAATACAGTGGGTCTTGTTAATCGATCAGGTTACAAGTGAGTACTTTATTATGCATCTATACAGATGAATCATCGATAGGGTTTGGTCCTGCAGCCACCCTTGACAAATGTCAAAAGGACAGACTACTTAATTAGTTTAAGCAGGTAAGAGTAAGTTAAAGTTGCTGCAATGGAACTGTCAGGATGCATTGCACACTGACCTACATCCATTTGATCATGCGGTCACTTTCCTTCCCAATCTAGCAATTGGCTAAGCTACGTGTGCCAACAGGTCCACGTTTTTCTGATTTCCTTTAGGGAGAATGTCGTTTTCGTATTCAACACAACTTTACTAATGGACTACATCTACGAGACAACCTCTTGGGACAGTTGCTTGGTGATGTCCTTGGGCCAGGTTTGTGAAAATCGAGGGATGTCCGTCTCCATGTGCTGATTTTCTGCTGTATTTTCACCTACAGTGAGTGGCTGATATCATGAAATTAAAAGTTGCCTGAAATTCTG
Source organism: Spirometra erinaceieuropaei (assembly GCA_902702965.1). Classification (NCBI taxonomy): domain Eukaryota; kingdom Metazoa; phylum Platyhelminthes; class Cestoda; order Diphyllobothriidea; family Diphyllobothriidae; genus Spirometra; species Spirometra erinaceieuropaei. The sequence goes on from CACRXP010000805.1 coordinate 152,432, forward strand.
AGATGCGTTTTCGGTTAGAAAGACTTACTTAGGCGCGATCGTAACACTTATTATCTTGCGGCATAATCCTAAAATATTTCGTACTTCGCAGAATGTCGGCCTGTGAATGCACTGCTTTGCAAGTTTCTGTAGAAACCGTACTCGGTTAAAATGACTACATAAGTGGCATGCATTTGTCATATTGATTTTTGATTGCCTTGCAAATTCAAGTATATACTGTTGGGACCACGAACAAAAATGTTTTATTACAGTCGTGTAGTAAAAAATCATGTCGTCGTTATATTTTGTGCTCGAAGAAGACTTATAATTTGATTATAGAATGTTTCCAATTATGAGATTTTTCGAGACCGTGCAAGGTCCATTCATACAGCATTCTACCTGTCCATTTACCACTGCTCCTCATGAAATGTACAACTTGGTCCGCACTTATTTCACTGTTGCGATACTGCTTACGCCTACCAAAGTCTCACACCTTATGAATCCAGTTCCTTTGAGAAAAGCCAGACAGGTTTTCATTAGTTTTGTAAATGTCATCCTGCTTTTGTCAGGTACCACTTCCGTATCTCAGTCTACTGTAAAAATAGGAGATACAGCGAAATAAAACAGTTCTTTTGCCACAAACTCAATCCTTCAGATGAATCCAAACTTTCTTGAGATTTGTCCGGTTCAGGTCGTGCTGTCGTACTCGCTCATTCAAGAACCTGTAAAATATGTTCGTTGTCGCACCCTATTAATATGTTTGTATCGACCGCATCTAAAACCACGCCCACTTGGGTATGCTGCAATGCCTAAACATACAATTCGTGGCCGATGTCATGAAATGTTTGCGGAAATTCGGAATTGCGTTCTCGGTTATGAAAGATTACCAAGGCGAGGTTGCAATACTTGCATCATAATCTTATAGTACATCAGACTCATCCGGATGTCGGCTCCTGAATGCCCTCCTTTTTGACTTCCTGCAGGAATTGCACTCAGCAAAAATCGCTATTTAAGTAGCATGTATTTTTCGCACTGATTTTAAGTGGTCTTATAAATTCGAATATAGTTTAAAGAAAACATGCAGAAAAATATGCTTTCTTTTACTGATTTGGTGAAAGATCAGATTGTCTCCATATTTTATACACGAAGAAAGTGCATATTTTGGTTTTAAAAACAGGTCTGTTTACTAAGGCTTCTCATGATATGTACGACATAGTCCTGACTCATTTCAGAATTCTACAAACTCTATATGGTATCTTCTTAAAGGCATATACGAATATATGATTTTCCATAGTCGGAAAGCATGCACCTTGTAAAATGAAATCGCTAAACATTAATCCAATGGCATATCTAGTTCAAAATGTTTTGGGAAATAGAAAAACCTTTTAAAACCTTAATACATACTTTCTACACATATAAAGTGTGAAGACAGTGTGCTTTTCGGCCAAAAGAGTAGAAAAAGACATGTTTTGTGCAGGTTTTCTAAAAAATATATTTGAATTACGAACACCGTCGAAAATCAATACGAAAAACGTATGCTACTTAAGTAGTCATTTTTTGCAAATCGAAGTTTCTGCAGAAAGTCAGACAGAAGTGCATCCAACGGCCGACATCCTGCTAAGTCCGAAATGCTATAGGATTATGCTTTAGTAAACCCCGTGGGTTTGTGCAGCTGCGTCTCCGATTTATGCGTAGTTTGCTTGCGTAGGGTCTAACAATAACAATACTTATGCATGCGGTTTGTTTGCGGCCACTTTTAAAATCCTCCGGGCTGCGCAGTACATTAGCGCTTTCCGTTCTGTGCAATATCAGACTGTACGGTTTCATTTGCTCAACTGTTTACCGTGGCCGTTTTTCGCCTTGTTCTACGTCCTTGTCTCAATCGTTCATCATTTTTTCGAACATTTTGAATTCTTATTTGTTGACAGATTCTCCGTTTATGTTTCCTCCCCACTGCATATACCAGCGGCTTCCGTAACTGTTCTGCATAAACCTTACAATATTTATATTACGCATTCAAGGTTCACCTCTCTTTGCATTCCTACATTTCGGCCTTTCCGTTGTCCTGTTCTAAGACACCACCTGTTGAACCTCTTTCACCACCGTTGTCTCATGAGAGGCTTATAAGGTTTCCCCACAGCCAGTGGGACTGTAGGGACAACCCCGACCAAGTAATCGTCTTAATCAAAGGCGAATGTAAGATTATCAAGATGCATCATAAGTTGGTTTCAAGTTTTTTTATAGTGGCAATACATAAATAATTCCGTCTTCCCGACGTTCCTTTGAATTGCTAACGTCTAGGCTTTAACGCTTACCGAAAAACTGTCTGCATTGAAGACTGTTCACTGACCAAAAAACAACGCCATTGATAACATAAGTAGCTGCTTTTTTCGTTCGACCTTTTTTATTTAGGACGGTCGCACGTCAAATGGGTCCGCTAAGGGGATTGACTTATTAGTTTAAAAAATATTGAGTCACAAAACATTCTCTTAAGAAGCTTTTGCGTTGTTTATTCACTTTCGTAGTGTTAATTGTATTAAACATACCCAAAAAACGAAGGTAATATCTTAGTGGATTTCTCTGCCATGTGCCCCCGATGTATAAGACAAATTATTTGGATACTAGAAACTATACGTGTGCCTTGAGAACCTTACATATTTGACTTTGGAGAGTAAACTTGATATTTATTTTTTGAAAAATAATGCCGCCGGAGACGATGAATTTGTAAACTGTCATAGTTACTCTACTCTTCGTCAGTGGGAAATGTCGCAATTGCAGGCCAAGCGCCTGAGAGTGAATTGTCAGATAATTTGACACTGCTGTTGATGATCGTTCTTCTGCGATGTGAAGATCTGATTGTAAGACGGAAGTGGGCAATTTCGTCCGCCATGCGGAATCTGCAAGGCGGCGTGGTAGCCAGCTGTCAGTTATTGGGAGATGGTTAGAGAAAATTGTGTCCGACAATTCAGTTTCAAATGATAGGTGTTATGGAGAGTGAAAGCGGCGTAGAGCCACGGCATTGGGCGCTAAACAGGGGACTAAGCCGGTGACGTGAGTCACGCGTGAAGTTAGACGACCGACCGGCGCACACTGCAGCGCCGAGCGGGCGTGGTGGCTTTGCTCACGTGTGCGGCCCAATCAATGGCTGGCCGAACATTCCAAACGTTTCCGCGGGGGGCTATCGCGCACGCGGTGACCAATCAGCGACCAGCACGCTCGCGGCATGAACATTCTAAAACGCCCTGAACGGCTAGCACGTCATTGGACGGAACGTTCCAGAACGCACGAGAGCCAATATAAGTAGCACACTTCTTGGGAGTTGTAACCCCCCGTGTCCGCAAGTTACCAATAAAGCGCTTGTCCTCCGAACCGGTTCTCTTCCTGTCCTACCTTCCTTCCGGGTCATAACAAGAAGCGTGCTGTTTTTCTGAAATGCATTGTAGAATATCTTACAGCCGTTCCCTCTTGAACCTGGCGGCACCCGAATGCGGGTATATGCTTTCGACGACAAACGTTTAACTTCCCGTCCCTAGTTCATGTAACATATTGTATCAAAAAGGTTCCTTAAAAATTAAAAAAAAATCAGCGGAAAAAATTTCTGCATAAGTAAAAATAAAAAATATTTTTGGCAGAATATAAATACAGCTATTTTGTATCCTTTTACATACATACTGCTCAAACTAAACTTTGCAGCCAAACATCGTTTCTCCTCCTTCAGCAGTGAGACCATGCCTGGGCAAAGTAGCTAGTCGAACGGAAGGAACACCAGTGTTCAAACGAACTGTTAAATTCTTATTACGGCAAAAATGTCTTGCTTACTTTCGACATGTGCCGGTTGGTGGATAATATTCCAACCGAGGATCACTCCGCCTAAACGTCGCACAAATTTAACTTATCAACATAGTTACTATGCGTGGCTATAGATATGACCATTCTGTAACAGGCTTTTGGGTTTTCAAGATGAGTCTCTTCTTTCGGATAAGCCGATGAATCTCCTTTTGTCTGAGGACATGGCAATAATATCTTTGTCCGCCTAATTGCTCAATACACGGCATTCAACATTTTGAAATATATTTCGTGGCTTTTGCATTACGAACTCCAATCACATTGAGATTATTACGCCATTTTGAACCTGGTTTATTACAAGGTGAATATGCACAGCCTAAGATACGTTCCAAACGACGACTTACCGAACATGGAGTTATAGTAGTTATTGTAGACCCGTAGCCTTTTTGCATCAAAAAATAAGGCGCCAAGTAATGTTGATGCAGTTAATCCTATTTGGCGAAAAATTTCAATCGCAAGAAGGACTTTTTGCGTATTTTAACTAATGTCACATCTTCAATATCCAATCGGGATTCCGAAGTGCCTAACGGGAAATCCCTTGGCCGACCGACTATTGTATCTTGAGGTATGATGACATCCACAAACGCTTTGTACACCTTGTCGTTCAATGAACGCTAATCATAATTCCGAATTTTTAGAAGTTATTTTTATCGTGTAGTAGCTCAAATAAAAAACACTAGGTTGTTGTTTAGAGCATGTTTTGTGCTTTCACATTCTTTTTATTTAGATGACGTTTTTAAGTTTTGCATTCGCAAAATAGAAAGAAAAATTTAGCCATTATCACTGTTTCGAAACGAATGTTTACGTTTTTTAGGATATGCACACTAAACAACGAATGTGCACTTACTGGAGACGATGCAGTAAAAGACAATTAAGCCATGGGTCTAATTAGGGAGAAAACGTCCCAGCATCGGACTTTTGCCGAAATGACATAAAATACGAGCGCTTGGGTCTGAAATGCAAACGTTGGCGTTCGTCCGTGTATTTTTACTCTACACAGTTAAAAGGAGATAATTTGTTCTCTCTGTATACTGCTCGGTGAAAGAGTAAACTATTAATTAAGCTAGTTGACGCTTACAATTTTTTTTTCAATAAAGTGATATATGTAAACGGCCTAAGAAGTGAATTTGTTAGTTGCCACAGAGTTAAATATGAATTATAAAAATATTCTCAAGCTCCTGTTGGCAAAAACAAATCTTCGAAAGAGAACCAATAAGTTTATATTTTGCAAGTGCAAGAGACATCGAAGTTTGCATGACTTTTGTTGCTACTTTCAAATATGTAGCAACAGGTATTATCTTTAACTTTCCTCAGTTGAATTTCTGGGATTCAAATGTCGCATATAAAGTTGGAAACGGTCGTCTTCGAATTCTGGTTCATAACTACATCCCTTTTGTACAGTATAACGAATGAATATACCGTTACGATCAAGGACCATTTTTAAAATGGAACGTGCTCAACGTAAAATAAAACATTACTTTCCCGCCGAATTTAAAGATTCTATCGTAAATAAGAGAATGCGACCGTTGGGACAAACGTTTTTAAATAAGAGGCTCCGAATTTACATTAGAACCCATCATCAGAGCCAGTTACGGAAAATAACAATAGGAGCGAATGTGCACGGTATTTATAGGACGCTGTTGCCAAGCAACCACACGCCTGCTATATTTGACAGCGCTTGGGTTCATCAGCGGGAGTCGTAGTTGATGGGACAAACACAAGTATTGTTAAATATAACAGACGCATGGCTGCCTCAACCCCGCCTTAAAATGCTGCACAACATTGCCCTTTAGTACCCCTTTCATGACTGTTTCGGAGGATGAGTTCCAGTAAGAATCAGAAACGCCAGGGCAATAGACTTTACGTTCCAGGGAGCACGTTTTAATCTTCTGGACGCCTTTCTGGAAGTCGGCCTGGGCAACGATAGGGTGCGGAATCCCAATCGACTGTCGGTATACTGTGGATCGTGTCATACATACCAAAGGGGGATACTGGTATTGAGGTTTTTGCGGGTAGCAAAGCACGCCGGAAACAAAGCCGACGGAATTTAGGCAAAAAACACAGTTATCAGCAATCAGATACTTCAGAGTGTAATGATGAATGAATGCAGATGAGGTATCCCGCTGGATATGTCGTAGTATCCCATATTGATACAATGCACAAAACCTAAGAAAAACTGAGCATATTCTTTGGCAGACGTTTCTTTTATCCCTCAACTTGAACTCGGTTGATACCCGTTGTTTTTTTCTGCTCTTCGGTACAACTACCAGTCATCAGTATTCAACTAGACCTTACAAGTTTATTCATTTATACACTATCTACAGTCCACCGACAGTAAATGGTAATCCCTCACCTTTTCGTTCGCTTCGACGGTTTACTTTTGCCAATTTTCTCGTTAGTAATGTGATCCAAACATAGTACTAATATGAAAAATGCTCTAAACGGCGTTATGACTCAGTGCGTGAACTTCGTCAAAGAGTGCATATTCAAACGAGAGAGGATATGCATAGAATTAATTGTGTCACGTGTTTACTGCAAACAACCATCAGAGTTTTTATCGTCAACGCTTATAAGTTTGAAATGAAAAATTCACTTTCTAAAACAATTCCTGGACTAAGCTTTCATATGGACTCTTAACAAACGCAAAGGTAAAAGTACATGATCATCCAAAATGAACACAGCTAGTTACTGACTGTCGTCAAGCGTATTTCAAACAAACAAGAAAATTCGCGGTCAGCAGTTATACCACTGGGCAATGCGCTAATTGCCGCTAACGTCGCCCAGAGATGTGAAACAAACCTTTCAGATAAATACCGATTCTTAATTGAAATGGTTACATATAAAAGGGCAATTCTTGATTGATAGATAACATTAAAACCGACATAAGACTCTGAATGCAGAATTGAAGTGATGCACGGCACTGCCAGCGATTTATGTGGCTAGTTTTCGATGGCGCGTGAGGTTGGTTAATGTTTGTACTTTTCTTCTAAAATAATTTATTTTACGTATTTATTTGTCATGGACAGCCAGAAAAAACAGACAAACGCCGTTTCGAAAAAAGCCATGCGTTAGGGTAAATGTGGGAAAAAGTTAACGCTAACAGACAAAGGTGTAATGAATTGCCGACACATCAGCAAGCTTTTTAAATAATTTGACAACTGCGCATGCCGATTCTAGACATTTACGTTTTTCAGAACTAGGCCATGGCAAGAGGTCAATCTCCCTTTTTGTTTATAGTCTCAAATAGTCGTAACGCAAAAAAGCCAAAACGTGCATGTCTGATTCTAAAAATGCTTTTTTAATATCTCTGTCAAGAAAGAAGCGGAGGTTGGCGTAACAATTAAATTGCACTTAGGTAGTAAGCTGGCATATTTACGTCCCTCTTCTCTGCAGTATATACAAGCAGGCGCAGATTTAAACATAATGCCTGGAACGATCTCACAAAAAGCAAGCCTCCATGATACATTCGATAGAGTGGATGAATTTGCGGTGTAGCTAATGTGATTTTGAACACTACTCACCGACTCCAAAGAGGGAAGGTCATCTCAAACTCTCATGGTGCCGGCGAGCTCACTGGCAATTTTGTGCACCATCTGCGGCAGTTTATGCGTCGCTTTTCCAGGTTCCACCCCGAACTCCAACGACCGAGTCTTACGTCCAAAAAGGCCTGGACAACTGCATTCGTGTGTTCGTCCGGTGTGACCGTGTGGGCCAGCCGCTGTAATTGCCTTACGAAGGACCGTTCCGTAGGCTCGCAAGCAATACCAAGACCCGTCAGTGACAAGGAGGATTTAGTCGGCATCGATCGGATCGGAGCTGCCGTTTCAGAGGACTCGCTGGATCTGCCTCAAGGACAAGACACTGTCGACCCCTCACCCTGTGATCCTTTACCTTCCCTAATCTACGCTCCTTCACCTTCCCAACTCTCCTCTACCCCAATCTCCCACACCGTCTCTGGCATTCACATCAATTGTAGTGGCTGTCGCGTCCGCTCTCCTGAGCGCCTTATCACTCAAGTGTTCCAATATTGCATTTACATTCTGCATCCTATTTATGTTTGTCTTTGCCTTAGGTGGAAAGTAGTGTAGTAGTCCTAGGTCATATTTGGTTAATCCACTACTCTTTATGGTCATTCTATTTGTTGGGCATTTTGTAGACTTGCATCAATTCACTATTATTCAAGCTGGTGCTTATATAACGGTTACGCGAGGACTCAAACTAGTATGAACTTCGGCATAACTAACTGACTTTTCGGGCATTACCTTTGTCCTTCTCTGGGCGTCAGGGACAGTAAAGTCCACTCTGGCGCGGCTGTGTTTTTTGGCTTTACTCGACTTGAATTTACCGTGAGATCGCGTTGTCGATTGACTAGCCCTGATGGAGGTTAAATAATTTGTATTTTGAAGTTTCTGAGCGGTTTGTGGACGTTTTTTTACCCACACAGACTATCACATTTGATCACGTAGTTAAAACTTTTGTTAGATGAGTATTTTGCAAAGTAGAATTTGAATTCCTGGGAAAAATAAATGCAATGAAGATCGGTAAATCCGGTATTTAATGCAAAATATTGTTTCTATAGAAAATTGCAATCCCCGCAAACTAACTGATTTTAATATTTGAAAGTAGTTATTACATTTTCTCTATTATCACAATGCAAATAAAATAAAAATATCAGATGAAATTTAAGTGCTATTGCTCTCTCCCCACAAAGATCATTTACAGCATTGCAAAGCAACCGGTCACTTTGCTAGTTATAAAAGGAGCCAGTACAAAAACCTACGGTCTGCTTGAGTAGATACCTTTTTGATGACAAAGGGCAGTTGTTCGTGCTCAAAATTATTTTTGTGCACTTCCGGCTAAGGAAAGCCGTACAGACAAGCGTATTTTAGGGTCACCCGACTGAGACCTGGCTGGCTGTCAGACAATTGAGATATAAATAGTAACCGCGAGAACCAACGCAAGTGCCCTTATGGGAAATGAGTGTTTTCGCGCTGGTTTTGAGAAATACGACGTCCTTGAGTTGTCACCAATCTGTTGTTGTTTAACGTGTCCGCGACTAGTGGCAGATAGAAAAATATCCGTGTTTCGTCTCATATTTATTAGCGTATTAATTTAGCCGCCGCCTAATCTGGCACCTTTTTTTAAAACGTGATTTGGACTCAGTTTTGCGTGGTGCCTCTCGTAATTTAACGACAAAGGTTTGTAATGACTGTTATTGTGAACATGAAAAAACTTTTATTTGATATTGACCTTACTACAAAATTTTTTCGGTGCGCTGTTGTGTTCTTTCTCTACTTTCTAACTAAACGTCTAATGAAAATCACAATTTCTTCCTCGCTTTTCTGTTAAGCCAACAAGAAGCGCGTGTTTTATGTTCCTTTAGAAGTCTACTTCGTTGAACGTATTTTATAACCTGTTTGTTTTTTCGCGGACATTTGAGGTACTATCGCAAAACTAAGATATACTTAGGCTAAGATGCTGAAAACTTCGTGAAAAACTGCAAAACTGTGTTCGTACATGTACGGGAAGGTGTGGTTCCCGTTTAAATTTTTTTCGCAGATAAGGGTTTGGTATGTCCAACGACGCCTGCGATTATATTTTAAGCCACCCTACTCTAGAAGGCATGTGAATGAACAGGCTAGGTGTCCGTTGTCACCATATACAGATACCTTTAAAAGTCCTTCAGTTTAAAAAAAGACAATGAGCAAATATATCTCTATAACAATTTTACGCAAACAGAAGTATGAAAAATCGGGTATTAATTTTAATTACTGTACCGAATTTCGCAATTTTTTCCAAAAATACATGCAAACATTTACTTGATGATCTCATGAAATGTTTATTAAAATTCTGAAAATAGTTTTATATTAGGAATTTTGACTTCGCTTGTGCTGTTATTTTGATTATCTTACAATACACACTACTTATTTCTGTCACGCCAAGGTCTTGATTTGCCTCGCCAATACCTGCAAGAGATGTTCTTAGTAAAAACAATATGCACATCATTAGTTTATTTCTTATGCTCTTGAGAATTCAGCAGTATTTTATAATGAATACATAAAAACAATTTAATAGAACTATATAATATTAACTATCGTTTTTTGAATTTTATTTACTGGACGAACAGGAATATATAAATTTTAAAAAGTCTTTTAATTCCCAGGTAATGCTGAACTCGATATTCGTCTCAATCGCCTTTGAATTTTACAGTCTATGATTCGTACATTTTCTCCGTAGAAAAGTTACAGTATGGCTCTCATAGGTTTTGACATGGATGTGGCTTAAGGTACACTAATACATTAAGGGGTTGTTTGCTGGCCGTATTTACAGTTCAACGTCATAGGCACCTCATGATTACATACATTTTAAAATAATACGTTTTTTTTTAACAATAATGCACTTTTTCAAGTCAGTATTCCCAAAAATGCGTCAGATATTTACAAATGCACGTAAAAATGTTATTGCTGTGCATTTCTTTTATAAATATATGTAAATTTAAAAGGAGCGTGAGAACGTGATCAGGAATTTCCAGTTTACTTCTGTCCGCATTTCTAATGTGTGCACATTCGCAGGCAGCGATCAGAAATCCTGGCAATGGCTTGAAGTTTGGTTAATCCAAAGTCCCTTCACGATTGGCTAATCCATCTTTATTTATCAGGATTCGAAAAAAGTTCAATAATTTTTCCATGCCCTGTGTTACAATCGGGCTTCACCAAAAAATCATGGCTTTCAAATGACGTGGACCTTGTACGAACACACGAATCACCTAATTATTAGATGTTATGTATCTGTGTAAAAAATTAACGCATCTTCATCAAAATTTCGCCATCTGGCAGAAAGTTTGAGTGTTAATCCCAAATATAAGTAAGTGAAGTCTTTTCCAAGCTACAGAAACCCTGCTGCAAATGCCAAAGATGGTAAATATCCAGAGGTACCCAGTTCACTGTTTATGCCATCGGTTTGAACTTAATATGTTCCGTGTTTCGTAAAGGATCTCCTGTTTTCTAGGAAAATTTAACGAACTTTGATATTAACTTTGAATCCCAAGATACAGATACATAGGATTATTGACCGTCTATTTCAGTCAAACAGACATATTTGCAGCAAAAATAAAAGTTTCCCTTACCGACCTTCTTTAAGGCTTACATGTTAGTGGGAAGGTTTTTGTCAGTATTCAACCAGTGAGAACTATACCATAAAGTTGAAATCTACTGTTTAAGTAAACAGAGGAGATTTTAACTAAAATATCTTATACTTTCTTCATGACTTGCATAAAATACACGAAAACATACTGTCCACATGGTAACACTACGACTAAACCAGATTTTTATGGAAATAATCTGAAAAAATATTAACTATATTTTTGCTTTTTTGCTCATTTCATGTGCATTAGGAATATTCGTGCGACATGCGTTCTTCGCTAATTCACCCACGTTTAGCATTCGTGAAAAAGCGTTTCCTGCTTGCACTGCCTACTCAGAGTACATCATGCGTGGAAGGTCAGAGAGCAGCTCTCACATTAGTGTACTAACTTATAGCTAATCGCATATTGGACAAAGCGACGACTACCGTTTTCTCAAACACTAAGTTTATCGTGCGATTCCAAAACCATTACTTGATTTCACAAATATGACCTACGTTTCTGAAACTGTCGACTGGTAATCCCCCGTGTCTGCTTTGTGATATTTTAAGGTAAACGACTTCGCAACGTGAAGAAGTCAATCAGGCATGCTCTATTGTAAAAACCATACGCACTCCTAATAGTCATTGGCATTACGCATTGACGGTTACAAACACATAATTTGTAAATCACTCAAAATTACCGACAAAAAGAAACCGACAAATCGAAGAAAGGAATCCCTGTGGACGTTTATATTCGCCTGCAGTTACCTCTATGTATAAACACAGCAAACCTACGCAGATGGGCAGTCGAAAACGATTACAATTCCTTCCTTATCTTGGGGTACATACACATGTCGGATACTGGAGAGCTGCGGTAGCTGAGGGAGACTATTGAAAATAATTGGCCGAAAACCGAGAGCATAGTCTTGAAATTTAGTCCAAAATCGAAAAATAAGCCATTTGAACACTTTCAAGGATACTTACCCCCCAAAAGTAGGCGTACACCGCGAGAGGTTTGTTGGCGGTCTGAAGTTTTGGGTAGATATTGACAAAGCAGTCGGTGGACATACAGGCTTCTTACCTCTGCCTTGCAGGTTGATCGTAACCCCGGCCCACAATCTCGACGGCCTCAAAGTTGAAAATGTGTCCTATTTGCTCGGCATGGGTTGCTGGCTCTGACTTTGGGTCCAAACTTCGCGAGGCAACCTTATGCTAGTGCATTTACATTTCAAGCGGTCGGCCGGTTTCCCCAACGTAGAGGACAGTCACGGCGCGAGCCAGTCGGGTTTGACTGACTATGCTCTTCATTCCGTCTGTTTCGCTGTCTTTTGCTCTGTACAACAATCCGCCGTCAAGTGCTGTGGCCAAAAGTTTCGATCCCTACGCAGGAGATGTCTGCAGTTGTCTGCCGACTTCAATGCGGCTGCGGAAAGTGCAAATACATTGCGGAAACCGGCCGACGACTGCAAACGCAAATGCACGAGCATGAGTTAATTATGCGAAGGCCCAATCCAAAGTCGGAGGTAGCAAACCATGACGCGCAAATGTGACACATCTTCAAGTTTGAGGCCGTTGTGATTGTGGACCAGGGCGATGCTCATACGGCAAGGCAGGTGCAAAAATCCTGGAGGTCCACCGACTGCTCTGTTAATTGCCACATTAATTTGCCTCCCCTTATCTGACTTTAAGAAACTTCTTAACGGGGGACAGTCACGGCGCGGGACAGTCAGGGCCGTCAACTATCTCTGCGGCCGACGAGGGCGGGGGCGATTCAGGTCGCGGTGGGATGCGGGTCGGATGCAGCGACACAGGCACCATTGGCGGGCCAGGCATCAAACTAGGTGCGCCATGACTTGCCAGTCTTTGAAGACGGTTATACGAAATATCTACTGGAAACCTCAGACGTCTATCACACCTCTTGCAGTGTACGCCTACTTTTCTTGTGATATGCCACCTGGGCATTGCATTTTCACTACCGTTGATGCTAACTTCCTTCCTGCGTAAATACCTTATTAGAGAATATCGATAATATGCTGAAATTTGTGCGGTTTGCATAATATTTCAGGATGATTAATTTGGTCCTTACACTAACATGCGCAATATAAACAAGTAATCCGCACGGGCTGCCATCTGCTCAACTTAAGGAAAAACCGTCCGCTTAAGTTATTGCAAGTTCTGCAAACGTTTTACAACATATTGACCTACCTCGCGTCGATACAATGAGATGGCCCTTTTGGCGGTATGCTTTTAATCCGACCAGAAGGAACCAAGAGAACAGAAGCCTTGCAACTCCATTAAAACACGAAGACTTTACCAGAAGCGTTTGAAATTTTTAGCAACAGAGGAACGTCAAACTTTATGATTCTGGTAGCAGCTCCAGCCCTCAGAGACCACACATGCCGTTTAAAGAGAAACGTATCTCTAGCGCGGATGTTGCTTTTAGAGTCAATTGGCGCCAATACATTCAAAAAGAATTCTAAACAAACCAAAAGTTCCACTCAAGTAAAGTTGTGGGCAATGTTTTCAGTGTACATCGCCTTTTTTTAAAACATGAGTCGGCATCCACATTATTCAAGAAATTAATATGCAATATCTGCCGTCGCTGAATATTATTTAAATTTAGTTTTTAAACACGCTATAGTTCGTTGTCATCTCGTTAGCCCTGCGATTTCTGATCCTTTTACACTCCGCAGTTTGGACTACACAATTAGATCGGACTTATCCAAAAGCTATGGATAACACTACAGGGTTGGCAACCCTCAGGAGAAGGCCCGATGCCGTTAGTCATAGATCCAAACCCCTGTGATGTTGGCACCCTCGAGAAGGGGATAAAAGCACTTATTCGAATTATGTCGTCATTTCGGTAGAATTCTTCTAAAGTCAAGTTTCGCTCATACGTGCATAAGTAGGATAGCTATGTATCTGAGTTCATTTATTTATCATGCGTCGTTATTATGTTTAGCTTCGCATCAACAGGTTGTCCACCGGATACCAGCCAACTTCCCCAGAGGCCAACGGTTGCTAGCTACAGCTGAGGCGGTGACTATACGGCTACACTACTATGTTTTCAGATGACGCTGATATAGGCGCTCTGTCTTTTGTGGTACACACCAACCTGAGATGGTTATTACACGCCTCCTGACCCCCTGATGCCAGTGGTGTGAACTCCACATACCCAGACTTGCGAATATTTATTACAACATATGTCGATTCCGCTTGCCCAGTAATCACAATACAACGTAGCGTGGGACCAATGAGCGTAAACAACCAATACGTCACTTGTAAACCCAGTAAAATTTCCGTATTTTAAATATCTATGTAACGGTATTGGCGTCATAATGTGTAACCGAAAACACTTTGTTATCAAACTGACTTTTCAGATGTTACACGAGGATATTTGCAGGATTTAGTCATACGACTATTAAAGCAGACATAATTGTCTAAAATGTCCCCGGCGTTTTGAAATAAAAGAAAGGTTAAAGACAATCCATTATTTAAGGCCTGTCTGTTTAGGATCGGAGATATGAAGGCGGATATATAGGTATTCGGCAAAAAAACTGCTTACGTCGTGACTTGGTTAGAAGTCCTTATCAATTATTCAAGTCTGGCCTGCTTTCTTGTAGTTGGACATATATCCAAATAAATGCACGCGTTTACTACATCAAAAAGTTCGTTTATCTACTACAGTAAATTAGAACTATGATATTGTCTACATCGTTAATTTTTCTTTTTGTGAAAAACAACAAAAGCGTCAGAAAACCTATGACTACTCTGAGATAAAATCTCGGATATAAGAGTGAATTGAAGGGTTTGTCATACTGAAAACCTGAATTCTTATGGGACATTACATATGAAAATGCTGCACTGTGAATAATGATGACATAACCATGCACGATAATCTAAAGCTGACTAGATGAGTTTATTAAAGAAGGATGCCTGCAGTTACCTTGAGTTTATTTAATCGAAAAATATTTTTTTAAAAGTACTAATTAATTCCTAGGAGCACGCAAATTGTGATAATTTGAATAATATAATAATGTAGCAACTAAAATTTTAAAAAGGTACGTTGCTCGCAAAACTTACTGAAAGAAAGAGTTCAACATGCCTTATAGTTAAGTTCCTTGGTTAAAGTAATGCCATTGAGCAACTATTTTTCCTGAGCTCTGCTTTGTTGGCGCTCACAGCAACAACTTGGATTTTAAATAAAATGTTGTTCATTTAGCACTTGTGAGCAACGTATAGAAGATAGCGTTAATTTGGAGATTGCATACGGGGAAAATAAGAGATATAAAACACACTATGCAAATCTCGCAACTGTGCCAGAAGTATGTAAAAATATAGTTAGTGAGAACGTAATCATATTTTATTTCTAAATTTAGCAACCACAATGCCTCCCGCAAACGTGAATCTATCATCTTAAGTTAAGTTTCCTTTTCGGAATGTAACTTCAACTAAGAAGTACGGAACCGTATATTTGGCCATAACTTATTTTATAACAGTATATGGGGTATAAACAATCTTCTAATAATTTTTCGAATATTCGATAAATGTCCGTGATTTAAACGATGTTAGTTCTGCCATGTACATATTTATGCTGGGGAAAGTTTTTGCTTTCGAAGACTTAATTTTAAAGCAATAAAGGTTGTTGGATATACAGGAAGCTAGCTGCTAACCAGAAGATATTTTAATCTGACACCAAGTAAAAGTTTTGCTCTAACTATTGAATTCGTGGCAAACAATTCTTATTTTACCCAAAGCCCACTGAGTTTAATGTCAATAAGCCTATGTTTCTTAATGACATCGCATCTTTTAGAGAAAATCGGGCGTCAATTACTTGATGTGCGTTTTGATAAATCTGCCTTTTTTTTTCGAACCTCACATAGTACACAAGCCTGCCTAAGCGAACAATTTCCATAGCGTATGAAATCCTCTGGCGTGCGACAATCTTATCTTCACCTTGCATGAATAAGTTAATTTGGAAAACATGTTTTCCTTCTAAGATAGGTTCGTTTCCGTGCAACGCTTGGAGCTAGCTGAATATAATGCGCATTCTTTAAGCTGCTTCTAACCAAAAAATTAATAGATAAATCGTCCATTATCCGTTCATCTAGGTAAGGTGTAACTGAACTAGTCAGTTGCTACCCTCATTCATTCATAGTTTGTAAGTCAAATATCCTATTATTATTATTAGCTTGGTCTACCTATCTTTAGAAACTAGAAAGCCATGCGCACGGTGCTCTGAAAGAACGATCAACATACTTTCATCTTAGGTGATATATTTAGATGGTCAGGAATAGATATACTAATGATGAACCTCGATTCTAAGTTTAAATATTCATCTCAATTGTACCATTTTCCAAATTTAAATGCCTAGTCACCGTACTCTGATTTGCGTTCAACGAATAACAAGGCGATTAGATGCTTTAACATTCAGTTAAATTGAATAATAGACTGTGCAGATAAAAATAAACAAATCCCTCGGGAAAGTCAAAATCATGGCGTAATAAGGACGTTCTCCGGCTGGTGGAGGTTATCGTAGAGTTCGCCACGCTGTTCAGTGAAATTAAATGGGATTTTAGCCAATGATGAGAAATTGGTTTGCATTTGAGATTTCAGAGGACCTTCTATCTTAGCAGTTGCTAAGGCAGTGGTGCGGTAAATACCCTTAACATGTTGTTATTTACCAAACTTCCTGCTTCAGAATCTCAATCGCATGGTTAGTAGGCAAACTAACTAAAATGAAATTAGGAAATTTTCGGACATAAAGAGCTTATTTGATTCGAAATTCCGGCAGTGTTTAAATTGGAACCTACGACAAATAACATAGAACTTAACGATGTGGATGTGATTGCCCTGGATAGTACACTTCCTCCGCAGATAATCACGTCTTCTTCAAAAACATGCTATCCGACCAAAACCAATTTATAAAAAAACCACGCTCTGGTTTCTCCGTGTGTTCAAATTCATGCGACGTGCTGAACCTTTGAAACCCTTTCATGAAGATGAACAACGAACGTAAATGAGATCTGCGTCCCGTTCGTTCTGACATTTTAACTCATGGTGATCTACCGGAGACAAACGGGTTTTACAGCGTTATTGTAATGTACATGGTTTATTGGCTAATTAAACTTATTTCCTGGAAACCTCTGGACCACAAAGCAGTTGTTGATAAGACTCCATTTGCTCACTTTCGGCTTCACCTAAAGATTAGCCAGCTTTACGCCCGAGGCCTTTTACAAACCTTTAAATTCAAACAGTGGAGGTGCAGGTAATGTTTCCTAAAAGTAACTTCTGCGTAGTTGCTTCTTGAAGTTAAAATTCAGTACTCCATATCTGTGGCATATAACACAAAAATTGCGACCATTGATCGCATTTTGGTCCTATAAGTATTTGTATTCGGCCACATTGGATTACTTATCATATTCCTAGGATTAAAAGTAAACTAGAAAGACGAATAGGAATAAGAAATGATGGATTATACAAGTGCTTAGTGACTGTACAGTATGTCCCAACGACTACAAAATCCATGTTGAGTAAAGGAACAATCGAACGTTGCATCCGTTGTTGCAAGGATGCGATCTTGGAAAGTCAGCGTGTCCGTTTTGGATGAGACAAAATTTCTAAATTCGGGTTGCTTGCCATTTAACTCCGTGCTGAGGGACTGTTTGGCGTAAACGTACCTTTTTCGGAAACAAAATGCGGTGCGTCACGCAAGTTTGATTATTTTGAAAGATTCCGCCAATGCTGACAGCCTCTTTGGAGATCGCCTAATGTGTCGCCGACACTTCAAATTGTAGTTCAGTCTCTCACAAAATGTAGATCTTTTTGATTTTTGGAAAAGTGCCAATGTTTGCTTAGTTTGGTAGTAAATATTCGGTAATAAGAAGTTGGAAGAAAATTCTTAATCCTATTCTTCATAAAATTCATATAGTTGACTACAAACGAGCAAATTCTAATAAGACCCTGGGATTGACCTACGAAGTAGAAATATGCTGAACTTGCTGGAAGAACGTTTGTCACTTAGCTTCCGCAACCTATAAATTACACCGCATAGCGGGAACAACCGAAATGATATTTCGGTTAATCAAACTGGATTGGTCAGATCGCAGTTCGCAGACATGAATGTGGAAGCTAACCTACCACTAAAACCTTCATTAAAACCGTAAAACCCTAACCAACACAACAACTCTAAAAGCTAATTTTAAAATGCTAACCCTAACCCCTCAAATAACCGTAACCTCAACCGTAAAACCTCACTCTAAAACCTCAACCCTAACCCTAAAACCTAATCCTGAAATCCTTAACCAAACCGTAAACGCTAGCCATAACCTCAAACCTAACTTTAACTATAAACACCAGCCGTAGTCTCAATCCTAAATCCTAACCCTCAAACCTAAACATAACCCAAACCATAAACCTAGCCATACACTTTACTCTAAAGCCCCAACCCTAATGATAACCCCAGATGTAACCTTTACCCTGAACACTAACCCTACACTTAATCCTAAAGCCATGTCCCTAACCCAAAAATTCTCACCCTAACCCCAAACCGTAATCCTAATCTTTACGCATATACCTAACGCTGAACTTAATCCTTTATCCTAACCCTAACTTTAGCCCTAAGACCTAATCCTAACCCTAGAGCCTATTTCTAACCTTAGCATCAAAACACAACTCTAGGCCCAAAACAAAAACCCTAACTCTAACCCTAAAACTTGATCCTAAGAGTAACCCTAACCCTCACTAACGCAACAACCTGACGAAACTAGGCGAACTCGGTAGAAACAAAACTAATGATAACAAGTTTCCTCGGAAAGGGTCAGACAGTCAGCAGTGACAACTCATAATTTCGGGCTACGAACTGCAATCTTACCACTGGATTTTCTCGTCTGAGATTTCATGCCGTAAAAAAGATGATTTTCTAAGCCTATTTAATCCTAATATCGCCTTCTTTGTGAAAATATAGGGTGCGAGCTCAGAAATCTTCACTGTGCATGATGAAATGGTCGACTGCTTTTATAAATGGGTTAAAGAAATGCTTCTAAGCGAATACAATTGAATACGCGTTTTATACTCCACAAAATATACTTGGAGCACATATATAAGTACACATCCAGAAATAAAAACTATTGACGGTCTCTTCATTACTTATGTCAGTTTTGTATTTGGTTCTAAATACCAAATACGTTGTCTGCATCTCTCTCAATACATAAAATGCTCATAGCCGGGGATAAATCATATATGAAAAACATGACATCGATCGCGTTACAATGAAACTGTCAATAAGACCTCGATTGGGTGCCTTATGAATGAAATGTTTTGACAATTTGTTTAAGATCAGCCTGTTTTTGGAAGAAATGCGGAAGACTACGAGTCAGGTTTGGAAAGTTTGGACATTAAATGCACTACCAAACATTATTATAAGTGGAATTGACTCATTACAACCCAAATGTCACACCCTAAAAGACGCAGCAGATTGGTTTTTAACTTAAAATACAATTTTATAATGCCAAATCAAAAGAAATAACTAAGACCAATTGCTAACAGTAGATGGCCGGCTGGGTTGCATGTATTGCCGTTACTATCAGAAATGTGTGCGTCCCTCAGATGTGCAAACAAATTAGCAAGTTTCCTCATAAAATCCGACACGAAAAACAAGCGCGGCGCTTTACCTACACGAAGACCACGCCACCTAATCAGCCAAAATATTTAACGGGTATCATTTATTCTTCTAAAATTTGCTTATTGTACACTAGATTTGCTGCTCATCGATACCTCAGTTTAGGATCTCACGGAGTACTGAAGAGATGCTAAAAGAAGCCCTAGTTACGAATTTGGCTATTTTCCCGCATATAAGGTATTTTTAAGTTATTTTCATTTCCCTTTGTACAGCATGTTGAATTATGTGCTTTAACTGCTATGTACGCTGCGCTAGCCCTTTAAACTCTCTCGACCGAACGGCTTTACTTACACCGAAGATCACTTAAATGTCAGTTCCGCTCATGATAATAAAGATCTTAAAGACAGTGGTAACTAAAATGTTTACTTTGTCTTAAACTAGACACGACGGCGAAAAAGCAGTCAGTGGGCGCGTCGTGGTACTTCAGCATACACTTGAGTCCGTTTATTGTAAAACGATGCAGTATTTCCGCATACATAACTCTTGAAAGCGGACATCCAACAAAGACTTGCTTCAAAATTTTCTTGTCAAAAAGACCGCTGGTAGGAGGCCACTCACTGATCGCGCTAAGGAACTCACTTGCCCAATTATGTCTTCGCGCTCTATCTCTAAAGACCCGCCTGCATCCTCACAGCGGAACGTGATATTGGCAGAATAGTATTACTGACGAAGACTGAAATGACCATTTCTGGCTTACTAGCCGTCTTCAGGCAGCCATACACAACCCCGAGATGTGGGCCAACTAGGACTCGATCCCGCGGTCTGTTGGTTAGACATCCAACGTCTCTAATCACTGAGTCACGGGCTCGTTGTCTTGTCGGCGGGTGCTCACAAATCGCGCTACCTCCGTTTAAAACAAGAGAGCTGTTAATTGCCAATAGAAGCGAAGAGACAAGTCCCACGAGGCAGTCTTGAAGAAGGAGACCCGATCGCTGGGACAAGAGCTTCCTTAGTCTGACGTTTGGGATTCTTGCTCGCTGTTTTCGCTGTTTTCTCTAATGATTGTCTCGGGCAGGAATTCGAAACGCGAGGCTAATAAAGCTCTTGTCCCAGCGATCATGCCTCATTCTTCAAGAGCAGTTAATGGCCTGGTGAATAAACCGCGATGCAAAGTCATTCAGCTTGCACGTGGAATTCTTATCTGGTTTTTGGATTTATGCATGGCTAGTTAACTACATGAAACGACCCTAAGCTAATTGGTAAGTGTTCTAAGTTCTGCTGACGCATTTAAAATGAGTCGCGAGTCTTGACGGTGAACTCAAAGGGCCTCATTGTCAGCGGAATTTGTTCATAAATAGCGCGCGCGATGCGTTATACCGTTCGATTTTGGAACATATGACTGCCAAAAATAAAGCATGTCCAGTAACGCGGTCGTTGAATGCCCATACAGCAGTGCTAGCATACCTATTCGCTACCGCGGCGCTGTACTTCTAACCAACAGGCCGCGGCTTCGAGCCTCATGATGTTGCATACTTCGAAATTATGTATAGGTGGCTGATGTATAGTTATTGATGCCTGCCTTATCTGAGTGTATTTCTTCCTGGAATTCGCGGCCCTCACTTATTGGGCAGTTGGCAACAATGCGAGCACTTTCACAGCGCATTTATGCAAATGGGCATATGAGATTTATATGGTCCTAACCGGTAACTTACGGTCATGTATATGGGTTACAACTAACTTCAACGTTTTACCACGATAGACGACACTACCATTGGAACATGGGATCTTGTTGGCAACACCTTTCCTACAACCCTGTCCTTTACGGTGTGCAAGGTGTTTGGCTATCGGCTGGTATGCTACGTGTCTTTGATGCATTCTTAGGTCTTTAGAATGGCTCAGATATATTTTGTACGTAAAGTAGTGTCCGCCAGGTAATTGTTCTTTGTGCGCAGTGGGCATTTAAGTTAGAAATACCTTTCGCCATAAAATGTTAATGCATCACGCATCGACGTGTAAAGTCATGCAAGGTTCAATTTTAACACGAATTGCTTAAAAAAGATATTTTCTTTCTGTATGATAAATTTCTTTGTGAGAGCAATGAATTTTGTTTCGATTCAGAAGACCATAGACTGAATCCCGTTGACGGGGAATAGCGTAGTTGCTCTCTAAATGTACAACAACCACTCACTATGCATTTTTACAAAACATCAACGTGTAAAGTTGTCCACCAATTCTTCAAATAAAAAAAATCCAGGAAAGGTGTAGCCCAACAACGTCCGTTTCGAAAACACAATTGATCCGTGGTAATACAGGGAAAGCCTTGTATTGCGTATATTTAACAGATTGTTCTTGTCGATGCCAAACGTTCAATGTATCCACCATAACCAGATATTAAGAGCAATATTGAAAGCGTCTGTACCTTTTAAATTCTGCCTACTGTCTTCCGTCAGAAAACTAAGTACGAGCACTTCCACTGAACGCTTGTCACATGACAATGTTAATGTATTTTTCAAAGGAAATCTATTATTCTAAATAACGATCTAGGCGACGACGTAATGCGTCCACAGGCACCTCGAAAGTGTAGGTTTGGATGCAACATCTTGCTATATCTAGTGGATTCAAGGTGAACGGCAAAGTTACATCGAGTGAAACCCTATTCTTGATCGTTACAGCTCTCAAAATTTAAATTTGCCCGGAAAGCTATTTATCTTTTTAATGGATCTTCTGGAATTCTTTGTACGTGGATGCAGTTGGCGAGATAATCACTTATACGTACTGCGATTTGGCGAACCGATTACACAGACTATCGGTCGCAGTAAAGTATCCGTCATGTAGACTTTTGTATTTTAATTTATCTTGACAACTTTGGGTTTATCCTGTTTTAGGCACGTGAAAATAACTCCTGAGATTAACCCCTTTTCGTAACACCACTTAGCACCCTTCAGTACATGCGGCTCTTCTTTTAATAGAAGCAGCATTAGGCGATTTGCAGCTTGATTTGAATTTTAGCGATGAGAGCATAGCCCTCTCTGTGTAGTCTGTCTTTTAAAGAATGATGTTGGAGCCCCCTTTGTCGGCGAGCAAGACGATGATGTTTTCACACTTATAAGGTGAATTGAAAGATGTCCTTTTAGTGCAGGATGGTACCAAATAAATGTTTACTTTTTTCCAGGCCTGTCGAATGCCTCAGGAAAATGCGAATTTCTCTGTTTGTATGATGCGTTGAAATGATGAGTGGGTCCATGGCAAGGAGGTCAATGTATCTGAAAAGGGCGGATCGTACTTCGATTTTTTACTTGATTCGTCCTTTTCGGTTGTCATCAGAAGTTCTATTGATAAGTGTATAACATTCTTTATATACTATCTTACAATAGTACCACCTGTCCAGCTAATTAGCCCTAATTGCAACCGAAAAGAATAGCCCAAGTAAATGAAAGAAGTACAATCCATCAGTCCTCCGTTAGTTGACAGTCCAACTCCTTAACTGCATCTTCCCTTAAAACAGACTGCCTAGATATTTTCTACTTATAGAAATTATAAGGCATAATCGACATATAATATGGTTATATGAGAATCCTTTCTTTTAAAATAGCCTGTAAAACTCACACTTAATTAAAAATACTTGGGCACTTGGTGTGCGTTTTTTCTACTGAACTTCGATTTTTCAACAACCCTAGCATATGCTTTGGAAAGCATCCATTCCATATTTCTGCATTTACCGACTTGGCGGGTAAAGTTATTAAGTTATTTAGTTCCCAGATAATTATAAACTCAAAATGCCGTTGCCGTTGACGCTAGCGTTCAATAATATAGCCGGTATACATTTCCCGCAAGAAACTTAAACATTTGCCCATCAAGTGAAGCGAAATCACAAAGGACTCATTAGTGTCTGCAAATAGTATAAACTACATGGTGTACTCAACACAGAACAATTATTAACGGACAAATGTGAGTATGTTTGAATTAACCGTTCAAAATCTTAAAAAATCTCATAATCATTAAATTTTTCAACCGAATGTCTCACGTTCTTGCAATTTGCTCGGAAATGAGTTTCGGTAAAGATAATTTGCACATTTTTCTATCAAATATGTTAGAAAATCTAACTAATGTGAAGAAATGGAAAACATCTAATGCGGGTTCTTCAGGCGGCCGGACAAAACATCTAGACGTTTATAAGATACACTGAGATTTGCTGTAGGATAAATATTATTGCACACATGAACAAGTAGTTCCCCCATAAGCCAATGCATATGTAATTATTATGTCATACGTTTTACGAGGTATCATGAAGACGTTTTTTTACTCAGGCTGTGGGATATGCTATTATCATAACGTGCTGAATGTAAATCAGCAGACTTCGCTGTATGTCGCATAGCGACACCTTATTTTGCAAGACGAATTTAAAGGAAGGCGAATGTGAGTACGACAACCGCCATCAGTTTATTGGTCATAGTCTGTTCGCCGTCCTTCAACTGGAGATACAATTCCATACTCTTTGATTACTAGCAGACAATTTACTGTCGCCAATGTCATCAGCATTAAAACATTATTACATCCAACTCTGCCGATGTGCGCTCTTAAGTCATTCACCGTTTTTTGCGGAACTATTGCAGGTGGCACAGAGTCAAAAGAAAGCAACTGCTTTCGGTTTAATAAGTATTTTTTCAGAATGTCATTTCCGACAAAGAAAACGGGGACTAGAATGGCCATTTCTGGGACATTAGCCGTCATCAGCCAGTCATACCCAACCTCGAAGTGTGGAACATCTGGGGCTCAAACTCGCGACTTTGAGAGAGAGAGAGAGCACAACGGTGCGAGTGAGTTCCGTAAGAACGACCGGCGAGCGTCGCTCTGCGAAAACACTTATTCGTTGATTCTGCCTCTGGGTATTGTCTATTTAATATTTGATATCTCAGACCCACTTCTGGATTACGCGCCACAAGGACGTTTTTTAGTCATATCAGATTATAATGCTAAGGTTAAGACCGTAGTTAAATACAGAAATACGAATATAGATAGTATTACTATTTGCTATCAAAAGTTCCGTTCTTTATTATTTTCGTATTGGTATGAAAAAAGTATGCTGCTTATACTTGCTTTAAAAACCCGCAGGAGACAGAATGCATAAGGAACAGATTAAAGAATTTATTTACGGTCGGTGACATTATTTTGGAAAGTGTAACTGAATTGCCTTTTCGAAGCCGACCTCCCCGCTTGTTGTTAGATGCGCAAAAACAATTCGCAACTCAACCGTGTTAAACAAGGTATCCCAACAATTGGCCGACATCTTGGCTGATACAGACTAGTGTTATCTAGTCACCTGTTTGACATTGCCTGGGCTCCTTTGGATTTGTCCTTGAGAAATGTATATGCAACAATTAACTCGATGTGTCATTCATGCATGCTTCGTCTAAATGCATTACTCCAATGAATACAAGTTTTTCCACACACACACAACAATGCGTTTATGATTACTTCGCATATGCAGTACGTGACTTATCTCATGAAACCTGATAACGGTAACTGATGAGAGAATTTCTGGATGCCTTTACCGTGGAGCACTTTTTTCGATCATACATTTCCTTCATAAAAATGTCGCTTTCTTGTGCGAAAATTGTGTTTGCGTCATTATATTAAGGAAAATATGAGTAAATGTTGACGAAAATGGACGTTTGGTTATATTCGTGCAATTACCTATGCTGGTACATGTCTTAGACTCCGGTTACGCATCTGAGCGACTTTTTTATTGAAAGGATAATATATCCGCTAGAGTTTTAATAAACAGACAGCCGGATTAGAAATTTTATTTTATATCTGATGTAAATCTTGATGATCAACCTGCTAAAACAAAGGTTATTTTAAGAAAACCAGAGCCTTCATTAGTTCCTAAATGTCAAATAAGCAGATCTGTGCGATTTGGTGCCCTAAAGTACAGTATTAACGCAGATAGGGACTCCTTCGCTTAAGTGGGCTGAATTTTTCTACGACCACGAAGGAATGGTAATTTCCAGCTTTAAACATATGAGACACTAATTGTCGTGTAGTTTAGCTTCTGTGAATATCGTATTTAGAAATAGAACGACCAAAGCATTTACAGTTACAGCAAAATATCAGTTTTTATACGGGCACTCTGCCGTGCATTCATAATCAAAGTAGGGAGTCTAAAAGCGGGCAAAACAATGAAAATGGCCTCAGTACACAGTAAAAGGCATGTTCTAACTTTACGGCAGAAAAAATATTATTATTTCTTAGGAACGCGAAAGAAACCGCTAAAAGTGTCAAATTGTTCTTGGCTCAACGTGCAAAAATGCTAAATACACAGAGATCCGTCAACGGAGTGCAGTAATAAAACATCAATTAAAAATTTAGCTTATTGGAGAAGGTTTTTTGATCAAAAGCATATTTGTTACTGACTTGCGTTGTGGGCAGACATTTTCCTCGAAAACGAACTTTGGTGTTTGGATTAGTCCTCACTTGTAACACAAACGATCATCTTCGTGAAAAGGAGCGTCCGAACATTCCCTAATTCGGTAAATGCCTTCAAGAAAAATCTTATTTTAAAGTTCGCAACAGACAAGTAATTCAGAATTTGTCTTAAATGGCGATCGGATGAAAACACTGAAAATCATGAAGTAGTTAGCAATATTTCGAGGCTGATCTGAAACTCAATGTAATCTAAAACGAACAAAAAGTGTAAATTAATCAAACGAAAAAAAGTTCTCTCTAAAAACACAAAATGGTATGCTTACGATCATGCCAGGCAGATATATTTAAATTTATTAGACACCGACCGGCCTCATGGCATGTCACCTTATAAAAACGTTTGATACTACGACGTCCCCATCGGCAAAATACAGTTTCTCTTGTTGAATCTCATCTCATTTAACTGAAAATACACAATGATAACACAAAGCGCTGGAAAACTGTTTTGGAATCTGCACTCGGAATGTAGGCATAAATGCAATCCCACTAACATTTAAACAATATTTAGATGTAACCTGCATTAAAACACTTATTAGGCGTTACTTTATATCTGCTTTCATATTTGCTGTGTTTTTGTTATGAGAATATGTTCTTTACATCTAAAAACGAAGTTTACTAAATTAGATCCCTTTTTGACGTTTTCATGATAATGCGTTTTTCTAAAAAAATGGGCATTTCTAAACAACGCAACACTGCCTTTAATACTTCTTTTAAGTTTTTAATTCTTTTAAACTTGTACTTCAATTAAAATAGACACTGGACTCATGAAATGGTGTCGGTTTGCGAGTGATTGGCAATCATTCGTAAATTTCGACATATTTAATGAGTTAGGTCACTAACTGGTGTTCCTGCATACGGATTAGAATAGATTTCCTATTTTGTCTTATATGCAACCAGGGGGCATTTATGTCGCCGCTAATGATAGTTACCGCCTTGCAATTTCCAGGCACGCCTGAAAAACTTAGCCAATCTGAGGAAACTCTGTTGCTGTTTAATGTTTCCTTTCTTATAACAAATAGGGAGTTCATGGTCTCAACACCTATATCTCCCTCAAATAAACTGAAACTGAAAGTCTTGTTTTTCGCGCACGTGTTTTCGTGTTTGGCTAATGAAGTTTCAATTTTTGTGCAATTAAGCGGACTCTGCAGGAACGTTTTCATCGAAATGTTATTTGCTCTGAAAATTTAAGAGTGACATTTTACGAAGATGGTTAAACGAAGTGGTCATTTGCAGGTTTGTAATAACAAGAGTCATAGTACCAGCGTATGTGTGTAGATTCCCAGCTGTAAGGCAGAACGGAGTCATCTATATTACACACTGCGACCAAAATACCAAGGTGCAAATCGCCGTTACGGGGAATATTCCGGCTTTCAGCAGTCAACCCCGATGGCTATAATTTAGCTGTGTAAGGGTTAGTAATTAATGCGTGGTGTAGAGAAAGAGAACGCAATCAGAACATCATTATAAACCAACTTTATATATATAATTACTGGTTTTAAAAAGTCCAAGTGACGAAACATGCGCATAAAGAGCACACTTCTGTATCAACTTTTACAGAGAAATATTATGGTCGAAATATAGGGTTTCCAAGAACAAACATTTTCCGAGGGCAGTATTTTGACGCCATGACGCTACTTAAGGAGCGCTGTCTGCTACAAACAGGTATATCACAGGCAGTTTAAATTGTGTCAACGACGGGCAATGCAACGGCAGGATGAACAATAAAGTCAACGTGTTTTTAGCGCTGAGGCAAATCCTCTGAGACAATTATTTCTACAAATAACACTAACCATATAACTGATGGACAATACGGGCAGTGGTCGGGTGCAGAAACCCATTTAGCTGTCGGTAGACTATGGATAATATGCTGATGTGTGTACTTACGAAACCATGTTAGGTACGGCTGAATGGCCGCTGCACCCAAGATTGGAGACACGAAAAACGGAGATCAAGTGGGCATACATCGAGATAATGGAAATGTCCGCCAGGAGGGATGCTAGGCAGTATTCTGAGATTGAAATTCGTGGGACATCCGACTGGATGCCGTGTCTGCATACTTTCATTATTTTACTTGAAAGCATTTTTTGCCACCAAACATCTTTTTTGTCTTCCTGCATTTCGTCAAATTGCTGGCTGGAGTTCTGTCCCGCCCATGTGGCACAATCCACAGTATACCCACTGCTAATTGACGTCTTCTCATGATTCTAGCCAAGAAGAGTTCACCTTAAAAAGAACGGTTTATTAAAGGCCTACATCGCGTATGTGAGTCGGCTAACAATTTGGTGTTCGTTTGCCGGTTTTGCGATTGCCTGCTCATGTTATTTGCTTCAGGGACTATAAATGAGTGAACAATACTAAGAGAAATTAATCTTAGGCTATCTCGGATATTATTTAAAAAATAGGGTTGACCTCAAAATTATCATCAGTTTAGTTTTTTCAATCAAATTCAATCTGGTCGTGGTAGTCTGCTGCAGAAAATACTTTCTGCGAGCTCCTGTGAAGTAGATTATTTTGGTCAAAATATTGGACGCCTCTCTAAGAGAGCGCATAAACATCTCCGAATGTTATTGACAGAGCAATGCTTTTCCCTTGGACAACGTCATTTTCAAGCATATAGTTTATTTCAGGTATTCTTTAAAAACAGAAAAACCCTGCGAGTAGATTTAGGGATTTCGTCAAAAGATCTATAATAAAGTAAAAGGACAAAGGTGTCCGCAATTATGTTACACAGGCCGGTCATTTGCATACACAAAATTAATACGCGAATCCGCTGTAGCGTTGACGAAAAACGCGCTAACATGTTAATATGAGACAATTTTCTTCTTCCTTTGTACATTCTATTTCCTTCAACGCCTCCTCATCCATCTTAAAATGGTTCTTGACAACTATCTTCGGTAACTGTATTGAGAAGGATCTCAGTTTGTTGTTGGCCGACAGGGCATCGTACCATTCACTATTGGTGATGAGGGGACATTTAATTGTTTGGATTTTTCCTAAAACTCTCATCTTAGGCTTAGCGGCAACGGAAATGGGCAAATTTTAAATCAAGGGAGGTTTTGTGATGGTTTGAACTCGTGGTAATTTATTTATATTGGCAGAGTAATGTCCGTAAAGGCCTGCGAATGAATGCCAAGATGAAAGCCCATATGACGTAATCCAAAGTTTGCCGACAGTTAAGTGGGGATCTTCTCCATGAAGCTGCCCGTTCTTCTACCCCTGCTGACCAGCATAATCTCGTCAGCGTGCTTCATTTTTCTTCTAATTGCCCCTCGATATCTGTCATGGCAACCTGAGAAGATTACAGTAGGTGCCTTTTCGATTCGAAAAGATTAATTAAGTATATTTTGAGAACTAATGATTAAGCAACCTAATTCTATAAGGATTCAGTTACCTCAGGATGCCGGCTTTCAAATGAAATTTTTTAGGGTGTACGCAAAAACGAAACCCTATAAAATGACTTCTTAAGTAACATGAATTTTTTCATTGATTTTTAATGTCCTCTAAATGTTTAATTATATTTCATAGAAAATATGCGTAAAATATTTATTCTTTTGCTCATTCGCTAGAAACTTACGTTTTATTTCAATTTTTTCCGCGAAGGAAGGACATAATGCGGTTTTTAAAAAGATCCTTAGTGTAGGACTTTTAAATAACGTAAACTGCCGTTCATAAATCGTCATATCTCTGCATTTACCAATGCGGCTTGTTAAGTTAATAATGTGGATCAAATACACTGAATAGAGTGGACAATATTCCAGCCTAGATATGACCGATGTTCACTGTCTTATCCAAATTCCCTAATGTAATGGCCTCATTTTATATTTGCCCTCGAGCTGCCAAACAACTCAGGAAAGGGCTTAAAGTCTTTATCATGACGGGTTGGATTAAGGATGCCCCTCTGCCTGTAATTTTAAGGTCGTTTTGCTCAGTATGCAAATCTACACGCTCGCTAACGAACCCTATACGACTATCTTCCTTCGTTGAACATTAATCAGAAATCCGCGAAAGACTCCAGCTTGTAAGATTTACCAATGGCCATTAACTTTCATTGTTTTCTGTAAAACTAACTGTCGCCTACATAATAAGTTAAAAAAAAGAAAGTCTGAAGTTTTCGCTTTGTGAGTAAACGTTTTTGAAAGTTATATTTCAAATTATCTTGCGACAATCACCCCTGATTAGGCTACGGAGGATGCCTAACCATTTCGCATTGGAGTTTAATCTAAAAATCTCGAATACTGACTACTAATGGTGTAAGATGAACACTTGTAAAACAAGGAAAATCTGGGTGGTATTCTTGATTTGTGAGTCTTTATCAGGCAGCAAGGCTGGATAAGATAGGATCCGGGCCTGAACTCTTGGATTAAGTACAAAATATGTTAGAAGGGATGTGAACAGATCGCGTTATGGGACTCACTCAGGCTTCCCTATGGCTGTCTGCAGACGTCTAACAAGCCGGAATAGCTATTCTAGTCCCCCTTGTCTTTGCCGACAATGTTATCACGCCTATAGCACTAGCTGCTGTGTGACTACTAGCAGAGCTCGAAATTGGGCCCTGTGCATAAGTAATAGATTTCTGGCACTTTGATTGGTGTTTTTAAATGCGGAACGGTAGCAATGATGAACACGGCAATGTCGACCCCCCGATTTATTGGCGACCCCGTACTATACACCAGGAAGTTTAAATTTCCGTGGGGAATGTTAGGATTGTGGTTACGCTTCTGAGGATTGGCATATGGGGTATAACTAGGGGGGTAAAATAGGTGAACTTGGGAAAAGCGGCATATCTGGCCTATTTACTCTCTTAAAATCTCATCGACAAAAACATATTGAACCCCGTGAATGAAATTATAGGTGCACACGTTTTCTGCATTTGTCAGAAATGAGCATTTTCCAAGACATTCGCGTCATATTGTACATTTGTAGTTGTTTTCCGCACATGTTTACCTTCAGTTCGAAAATTATCACTGTTTTAAGGAAAATGTCTGTTCATCTTTGTTTGCACTAAACTGTAAATAAAAGTCACGACGTACTAATTCGCTTGTTTAATATTAACTAAGGACAAAAACACCTTAGTACACTTTATTCTAATATCATTTGTTCTGCGGCTTGAGTATGGGAACTTCTGAGGCTTGATTTGTTCCCAGCTCCAACGATAATTATACATCAACAACTTTCAGGCTGTCACGCTTCTTCATTATAAACTGTCTGCTTTGCGGATTTAACGATTCATTTAGGGTTTTGCCTTAGATATTATTCTTGGAACCACATACCCCTGCCGTAGTGCCATTTTTCACTTTTATTCATGTACATAATTTTGAACGGCTAAACAGTAAAATTAAGGACTTTATTGAGGCCAATACCAATGTCACTTAGATACGGTTACAACAGCACATATAGTGTTGAATAATCTCAAGACATTTCACTGTAGTCATAATATCGGCGTCTCAAATAGCGCCGTTGCGGCCGCTTACAACTGGTTTTGAGTGTGCTTCTAAATCAAAGTATTTTTTACGGAAAAAGTACCCAACTAATATTTTTCACTTATACGATAACAAGATACGTCTTGTTTAAAAATATATTCTTGTAGAAGAAGTAACCTGTGGTTTAAACGATGTTTTAATTATTAGGTTTCATGACGCCGGATGTTAATTTATAGCACCTGGTGCATGTCCATTTATGAATGCTGCTCGTAAGCATACAACCCGGTCTGCATTCACTATAAAATTTTATGAACAATATAGAAGATCCTCTCAATAGCATATAGAAATGCGTTATTTTATTTATAAAGAAAATACCCGTTTTGCATTGGAGACTACAAATGCAAGCGCAACAACGGGTCAAGTGGACAAACATGCGGAAATTAAAAGTCACTTTTTAAAGGCAAGAAAGAGCCTTTATTCAAACATACGTTTTAAGAGATACATTTCGTACTATGTAGTAAATGCCAAACATTGTTCTTTTTTGGCATACAACAAAAAATATTGTTTTCAAATCAGTCCCTTGTTTTGTCGTGAGGATAATATTGTACGGTAATACAAAAAATAAACTTTAAAAATTATTTCCACTCGAAAAAAAAACATTCTTCAAGTTACGGTAACAATTTGTATGGTATCAGCGCACCGTATTACGTCAGTATCCTTGATGTTTTCAAGACGGTCCTTCATTTTCTGACTTTGAGCGACCAAAAACTACACATTAAAGCTTTGCGAATACTTGCCCGCATACAGCTGCAGGGCAAAATGGATAAAAGGTCAGCGACAGATTTGCTTTAAAGTGAAAAACAGTAGTGCTTTGTCGCAGCAGTTCATTAACAGAACAGTATTATTGCTGCACGCTAAATTAGTGCATCTAGAATAGCGCAAGCGAGACAGAACTTAACAGAAATAATTTAGCCCCGTACTGTCATCGCGGTATATCCACTTAATCATTTGTATTATTGGCAGCAAATAAAATAGACGAAACCAGTACACAAATTAATAACTACATCCAAAAGTAAGTATGTAATTTCAACCATGGCAAGTATATGATATGGGAAAAATTATTGACAATTTACATAACGAAAGAATGTTAGAGAAAAACCAGCGCCGATATTTTTCTCGTGGGCCAATTAAGAAAGCAAAATGTATGCAATAAAAACGTCTACCAAAAGATTACTGCACATTTGCAGCCATCATTTGCGAAGGCGTGAGGCGAAATTCCGTAAAAAATACTTTATGAACTTGACCTTCCGATCTTTGGGAGACAATATTTGGTGGCTCGTATGAGGCGCAATGATTTACCCTTTTGCACGTCTGTTGCTTACGCCGAACTGGCCAGCGCATCCAGGACTGCATTGTCTATTAAACACAGAGACTAAGCACTGAGGCAAGTTAGGGTTCCAACAAACTAAAACTAAATACTCAGTGCATGCAAAGTAGGAGGATTATGCATATGGCTGCGACTTCGACGCGTATGCCAGAAGATGGTTATAAGGCGGTCAGCTAAAACAGTGAGATCGTCAATGAGGCATCACCGCCAGCATCGTTCGGTGCGATTTGCATCAGCACTGAGGGGGGATGATGAGAATTTTTTGTAGTCGTCGGAACATAGAAACTTGGTTCTTAATCTCGCCTTTTCAAATCACTTAGAATGCGTGCGATCCTAGTTGCCTCAAATAAGGTGACACGTTTCTTCATTTATGCAGAAGAGTGTAGGAGCAAAAACTCTCCCCTCCTACGTTTGGGAGGTAAAGACAGACTACCGTTGGAGGCCACATCAATGTGCATTTATTCATTCACTTGCTCCTGTGGAGCAGGATACATCGGCCGCACAACGAGACGCCTGGTAAAAAGGGTGCGTGAACATATGCCCGCCTGGCTAGACAGAGGTGAGACCCGGTCGATTTCGAGTTCTATTCTCGCGCATTTAATCAATACGAACCACCGAGTCGATGCCAAGAGAGCATGTCAGGTTGTCTACCGGACACCAACATGCTTCTCTAAAGGCCTACGCCAACGGATACTAGCAAGGGCAGAGGCAGTAGCTATACGGTTAGTGAATCCGGTGTTATGCTGTCAGAAAACTCTGACACAAGCGCATTCGCTGCCGTGGCCAACGCCAACGCCAACGCCAACCCCAAGTGATGAAGCCATGCCGCCTCAAATCCCTAATCACGATGATGGGTACTCCGTGTACTCATCCCAAGATCATTACTCAAAGACTCTCTTACCCCCCTCCCCTAGCTCTGACGACTAACACCCGCCGACCTTCTCATGCGGGCGGCGTGGGGATGATGAGTGTTAGTGACTTAATAGCCCTTGAGGCATCTATAAACACTGTTGATTTTGTACATTTTCATTTTTTCATGTAATTGTATTGGCCTGAGGAAGAATTACCGAAAACGTGCGTTCGCCAATTCGACTTTTCAATTGTAACATGGGAATATTTGCGGAACTTAAGAATTTATTTATTGCCTATTTCTGAGGAACCCTCTTTACACCACCATGTCAACGCTTACAAAACGCACAGTGAGAACTCTTCATGTACCAGACAGAATCCCTAGGCTAGACAAACTGTATGCTTACCGCAAATTGAAGTAAACTTTCTACGATTTAAGAGACCCGACGCCGACGTCATATGACAGTTTGATTGTCGTTAGCGACGATGGTCATCATGTGCTCCACATGATGATGGAGCAGGAACGGTGACTTTTGCGTGAACTAGTTTATAATGATGATAACGTTCCACAGCATTTACCGCACTCTCTCCGACCCCCCAATCTGGACCCGGTAGCAAGACAGAGCACAGAAGAACGGAGACGGTGGCCACGATAAATGGCACGGTCAGGCCCGCACCTTGGCGGTCTACTCCACACCCCCTTGGCTACAAAGCAAATGACCAGGTTTCTGATCACAAAGAGTGATGAGGGGTTGCAGGGGTCCCAGTGTGTGCGACGTCCGCCGGCAACCGGCTCTACCACCGTACTCCGAAATGTTGGCATTTGTTTTAGTGCGCAGATCCGATAACGCCTGCCAGGATCCGATATGGCTTTCGTGGTGGTCCAGCGCATCTATCAAGTGGTTCGTTTGGGGGCACTTGAGCAAGTCAGCGAGTCTAAATTGGTATCTTCCGATGGTTTATCGCGAAGGCCACATTGGGCACGACAACCTTTTGGGAGTCTCATTCTTGGGCGAACATATCGATGGCCTTGACGGCATTCGACCCCAAGACAGGAGAAGCTGGGCTTGAGTGTAGCCGACGCTCTAACAACCTGAGCTACGAGCTAAGGCAAATTTGGGCCTTAAAATACCGCAGCATATGGGATCTGCCACTTTTAGGATTGTAACCTGATTGCCCATGCAGAATCCAGTGGAAGATTTATTCAGAATTCACCAGACGATTGCCAATCTTACTTAAATGAATTATCATTCGGCATATGTGTGTAATATGTTAACCTAACTTCGAAAAACACATTCGACTTTGTGGAATCCAAATGCACGGCAGCAAGAGCAAAGCCAAAATAAAGTCAAAGCTCTAATTGCTATATCCAAGATGTCCGACTGAAATTGCGAATTTGGACTTGAAGGCATCGCTTGTGACCACCAGCGCATATTAAGCTGTGTTGTACTTTAAAAAAATTTTCGTTAAAGACTTGATGAGATTAATATATATAAATATATGTGTAATTGCGAAGTAACGGTATCGCATGAGCCTTATTAAGTTAAATATCGTGTTGTATTTTTGCTCATAGGATTTTGAATTCTGTAAAATAGCAACACTCATAATAATTATATTATCATTTCAAAGATCGGATTCCCTGCACTTTGGGTGACTTTCAATTTGTTTTTCAGAATTTCCGTTTTTGCCATAGTCCACGATAATTTGACCGTCGTTGCCGACGATGCCCACCGTGTGTTCCACGGTATGGTAAATCAGAAACGGTGAATTGCACGTGAATTAATTTATACTAATAGTAGAATCGTCCAACAGCCATCGCGATCTCTTCCTCTCCCCCGCACGTACCCGGTGTCAAGATAGAGTAAAGAAGAGCGGAGACGGGCCGTATTCCATATTCAGAGAGAACGCAGCCTTGTAGGCTTTGCTTTTTAGTTGAGCATTATCAGGCGGCATCGAAGGCAAGGCAGCAAATTGGAGAGTGTCTCCTTTGTTAATGCGTTTTTTACCAAAACATCGAGACAGCAAGAAACTTTAAATCGTTGCAAAGCGTTAATTCAGAAGTGCATGGATATTTTGTTGTAATATAAGTTCTCAAAAGTTCGCCCTGAATAAAAAGATCAGTTTTATAGAAATGGAGGTCCAGGAATTGACAAAAATTCTGTATGAACCTCAGTTTATAAATCAAAATTATGCTGTTTTGATGTTAGAATTTTGTCTTTCCGATGGGAAATATCATGTAGGACGTCAGTTGTATTGTACATTTGTTTGTGAACAACATCCTCTGTGTCGTCAGGATCTAAGGCTGATGTCCGTTTTAGCACAACAATGGGACAGGTAAACCTATGCTTCTCTTTACAAAGTGTAGATGCCGGACGGCTTTCGCCAGTTATTGTCGCATTCGTTGCAAAAAACTTCGAGGACTCAGTTTTCACTTCACGGTGGTGTCCGTGACTTGCTGAGTGTGATTGACTGCTTCATGCTTCCGATCTTTTTGAAGGTTAAAAATCGTTATCGCCTATTCGCATGTCATTATTTTCCCTTCTATGCTGATCATATGAAAAATGTATCACGAAGTAAATTTCACATTGACTCAGACCCAAGTCTGACTACAGAAATATCCAACCAAAGAAAAACAGACTTTAGGATGGCTTCCTGATTTAAAACACTGCCACATTTCATTCACAAAGATCGAATCTTGTTAAATTTTTTTCCGCAGTTAAAAGCCCAACCTTTTGCCATCTCCCGTCCTAAAAGCGTCTGCATGGTGTTTTGTTTACCTCGTGAACCGTATCTAGTCGCTCACCCAAATGCGGGCATATTTCTGTCACTTAGGATTCGGAGTTGGATTAAGATGATGCATCATGAGGTTGTGGGATTGCAAACTGACACGGACAAAACTAATTGCCTCTGCGAGACTCCGAAAGCACTTACAATAGCCCAAACGCCCTCGGCTTCAACTGCCGATCGGCGGCCAAAACACAACTTGACGAGTTCTAAACTTTTTATCTGTGACCATCTTCTTCTTACATGTTTACAAAAATTTGCATAAATAAACAGAGGATCTGTGTCTTTATGAATAGTCGCATATCTCTTAAGAACATCGTTATTTTCAATCGCAGCGCGTGATGTGCGAGGTGAGTATGACAAAGTGAATGCATATGCACACCTGTCAATCAAGCCAGAATGGTTTCTTCGTCCAATGTTCTACTGGTTCAACCTGTAAAGTTTTGTAATACAAACAGCGTAAGTACAGATGTCATTAGAACATCTCCTGAGCCGTTTCAACGTTTACGAAAAACTGACAGACCCGGTTATTGGAAATCAATAAATATTCTTCTTCATTCTCTAGGAAGTGGACCATCTCGGAAAAAGCAAAATAAGCGAAATAAAGGCAGTACGACAGATGAAATTAATGCATTAAAAATAACCGCAGGTTGGTAATTCACAACAAACATTACACAATTTCTAATGTATGCATAGATAACTAGACTCGGTCATGTAAAATAGCTCTCATGCTTTCAATGCTCCATTGTCTAGCCTTCTGATACATTGAGCGTTAGATGTGGTAGAGGAATCATATATTAGCCTGTTTTTTGCTTTAAAATAAATTGGTCGACTCTGGAAGCAAAGACGACCATCTCTTTGGTCTTGAATACTCGTACACCTCCGACGGATGTAGCTCAGTAAATATACAAGAGAAGGTCCTCAACAAAACTCCATGATTCACCTCTATCAAGGAAAAGTCACTTCGCACTGTCTTAGCGTTGGAGCGTTTTTTGCTGACACTTTTATTGTTTAATTTTCGCCATTTGGACTACTCGTCCCTTCCGTCAACCCTGATATATAGGCAGAATGGCATGATCGACAAAGACAAGGAAGACTGGAATGGCCATTTCTGGCTTATTAGCCATCGTCAGCCAGTCATACCCACCCCGAAGTGTGAAACCCCTGGGGCTCGAACATGCGACCTGTTAGTTAGAAGTCCAACGCCTCTAACCACTGCGCCACGAGCCCGTTGCCCTGTCGGTTTTCGATCGGGAATATACAACGATAGGGGGCGCTCACCGACAGTTTTAACGGAATTCACTCGTCCCATTGTGCCTTACAGGATTGCTCTCGACCCTAACCAGCCGGCGCATAGCGGCGCATGATATGGGCAGAATTTTCTTACCGACAAAACCAAGGGAGGCTGGGATGGCCATTTCTGGCTTATTAACCGTCATCAGCCGGTCATACCCAACCCCGAAGTGTGGAAAACCTGACTCTCAAACTCGTGACCTGTTAGTTAGAATTCCAACACCTCTAGCCACTAAACCATTATCTCGTTGCCGTATATTGTGCGCCGTTGGGCGGCTGCTGGTTTAGCCCGTGAGAGAGCCCGTGGCCCAGTGGTTACAGACTTTGGATTAACAGGTCGCAAGTTTGAGCCCAAGGAGTTCCACACGTTAGGTTTGTGTATGACTGACTAACGAAGGCTAATAAGCCAGAAATGGCTATTCACTTTTCTGTTGTCTTTGGCGGCTGTAACATTAACCCTGACTTTGCGAATCACTGAAGAACCAAGTGCATTAAAGGAAACAGAAACAATACGAAACATTTCTTCATCTGCATAGCTTGTCAGTTTCCAGTTACAGAGATTCTGGGTCGTGGAGTCATGACTGATAGGAAACTACAGTCCCTTTTATTATTTTTGAGTGTTTTTATTACCTATCTAACTATCAACTGCGGTGTGACGTCCGCGGTTTTCAGAGGCTCAAACTTCAATTCAGAAGCACGGAAATTAGTTTTCCTTTAAAATGGCAGCCATCACTGGTTACTCACACATGAAATAGGTCTCCTGTTATTTATTAAAGAGTAGAACGCGATTACCCATCAATGAGCTTTCCGAAATTACTGACAGACGCTGAAAATAAATACGACGGCTGTTGATTAATGCAGCTGGTTGTTTTTGAAATATTGGTAAGCAACTGTCGTCATAATTTATATTGTCTTCCTTTGTGGTGTGTTTGCCGAATAGCAGATTTCCAGCCAACTTTAGATTTTATTTTCGTACACCTGGCATATAAAACGTCTTCGTCAATTCTTCCGTGTTTTTTTTCATAAAACAACTGGACAGTATGTCCTTCCTTTAAAAACGAAATCAAACCAGAACAGTGGCGACTGTAATCTGCGCCATTAACATAGATGTCTGACACCCATTTGCTTACCAGAAAAATGTTCGATGATCAAGACAGATCACTTACATTGTGTCATGGTGGTTACCATATAAATGTCGATTATTATCCTTGTGAGAATGGTTCTTTATCTACAAGGGCTGCCTGATGTCTACTGAAGAGCGGCCGAAACCCCTTGGATAATGTTTAGTAAGTACGGAGAAAGGAGGAAATGTCTGACTAGTATAACCATCTCTTGTGCTGATGAGATATCAAAGAAGAGCCGATGCAATAAATGTTCAGGAAAAAAGTCCGTCTCAAGTCACTGAGGTCACTGCATGGATTGACTAGATGAGATTATTTCTTAAGAACGTCAAATGAAAGGAGAGCGAAGCGATCTTCCAAAATTGGATATAGTATTAAAATCACAAAACGGATGCTTATTCACCAGTCCAGAAGGTGCACTATGTGGACTATATTCTTGAAAAAATAGTCGATTATTTAATCCAATAACTGGTACACATGGGGTATAGAGTAGGTGTGTTAAATCACGAAATGTCAACCGAAATGCTGGAAAGCGCTTGCGGCTTAAAAACTTAATTAAGTGGGTTTGTAAATCTAATCATTGTACGACCTAATTTTCTTATAAGTCAGTTGCCTCAGGTTGCCAGCTTTAAAACGAACTTTTTTCCGGCTGCACGCAAAAACGTGTACTCTGTAGAACTGACTTCTCATGTCGCATGCAGTTTTCGCATTAATTCCAGATGTTCTTAAACATTAACTTATATTTAGGAAAAATTCGCATACAAATATTCATTCATTTGTTCATCGTTATTCAATTTTAACCTGAAGAAAAGATATGTGCGGCTTTAAAATGTCTTGATTCTCGAATAATTTTAAACTGTACCAGCTGTTGCACTTACAATCAGGGTTTTAAAATACAAGCCGTATATCTTCCGCGTTCGAAGAATCATATATTTCTCCGGGTTTCGTAAAATTTGGCGGTGGATATGAAGCATATT
Source organism: Spirometra erinaceieuropaei (assembly GCA_902702965.1). NCBI lineage: Eukaryota > Metazoa > Platyhelminthes > Cestoda > Diphyllobothriidea > Diphyllobothriidae > Spirometra > Spirometra erinaceieuropaei. The sequence continues at coordinate 192,313 of CACRXP010000805.1, forward strand.
GTTAACTTTACATGCTAAATTGGTAAATGCACAGACATGACGTCTTATGAACAGGCATTTCACATTCTAAAATTTCGCACAATAGGAAACATTTTTAAAACGGATTTTTACCCTTTCCTTAAGTATATAATTAAATGAAGAACTTATCTTCTCCCGAATGCGCAAATAAATGAATATTTGTTGCATGCTTTCCGTGAAATATATATTAATTTTTAAGGATATCGATAATTAAGCAGACAAATCCATTCTGCGTAAGTAGCCAATTTTACAGAGTATATTTTTTGCATGCAGCGGAAAGAGGTTAGTTTGAAAGCCGGCATCCTGAGGCAACTGCATTATTATACAATTATGCTGCTCAGCGATTAGCTTAACAACCCAACATAGTTAAACTTTTCGAGTCGCAAAGGCAATTCCGAAGTTATTTTGACATTTCACTAGGTTACCTCACCTACTGTTTATATCGAATATGCCTCAATAGTACGTGAACTACGAACGACAGCATTATAATCATATTGAAAGTACGCACTGATCGGAGATGGAGAGCCGACCGATGGGATATGCTTTCTCTGCGTCCATATTTTAAGAAGTGCCTGACAGCTTAAATGCAAAATGTAATCATCCCGATGAGTATCATTTTTGCCTCAGCATGCGCAATGTATAAACATGTTTTCAAATGTATCGCAATAAATCTAGTTTAAAACTTTTAGCACGCTAAAGGAGACTTCGCAAATGTTTCTAGCCATTTTAGGTTTTTATGTTTACTTGCATTTTTCATATTGACCCAACCGTGAACCACTCGCGTCCCAGTGAGATTCGAACCCAAACAGTAAGGGGAAGGCTTTACTACACTCAACGCTCTAGCCGCTTGAGCTACGAGGCTCCGCCAAACGACGACACGAGTTTAATCACATTTGGGTCAAGTTCGCCACCCAACCTACTGCAACGTTTGGAATCCACCAAATCTCATGCAGTAAGTTGACTGCCAAGGCAGGCTTTTCCAACTAATTCCCCTAGAATCCACCAACTGACGTTTAGGCATTTTATCTGATTGAGCTGCATTCACAGTAAGCATCCTACGGAGTTTGGACGCCACTGTTGTAAGGGCTATCGTTCGAAATACGGCGGCTGGAAAACCCACCGGCACTGAAAAAGCAGTGTCTATTGCATGCAGGTGATGCCGACTGATTAACTTGCCGCCCTGGCTAACTTACAGACAGAGCAGTCGGAGACATGCATTTTTAGTCCACCCCGTCCAAGAATTTGTCTGCGCAGATGATGCAACGGATAATTCTCATTAGCACGGTTTCAACTTTACGAAAGCGAATTTTAATAGTTTCCTTTAAAGACGTTCTTCGCCAATTACGTCATATTTTCAGTCTTGGAGCTCTAAAGACTGAGAGCCTTTGCGTTCGATAAGTCTAAAATGTGTCCGATCATGATGTGGCCCATTATACCGCATGGTTTTGCGATTGTTGCTAACGCCTGATTGGTCACCTCGTTTCGCCAGTATTTTTCGCCTACATCTAAATCACTTAGCTTGAAAATGCTCCAACTTCGGCCCAAAGTTACATTCCGGCTGTAGATGCTCTTCTGTCTCTTTAATCTGCGTCCGTTGCTTGAATCTTACGCACTTCCAATTGGTTGTGTAGGTAATGAGCAAGGGAGGTTAACAGATTCTAAGAGTATATTTTGTATTTAGACCACTCGTAAATATTTTGGAAACTGACAAATCTAAATTGCTTTGTTTTTGTCAAAAATTGGTCTTGATCATAATGTCGCCTGTTTTAAGCTCAAGTTAAGGACAAACGATACAAATCATTGGAACACTGAATGTGCGTAGTTGTTCTCAAACATGTCCAACAACAAAAGAGTTATAATATTGGGGTAGTTAAGCTCGCGGAAATAATTATTGCCTAAGTGTGCTTCACAACATGTAAAAGAAAGGTGCACTTTAACGGTGCTAAGGAAGATATTCTTCTCTATTCTCTGTGCTAAGGCAATCCCGATGCTAACGCAATTCACCACTTTATATTATTTTCCAGAACACCAGAAATTGAATGAAGATGCATCACATATTCAAACTGCGGCTAGTGTGCAAATAATTTCGCTGTTTGTCACATAGTCTAAATACGGCAGCAACCAAACCAGAAGAAGCAAATTTATTGGCAAAATAATGGCAAATCTAAGTTTTTGCATCTCGTTCGACTACGGGGTTAGGGACATGTGATTCTTGCCACGACAAACTTGTAGCTTTTTACGCTAATAAGAAATGATTTAAGAACAAGGGCCTGCAATGCTAACGCATTATTATTTCATTTCATCGTAGAAGTCTGCATGTGGATAATGGATGCATGAAATTTGCCATCTCACCAGTTCGCACAAACCGGTCTAGTTCACAGCTGTTTTTCGTTATTCTAATTAAAGCCTCGATATCCACCTTGGCAGTGCGCCTTTACGTTATGGCTTATGACTGCATCCTTCCACTCAGGAACTATGACAGCCTTACTGGAGGACAAAAAGGTGCATTAATCTCAACCACCATCGATTAATCAAGTCCTATCTGATGCAGAATATTTCTGGATGTGTGGTATGCATGGAGTGAGACGGCAAGAGAATTGCAATTCCACAGACTCAACTATCGTGACAATTATGAATCAGGCATGCCGTGCACTTTTTAAGTTGCTAATTGTATATCAGAGTTGATTTCATTTAGAATTCTAATTGGGCGTTTTAAAAATAGAATTCATAACTGATATAGGCGGCTATCTTTAGGCATTTTACTTAAGAGCTGTAAAGCGAAGGTTTAATTCGGTTTACGGGCAGATTTTGACAGTTGTAACTAGAACAGCTTTATTAGATGATTTATGGCACTTTGTTGGCCAGTTGGGTCTTCTCCGAACTCAAAATCCTTTTCAGTGTCACAACAACTTGCTTAAAAACGACTTCGCATAATAGCGAAAATTGGACGTTATATTGCCTGAAAGTTACTTTGAAATCTGACAACTTTAGGATCCCATTATATTGTGCATACCTCATGCATCGTGAATGCACAATGACAGTTTAATCTGACAGTAATCAGTTTTTATCATGACAACGTTTACTATACTGACATTCGGCGGTTTTATGTGAGTTGTTTTCGTGTTGACAAGTTGCTACCGATTAAATAAAAACAGGCTTCCTGCAGTGTTTGATTACTATAAATGTTTCTCCTGTTTTTCAGAAATGGGCTTGTGTAAACACCCAAATTAGGCAGTTATATTATGGGAATGTGAATAAATATCCCAACTGGTTCAGTAGGTTAGATGAAGTGCCAGATTTTGAAAGTACGCATTAAAGGAACGATTATGGAATACTTAGACCGAGTTCAAAGCCACTCGACTTAAGAATCCGGATACAGTAAACAGTTTTGGTGGTTTCTCATGGTAGAAACAAACAACTGAATTTCATGCTGTTATTTCGAAAGTAGGCGAAATAGTCAAGAAGATCAAAAGGGCGATGCCAAAACATTATCTTTGTTAAAACCAACGTGGCAAATTCTAGAGCGCCTTTTTATGCGCTAATTTCCAAACTTCTCAGAAAAGTAGGCCAGAACCAAGCAGAGCTCCAATAAAATGCTTCAATGTCGTGTAGAATTTTTGTATAATTGATACCGGGTGATTTTGATGCGTTATCCTCCATAAAAATGGATTATTTTATAGATCAATGATGGTGACCACACAGGTTATTTACCCCTTTAGCAGGATTGCAGGTAAAAAAGCAATACTGATTTTGGGGTCTCGATTTTAAAGATTTACATCTGCAACAGATTAGTTTTGCCATAACTCAATACTTACAAATCAGTTTTCGCATTTCAATAACATACAAGCAAAAAGCACTTTGAAAAATAATTGAAACTGAACATATTGCAGTAAAATATACAACTCATAGACATTCATCTCACCCAAACCTCATTAGTTGTTACGCAACGCGCCACCGATTGCAGGGGAACGAAGCAATCATCGGTACCGGACAAATATAAACCGAGCAATCTTTTCCAAAACCCACCGCATGCTTTTTTACACGATTTCCTTTTATTTTGTGATCCCCAGAAACGAGTTACTGATAGGCGCTCTTAACTTACAGCTCGAGACATGTTATTTACAAATCCCTTTGAATTGTGAGGCTCTGACAAAAACTAATGGCTCATAAAAGGCATGCGGAAATACTTTTTTCCGCTCATCGTTTAATAATCTTAGTTTTCTGGCAGAAAATTATAAGTACATCTGGAGCGATGGACAATAAGGTGTCTTATATATGCCTTGATTTTAAAACATGCTCTCTAATTCATAATTAAAGTCCTCGTTATGCTCATCTTCCGTTCCAGTCGTCTGGTCGGGGTCTTTGACTGAATGCCTTAGAGACTGTGTTGATTAAACTTTACGTGAATATATGACTTCGTTTATTTTATTTTTACGCCGCGTCCGACCACCCACTTATTCGCGACACATTTTATCTGCAAATGCATTACCCCGGAAATGGAGACAATGTGCTATTTTCCCGCCGCAACGGTTCCCCGGTCTCCTTGATCCGCGCCTGATAACTAAGTTAGGCTTATATACGCAACCAGGAGAAAACTGAGGTTAAATGAAAGCTGGAAAATTTCGAAGCCGTTCTAGGCAAAAAGAGCTTTTTGTAAAATTTTGGGAAACGGAACATTTTCATTGGTCCCCTTTTTCCCCAAAAAAATTCATGTCATTCCCCCTTCCAGATCATTTTTCCAAATTTTGTTCAATTTCATAACATTATTTCGCAACTCAGTGCGCGGTGGAAGAAGGTTTTCTGCTCTCACCGGTGACTTTTTTCTCAGTATTTTCCAATCGCCGTGGTTTATCAGAGCGCTTAGGAAGCGTCTGTGTTGATGATTTGTTTTGACTTAAGTAGTTAGAGCACTGGTTGTACTCAGGCCTTGTCTTTGTTGTCTTGGGTTTGAATTTCACCACGGTTGCAAATCTTTTTCTATTAAGTCAAAGGACTATGGGAAAATACAATCGATTGCACTTGAACTGAACACAGCAATCAATTTCATATTGGGCTTTGCGTTACATGGGTACTTTCTTTTTACGTGTTTAGAAACCGCTGGATTCACTGGCCTGCCGGACACCTGTTTATGCACATACATATGCATAGCGGATGTGCCAGGCATTTCGAAACGATATACTGAAAAAGAACGAGGGTCATCCGGAAAAAGTCGAGCTGCACTCGTGAATTTTTGAAATGCGTACACCAACCCATCGTCAGACGAAATGAAAATAAAAGAAAAAGTGAGACAGTCACACTAGACTAGTTGACGCAACAGGTCAGACACTGACGGGAAGAACAATAGCCTGTGAGAGAGATGGTGTGGACAAATGATCACGATGGTTCTGAGTAGGGAGGAGAAGGGCGAAGAGCACAACTTCGGTGCCCCTGTTAGAAGGGGAGTTATAATGGTAGGTTAGAAGGAACTGCGGACGGCTGAATATGCTGCCGCCAATGTGGCATGGGGCAGGGCTCGGTTACCCGTGATCGCAGGCCATCATAATGGATGTCGAGGTCAACGTGGCGGTTGCTGCTGTCCGCACTAGAGTACCGTGCCTCTAGGAATGCTCTCTCCCGATTTAATTTGGCTGTGGCGATGACCTCTGTGTCACCTCAACTGAATTTATGGTCGCACTGGAGTACATGCGCAAAGACGAGGGACGGTGGGTCTTGGAGGCCAACAGCTAGTTTGTATTCATTAATACGAATTCCCAGGAGTCGGCCCGTACGAAATATAGCATAAGTCTGCTCGTCTTTTGGGATATGATTCTTAAATCGAGACAATGCTGCTCACAGCAAGGATGCTGTTTTGTGTGTAACGCGGATGCCAAACTAACTTAACTGCTTGACGATCATTTCTGTGGGTTCTTGCTTATAGGACATACAGGAGAAGTTCTGTACTACGATTTTTCTGTTTGAGGAGGGACCATGCAGTTGATGACGCCTGAGGCAGTTCTTCAAAAAAACTGATCAGATATCCGTTAGATCGAAACAACCAATAAGGATGAGTTACCTCTTTTATCAGTAGATCGTCATTGCTGCAATAGCGGTAGAGCAAGTGGAATAGAGGGTATGGATCGAGAAAAGGACCCCAAGTATCTTTGGCATAAAAGGAACACCTAATTTACTCAATTAAGTAGGTTTTAGCCTGACAAGATTATTTTGGTATGGTATTTTATCGGCTAAGGATGGTTCCACTGTTGTAGACGGTCTGTTGCCTTATCTACAATGACCTCATCTCAGAGAGTTGGGAAGCGATCGTTGTCGACAATTGTCGTTTATTTTTTAATTGTTCTGCTTAATTTAGGTTGCAATATGTAAAAAACATAAAAACTTTCCACTCGAAAAACGTATTTACCGATTACCTAAACTTATTTTTCCATTCCTCTATGCATACATAGGCCCCGCCCATAAAACCCCTATTTCCACCTTTCCCGTAAAACAGACGCCTTTGGCTGGTCGTGTGTGTCAGGGGTGCTTCACCTGATCATTGCCAAATAGAGGTTAGACGCAGTCTCTTTTGTGAGACGCTTTGTGACTACTCACATAATTGTGCATAATATCAGCACACGCTCTTATAGTCCGCCCGTCAATGTATGTCCCATCGCGTCAACTAGTCTAATGAGACTGGCTCTCTTTCTCTTTATTATTAGTTCCGTCGGACAACGGGTTGGTGTCTTAGACTTGAACATGCACGAGAACATCCCGACTCTTTCCGAAGAAACTTCTCCCTCGCCACATACAAATTCGCCTCGTACGCTCCGACTGCACAGAACGGCTAATGTGTCATCTCATAGAATCCTTGATTTTTGAAAAGAAAAAAGGCTTTTGAACTAACAGAGTAATGTACGCAAATTTGCCGAAAAACGAGGAAGTTGCAACCATTATTCAATCCGAAAAAGACTATGGGTTTCATTGGGACTGGGTTTTCAGTGGGACTTTTACTCGGCCGTCCTATCGCAAAATAAGCACGTTTTCATAACTGCTAGGCTGCCAAAATGCATTTGCAATACAATGGCGGCAGATATTTTTAGCTCGCATAAATAATCTCCACTCAAGCGCGTCTCTCAATACTTAAGGAGCAAGTGCATTTAAACGACGTCTACGAGGTTGTTTACTACCGTCTACGTTTTGGCCCATTAAATATGCGGCATTGTTCGGTCTCACTGCAGATCGCTGCAGTTAAACGAAAAACTTTCCCGAGGCTGTTTTTTAATTGCTGAGATTTGATTAATCCGCAGACTTTTATACTGGTTTATCATGAAGAAACCCTCCGAAAATCAAATTAGGAGCCAAACAAACTTGCAAAATTTCCCAAAAAGCATAAATTAAATAAGCTATAAAAATATGTAAGCGTTGGGTATTTCTTCTGAAGCTAAATTAAGGCATCAAATAGAAGCCAAAATACAAACAAGCGGTTGCTTTTGAGTACGATTAGTATGCAAGTCACTTCAAGATATCCAATTTTAATAGTTTATTTTCGAAACAAATGCGAATCCATTTGCGTCAGCCGTAGATCTACGATTACATAAGCATATGCAGCTCCCAAAAATACGATAAATTCCTTAGTTAAATAGCAATAAAAAAATAAGCAGCAAAATCCCCATGGACTATGCATTTTCCTGTCACCCTATTCGAAAGAGGGTATGTTAACAAGAAAAATACGGACAAGTTAATGCCAGAGGCAAGCTTTCCCATCAAGCCTTTCCGTAGTAGACGATCCGAAAAGAAAATCGTTCTCCCTCATTTACTGACAGACAAAAACATTAACGTTTGTAGTAGGAGTTGAATGCGTGATAACTTTCGTTTCCTTGAAAGAAGTCTCCGTGATCATTGGACTCGTTAAAAGGACGGCAAAAATCAAGGTCGTACGTAGTCGACTGAGCATACCACTGATCCGTAGTTGAAAGGGAGCCTTGCCGCATTATTTTCATGGGCAGAGGATATCGCTGTATATTCAAAAGCTTGGCTAATTCAGCGTTGCTCCAATTATGAAGTCCTAAATATTATAAATCTCAATAATAAATTAAGTTTATTATATAATATGTTGAAAAGTACCGTTCGGAGAACAGTGAGTTAACGGTCTCATAAAATGTTGACCGAAATACTGAAATGCGTTTTCGAATAAGAAGAATTACTTAAGAAGTTTTACAAAATTGAATAACAATCGGCATAATCCTATAATTTTTTGGACTTGGCAGAATGTCTGCTTTTAAAGTAACGTCTTTTTGACCCCCCTGTGTAAACTGCACTGTGTTAAAAATGGCTACTTACATGCCTTTCTCATATTGATTTTTTGAAGGTCGTATAGATTCAGCACATTTTTTAAAAAAACACGCATAAAATATTTCTTTCTTTTATTCCTTTGACAGAGAAGCACGTTGACTTTACAGTTTATGCGTGAAGAAAAAGCAGATTTATATTTTTAAAAAGTTTATCAATGTCCGGATAGTTTTGAGCTTTAGCAAATTCAGTCAGAAAGATGCTTGCTTTCAACGTAAAGAAAATCATATAGTCCTCTATGCCTTTAGAAAGGTACCATGTAGTGTTTGCAAAATATCGCAATGGATGCGGACTCTGCTCTATATTTCATGAGAAGCATTGATAAAAGAACATGTGCGATGCTGCATGAATGGGCATCGATCGGTCTTCAGAAAATTGGAATTTTAAATTCCATAGAAAGTATATACGTGCCGTCTTCAGGCATAAAGTTATAATATAACGTGACTTTCTACCAAACGAGCAAAGAAAGCATATTTTTGTGCATTTTACAATAAAATATATTTAAACTGACAAAAAAATCAAAAATCTATGTGCAAAATACATACTGTGTAAGCGGCCATTTTTACAGAGTACGTTTTCTATGCGTGCGGTTTTATATGCGTGTTTTTTTAAAAAATGTGCTGAATCTATACGACCTTCAAAAAATCAATATGAGAAAGGCATGTTAGTAGCCATTTTTAACACAGTGCAGTTTACACAGGGGGGTCAAAAAGACGTGACTTCAAAAGCAGACATTCTGGCAAGTCCAAAAGATCATAGGATTATGCCGAATTTTAAGCAATTTTGTAAAACTTCTTAAGTATTTCTTCCTATTCGAAAACGCATTTCAGTATTTCGGTCAACATTTTATGAGACCGTTAACTCACTGTTCTCCGAACGGTACTTATTAACATATTATCTAATAAACTTAAAGTAATTATCAACTGATAATCAATTTTGTGACCGCACGCAAATAATCGTCCCTTCTCGAATGCGCATTTCATTATTTCGGCCAACATTTCATAAGATCGGTCACGCGCTGTAAATTGAATAGGTATTCGCTAACGGCGAAGGTCTCTTTCTAGGCTCGTAAATGCTTTCAGATTCCTGAACTTTGGCAATCAGACTAAAGTGATTTCCTGCCCATATTCACATATGTAGAGGTAGTCAGAAATATCCCAAAACTCTGTCTGCCACGCATAAGTCACTTGCTCCCATCGAGTACTCGTTTTACCAGTACAATTATGTGCTAACCGATCAAACAAATACTATTTGGTAATAAGACATAACGAAACATGTTCGAATTCTAATGCTCCTGCACGGCTAGTAATAGAAAGGGGATAATAGAAGACAGTAACTATCGGACTAGTCAGGTGATGATAGTCAGCGTGAAGGGGGAGAATCCTGGAAGTCCCTTGGCAGGGATGGGCAGGGAAGTACGGTTAATTTCATGCACCATTGGGCGTAGTCTATGCAGACATTGTAAATGTCTGCAAGAGAGGGAGACCATTGAAAAATATTCATAAACAATTCCCGAAGTTTTAGGTTTCTGGAAGGTTTTAAACCTTTTATAAGCATCTTTGTTTTCCCCAATATAAGGGTTTCCCTAGTAGAAGGCGTTTTTTCCCATTTAAACTGTCGCCCGCATGTATCCGAACTGACGGAACATTCGCGAAAAACTTGATATCCCCGGATATTCTGCAAATCAAATGCAAAACAATTTGAGGTATCGAAACGCCTTGCCATAGGGGTTCAGTAGTACAAAAGATGAAAAGAGTTGTAATTTTCGTGTTCAGTGCGTGACCGATCTCTTGAAATGTTGGTCGAAATTCTTAAATGCTTTTTTTCATAAAAAGGATTACTTGCGTAGGGTTTTAGTATTAAAAAAATGTGCGGAGTAATCTGAAAGTTCTCCGACACGCCAGGATGTACCTCGGCAAAATAGACACCCCCTGCGAGCCTTTAATATAGGGCCTAAGAGATTGTATTTCTTCTTAACTTAGGAGGATCCGGTCTCTCAGTTTCCAAAGACATGGTGTTAGTTGCCTCTATTATTTCGTTTGATCTTTTCTTTCGTCACTCATATCTAAAATTCGTCTCAGGAGATAGAATAGATTTAAATGTCGAGTTGTGATCACACGTCCATTAACCTCCTTAGGTCTGGTAGTAAGCAATTGCGCACGAACCCGTGTGCCTTAAGCTTCTCAGTATGAACTCCACTACATATTCTAGTGATTTTGTCCTAAAGTACGGTTAATAACAATTCATGAGCGTGGGCTTTAAGCGGTCGATTGCATCCTTCGTTTTGGTGCCTAGTCTTGCGTCTGTCTCAAGCAGTATTCAAAGTGGACTCTTGAAATAAGTTTGTCTGAGATTAAATACGGAAAATACCTCTCGGCCCAAACTGAATTCCGCATGCTCGTAACACTATCCTGTCATCACTTCTTGCACCTTTACAACGCAGACACAAACCATCAGTAGATCCATTTTCCGCTGACTCGCCCTGACCCCTGACAGACCCTTACAACGACGGACCCTGTTTTGCATCTTAAATACACATCCACTATCTCAGCACCACGGTAAACTGCTTTCTTACCAAATTCAGCAGCTAGACTTTGTGCTAGGACTGGTAAATCGCAAGCCGAATAATAACGAGCCTACGTTTGACGACTTCGGATTTTTAAACTTTGCATAAATATAATCAACTGACTACCAGAATATTTTAGGCATGTGCTCGAGGACCATATGGCGTTTCAGCAATCTGCTAACTCACTTCTCTGATAAAACGCATGATTTTTTCCTTTCTACTGTCAATCAGTCGCTGTAGACCAAGCTCTTTTACTTTACTTTTACTTTTTTCTCTAAGTGACCAAATTGGTCATTTGTATACGTCCGTTGTCGTTAAAGTCAATTAGCAGACAACAACAGCGGCCAAACTGAAAAAGGGCATTGACGACGAAGGAAGGGATCGATGATGTTTTCGTCGTTTTGGCAGTCGCCTGTCAGTCATCCATCACGTGGAACCTCTAAAGGCCATGGAAAATCATCTGCCGTTTTACGGTTCCATTTGTAACTGTCGGCAATATATAAGTTATTCCAAAGCTGAAGACGCAGTACGTAACCCCTCAATTCTCCTCGGATCACTCGTCTCCAGTCCTGGGACTTAGCCAAAAAAATCCTTACAAGTCTGATAAAGTGTTTCGTAAGTTTCCTTGAGGAATCTTTCAGTTGTCTGCTTTGTCAGTCGGGTTACCAACCTCCTCATCTCCCACTGCCTTGCTTTTCATTAGGCAAGGTAGCTAGCTGCAAATAATTGAGCTGGGTTAATTTCTAGATCGTCAGGTTGATGGTACACTAAAACTGCGCATTTCCCTGACCTAAACAGCCCATACACAGGATTGCATCACTGGTGACAAGAGAGGTAAAAACATGGTTCTTAGAGATTTTTAGTTACTCGGCAACAACTACGGGGAATTTTCATCCAAGAAATTTATATTTTTCCACATTTTAGTGCGACTCTTTTTAATCTGTCGCTTTTGCATCCCTCACGAAGGTTGGCATGAGCGTTTAAGTCTGATTTTGCCAGACACAGCAGATTTATGGCGTAATTTTGCGATCTTTCAAGGTACTGTCGGTGGCATGTAAGAATAGCAGACAATCGTTTAACCATTTGTAAAGTGCTCGCGTAAACTAAAAGCGTACGCAGGTGCTTCAAATGTCGCAGTGTCAAAATGCAGTTTAGCAATGAGTCCTTCAGTGTGCATCGAAACACCAGCCCTCCGTTACTGCCCTTAGGAAGGAATCTGCGAACATGCTGTACAGCCCTTCAGACAGAGCCCTTCAGCGTGAGAATGAAATGCTTATTCGCCAATAATAATTGCACGGCATATCCTCTTTCTCAGCTAAAAGGCAAAGTACGTGAACTGAAACCTGAAGACCGAAAACAATATGAGCATTCTCGGACATTTTACTATTTTTTGTTTCACTGCCTCGTCTAACTTCCTCAAGGCGCTGTCCTTCTTTTGTGCAGAAGTGAAAAAAGTGCCAAAATTTCTTTTGACCTCATCGTGCAAAAATGCAAAGTGCGCAGACATCTGTCAGGCGAATGAAAAGTTAACTTATTACAAAGTTTCTAATTGATCTGAATCATTTGTATTCCTGGTTTTTGTTGTGGACGTTTTTAAATTCGGCGGCGGAGTATCATATTTGGGTGATATTCATATATGACCAAAACTAGCTTTTACACGAAAATAACACTGAAACAATCATTACTTCGGTGAGTGCACTTACGGATTTAAAGAACACATTATATAGCATATGCCATTATGTGCAGTTGACTGGAAGCCTTGAAAATCATAAGTATTTGGCAATGTTTCAATGCCGATCTGAAACTTAACTCTATTCGGAATAAAGAAAAAGTAAAGTTTAATTTCATTGAGGAATAGTTTTCATTATATAGGCAAAGTGGTGTGCTTACCAATATACCTGTCAATACCATGTAAATTTACTACTCACTTACCCGGTGGATAACATGGGCCCTTATAAAAACGTCTGTTCCTATGATATCCGTACCGGCTAAATCAAACAAATGACACATTTCGTGATCATGAGGTTTAGGACCAATTGCACTGCAATAGAGACACCAGGAAAGCATAATGGGTCACTAAAACAAATTCTTGAAATAAGGTTAGCCAACCCCAGTTTGCTTTAGAGATGCTGCCTTTTCGAGAGGACTTGGCCACATCAGCAAACTAGGTGTTACTGGCTGCAGACTGAAATAACTCCTGGAATGTGTAGTCTTTTTTCAATAAAATGTAGACATCGACAGCAAACAACAACAACAAAATGACTAGTAAGTTGTCGGCGGCAAAACGAGGTGATCACCAAATTAATGGTTCTCGCATCTAAAACAAACACCTTGCGATAGATAACATTTTTAGTTAGATCCTCTGAGGACTGGAATATTGAGGGTAAACTGATGAATTAATGAAAAGAAGAAGGAAGGGACGTAAAACGTTGGTGACAAACACTTCCCTGCTTCCGTATAGTTCCTTGATCTGGATACCTGGTGGTGTTGCTGCCAGCTGTAGATAACATCAATTCGTACCCGAATAACGTTACCGACAAAGATAAGGGAGGAAATGACAATTTCTGGCTTATTGGCCGTCCTCAACCTGTCCTACTCCACTCCGAAGTGTGGAACACCTGGGGCTTGGACTCGTGACCTGTTAGTAAGAAGTTCAACGCCTCTAGCCACTAGGCCACGGTCCCGTTGTCCTGTCGGTTTTGATCAGTAATATACAATGGTAGAAGAGGGCGCTCACCAATAATTCTTACGGAACTCACTCATCCCGTTGTGCCTTATGGACTCTGTCTCAGCGGCGCATGATATAGGCAGAATGGCGTTACAGACAATGGATCGAGGGATCCGGGCTCCGGTGTTCCACACATCCAGTTTAAAAGAAACTGCAATAGCCGTTTCTGGAATAATAGAGGTCATCAACCAACTAGACCCAACCCCAAAGTGTCAATACCGGAGACTAGATCCCGAGAGTTCTTGTGGGTAATGCTGTTCTGCCTATATCATGCACGGTTGAACGGCTGCTGGTTTGGCTCGAGACAGAACTTTAGGACACAATGGGACAAGCGACTTCAGCAAAACAATCGGTATGCGTTTGTCCCCCATTTTATATTCCCGATCGCAACCGACAAAACAACGAGGTGGGTGGCTCAGTGGTTAGAGGCGTTGCACTTCTAACCAACATGTCACGGGATCGGACCTCAGGTTGTTCCCACTGCGGGTTCAAGCATGACTGGCTGACGACGAATAATATTCCAGAAATGGCTGTTTTAGCCCCCCATGTCCTTGTCGATTTGCTATCTTATGAAGTCTTTATACAATTTCTGAAATGCGTTACCAAGTGGAAACATTCACGTAAGTTGGATTGTGATATTACCAACCATACAGCATAATCCTAAGATAGGTCATTTGAATCGGAGGCCGTCATTACACCTAACTTATTCCCGACAGCCTTCAATAACTAAACTGTGCAAAAGACTACACATTTTTCTCATTCACTTTTGACGCCCTTTTAAATTCAAATGTATTTGAGAAATGCAAGCATGGAAATCTACGTTTTTTCCACATTTGGCAGAAAATTGCTTTTTCCTGAAGTAAGTGAACTATCTTTGGTATTATGCGGCGCGTTCGGTAATACTACAGCAATACATAATTAATCTTTTGAGTATGTCGGTTAACATTTCTTGAGTCACCACATCTATTGCACTGATTCTTTACTCGCTTGCTGTATTCTATCAATTATTTTTCTTTTCAAAATACTAGACGCCGAGGATGGACATCTACATATTACGCATGAGGACCTCTTACCGGCTTTGTCAAATCCTTTTAAGTATCTGAGAGTAGACAAGTAAACGTGATGACACTTTTGTGCATATTTCAGCCTGAAAGGTGTTTGTGGCAATTAAATGTTGACTACGTCCCCGCAAACATTCCGTAGCAATTAAGCGCTTTTTACTAAATGAGCTTTCCTAGTGGAGCACCTCTTTCAGAGCACGCTTCATTTCTTCTCCCTTCGACCTAACCTGAGTGTGTCCGCCTCGTCAGCTGAACCACGACGGGTACGGTGAATTTGGATAAGCGCAAACCTACCGGGTGAAAAAAGGACCTCAGTTGTAAACACGAGAAAAGGTAGTTAGAAGGTCCATTTATTTAATTACAAAAAAGATTCGTTGATACATGATATGGGACTGCCGCTTTCTAGGGGAATTAAAATTGGTTCCCAGCGAAGATAACCAAGGGGATTTCCCTGTGCAGACCTCTCGACGCTGTCGACGACGCTGAGATAAAGCTCCTTGGTGGTAGGGGGCGCTCACCGATCATTTCTACGGAACTCACTCGTTCCGTTGTGCCTTATAGGCTCTCTCTCGAGCCCAACCAGCAGCCGCATAGCCGCGCATGATATAAAGGCAGAATGGCATTACCAGGCTCCTTTGTCTTTGTCGGTAATATAATTCTGCATAAAGCTCCTTGTTTAGCAGTTCTCCAACCATATCAATTTAAATACGATGAACGCGATATCATTCAGAAAGTACGTGCAGTAGTCTGAACCTTCGGTCTCCTACAAAAAGACATCGTCAGAGCCTGTGGGAGTGCGGCGAAAAATGGGCAGTTTTGTAGTCATTATCAGCATATTCGTAAAGTCGATTTAGTGTTATTTTCCATGTTGTGAGTTTGACCTGAAACAGTGATCTGTCTCCCCTTAACGTCTGTTTGTGCTCCGTTCTTCGCGAGCTAATTTAGCACCTCGTTTGTCCTGCAAAATGGCGAGGACAGTCATGGCATGAGATCTAATAAACGTACGTGAAGAACCTATAAGAAGCAACGGAACGTATCGATGCAGAGGACCACGTGGGTATCGCTCACCGTCCGACTGCTACCATGCGCACCAAAAGCACGCAAATGAAAGACCAACCAGACGTAGGAGAACAATCTAGTGTCGTTTGTTAGATCCCACGCCGTGCGGAAAACGGCGCGAGACAGAAAAAGACAGGGCAAGAACCTCTGAAGGCCTGGGTGACTGGCACCAACTTCATCAAGAGACACGCTGATATAGCCCACTACTATCATATTGCTCTGTTCTCGCGACCAAGAGGTGAGACCCAATTCCCATCCAAAGGTGGACGCAGTCATGCCGCCATGAGACGCCGTGAACTCAGCTTATCGCAAACAACACCCCCTGCAATCCTATTACCACCTTCATTGTTTTACTGCAAAACTGTTAATTCTCACTGTCTCTGACGATGGCGATCCTGTACGTGACGAAAAGCTCAGTCTAGTATAATTACTGTCCCGGTGATGGCGCGTTTATCTTATTTGAAACGAGAACCTGGGGCACGTCTATTGGCTTCCATTCGAGATCAATTTGTGTTTGTTGTATTAAGTAAGGTGGCATGATAGGTAGCCTGATTTGCTAAGTGACGGGACTCTTGGGAGTCGTCGTGTTCCAATCCGACTTTGGTTTACGCACGACTGCTAAGTGCACACCTTTGTAATAAACTCCCAGTCTAGCCGCGTAGCCAACTAGCGGGCTAAAACTGTAGATTTTTCCTACTTTCTTCATCTAAATCAAAGCTTCACCGTGACACAAAATGTATCCTCCTTGTGCCTTCTCGCGAGCGTTGACATTCGTATTAGCCAGCCGCCGACAATTGTGTCTGCGTGTTTCCGAACTTACAAACAAAAATATTCTCCTTCCTGCCACTTTGCTGTATAAATGGAGTGAACACGTTACAGTGTGTTAGCAAGAATTTAGGGTTCGCAGCTCATAAGTGCCCCGAACATGCGCTCGCGAGAACCGAGTAAATTTGTTCAGACGTCCTTATGAATTACCACAGTACTGCATCCCGCGGCACTAAAAGTTACTGTATGCGCTGACTCATCGATGATCCCCACTGTTTGAATTAAGTAGCAGGAAACAAAATATGGGGGCGGTGATATTGTGACAAGTCCCGCTATTCGCTACTGAAGTGTTGTAAACATATATTGGTACCACCATCAACGAAGGAGCAGAGCAGTACCTCGGCGTCAAATAAATAATATCCTCCTTGTTAATGAAGTAAATGCACGTCGGAGCCTTAAACTGTGTCGGCGCTTGGTCCCTGATTCAACGAACTACGAATTTACTCAACTAAATTATCCTTAGCAAATGCCTACTATCTAGTGCGTCCTTCCATCCATTTAATTTAAATGATTTGGTTAGGGTTGACTGGCGAAAGATAATAAGCCCTAACTGACCACATCGTTCTCTGTCATTGCTCAATCATGCATCACTGCTGGTCGTTATGCGACTGACTGAAGGGGACCTCGACTGATTTACAGGGCACTCAGCTATAAGTATTTACCACGTCCCATCCAAAGATAACTGAGGACTGCTATTATGCTCTCTGTTCTAGTCTGTCTGCTCATGTTGCATCTTGTGTGCAATGAACTACCGTTCTCAAATTTTTTTACTCCCAAAGCAAACAAAACGGCGAGTTTTAGGAGGAGGGTATGACAAATGGGACTCAATCCTCGAGACAAGCATTCAATTTGACTGATAATGCGGATGCACACGTAAACCTGTGATCAAACTCAACATATCTCAACAGAACACGGGAGCATTTTGGATGCTATCGACGAAATCTTCAAATTCGGTGAGAAAAGAATCATAAGTCTCCGGCTCACAATTCCTAAGCAATCTCAGTAACGTCCTCCCTGAGTTCTTTAATCTGGAACGTTGTTATGACAGAGTAATTAAAAGTGCAGAGAGATGGATCGCAAATACCACTTCTTGTGGCACCGTCAGTGATTTAAACTGCCGACACGATACTATACTTAGCGCCAGTGGTACTTCTGAAACTGCAATAATTACGCCCACAGCTATTTGCGATCAGCTAATGATCCCATTTAATTCAACTATCTACTAAGAATGCCTGGCATGTTTATTTGAAACAGCTAGTGTATACAAATGGGAAACCACGGGCATTTACTGCTGTTCCTCGTTGCTGTCTCTGGTAGGTAATATTTAATGTGAGTTGGAAATACCAAACAACTAATGCTCATGATTTAACGATCAAATCTCTCCACAAATCATTATGCAACTGTCAACCTGACACTTGCTAAACTCAGATTTGAGGTTGCTATGGCGTTTTTTGCAAGCAAAAAGACATCGGAACTCATATCAGGTTTTCAGACTTCTGCAAATTTATTTGTTACTAGACGCTTAACTTTATGTCCGAATGGCGAAAAACACCATATGCTTTAATATCGGCCACTACAAACAGTTTGACGCCTGTCGCAGATGGTGTAGGTTTGCGAAATGTTTATTTAACTAAAGAAAATAATGTTCTGCTTTATGGATCTTACCTGTACTAACTACTCGCTATTTCTAGACACCAGCTGGAAATCGGTGTCCGGAATTTTTGTGTAGCTATTCGGTCTGAATCCCGGAAATTTTTCATTCAATTTATTTGCAGCCTTTGTCGATTTGAACTGTTAATTCACATTGATCCAACTTGGAACCTCGGCGACTCGGTGGCATTTGAATCCGAGACAACAATAAAAAGGCTTAAGCGCAGCTAACGCTCTAGGAACCTGAGCTATGAGACCCCACCGGGAGTCTTGAATTATTAAAAATCTGTCGAATTATCTAGGAAGTACGTGAACCTGGTAGTCATCTGGTAAATTCAAGGTGGGTTACATGGGAAATTCTGCTTGGGCATCCTGTATCGTATTTGGTGGATTCTAAACAGTACGGTGGCTTGGGTGAGAAACATGACCCAATGTGATTAAACTTACATCTCCAGGTGAGACCACGTTGCTCAAATGGCTAGAGCGTTGCCCGTACTGAAATGTTCCCCTCGCTGTCGTGGATTCCTATCTTGTCGAGTTACCGAGTTTTTCACTGTCGGGTCAATATGAATCATTCACAATCTTCCAAAACGTTCTGGCAGCTCAGTGAAAAAGCATTTCGTAACATTCATATTTATAGATCGTAAATTAGTGTTCACCTATCAAATTCAGTATTCACGAAAGTTGGAGCGCAAATTAATTAGTAATTTTATAAAATCTAATTTGCAACACCACAGCAATCGGGTATATCTTGCCCGGCGTTCCCAGATCATTGCATACACCTGCAAAGCGCGTCATGCGGTAAAGGCTACTTCGGATTCTGGCAGGCGTTAACAAAAATGCATTTTCATAGCAAATGTCAACATTTCGGGGCGCAGTGAGGACCCGATTGCCGGTTCTCTTCGCACAAATTGGGATCCCCGATGTGATCCCACATTTTAATTGGTTAAAATTCTGATCAAGCACTGGTTGTAGACATGAGACAAGGGAATAGTACGCCTAGATGCGAGTACGGCTGTGCCATCTAGCTGCGCCCTCCCACAAATCTGCATTTCTCTACTGTGACTTGACAGCGGACCCATGTGAAATGAGTATGAGGAGAGAGCACGAGAGATGTTGCGCAAGTATGTGCCAACTATAAACTAATTCACGCGCAAGTCACAGTACCTCTCGTCTTGCTGGGGCGCACATGGTGACATCACTGGTCTCGACGATCAAATGTTGCATAAACCCAACGGGCCCGTGGCTCTGTGGTTAGGAATTAAGAATTCTAACCCATAGGTCGAGTTACAGGTGTTGCAGATCTCGAGATTGGGTATAGCTTGCTGTTGGCTGCCATTCCACTAAATGAAATCGAGAAAACTCCTTTTGCCCGTAAAAATTAAAGGCTCCCGTTATCGTTTTAATAAATGATCTATACTTCTGAAAACGTATTGTCTTTCGTCTTCTGTAAGACCATTCTAACGTCAATTACTGGCTTTATAGAGGTCTGCGCATTTATTTATCTTGCGTAGTAGGTGTGCACTAATGCTAATTAGAAGTCTTTACCAAGAAAGTCTTCGACAAGCCAACTCTTTAAGGAGTGCTTATATACAGCATTACTTTTGTGGATATATGTGTGTTTCGCATTTTTTCACAGTGGGGTCAGTAAAAATTGGACATATCTGTCGTTTCCTTCACGGTGGTAGAAAATGCTGATATTTTCCTGTAGAAAACTCAAAAACAAGTCCTTCTGTTTATTTTACGTCCACTTTTGCTACATTAACTCACTTTTACGTTGTGTTCAACATTTTTGAATGTTTGCGGACTGGTTGCATAAATTTTGATATTTGGCTAAAACTGTAAATGTTGCGCTCGCTTCATTTACAAATTGCCTAAAATGCGCAGAGAGCAAGCTCCACTTAAAGTAGCAGTCTTTGGTGTAAAGTTGAAAGTAACCATTTAATGGTAGTCCCTCTGATGATAAACTATAGAATATACCGAATGGCAAAACAGTTTCCGCCCATTCCAACGCATAATCGACTGCGTGCTTTTTTACAGCACTCCGGGACATCTAATCGCACGGATCTGCAAATCGGAGCTCTAAAATTCGATACAATATCTGGTTCGCTTAAAATAACCTGTGCTTTCGCAAGTTGAGTCCCGGGGTTATCAGCGGACAAAAATGAATTATCGTGTGCAGCACGCCCTGATTTTCAAACCTCCCGAGAGTAATTTACTCTCATCTCAATGAAAAACACTTTCAGATCAGAAACCCCAGTCGATACGGTATTAGCAAAAAAGTGCCCGAAAATATCGCAACGCCCATTTTTGTTCAAGTTAATGAACATTTTGCCTGATAAAATTGTGCGCACAAGAAAAGGATACTTTCATGTAGAAGTTGTGCGAGCAAGCAAAGTGTCTAACGTTCAAATGTTCCGAAACTTTTAACATTGGTTTCTGTTATTGCGTTTCGTGAGGCAGTTCACGCACTGTATTTCTCGTTAAAGGGGATATTTTTTAAAGTCTAGTTTGCATATTTATGCAATTGTTCCTGTTATGAGGCAACAGTACCGGCGATCAAGGTTTTTCATGCGAAATAATTTTACGCACACGCGAATATTCCATAAGTAAACATTTTATGAAGCGACAATTTTAATATCCATATATAGATATTTTGGCAGATTTTGAGAAATTCATATTGACAAAACTGTAAAACACTCGGCGCCTTGGTGGGATTCGAACCCACGCAGTAAGAAAATGGTTAAGGACAGCCAACTCTCTGATCACCTAAGCTACGAGGTCCCGCCGTACGACGCGAGTTTAATTACATTTGGATCAATTTATCCGCCCGACCTACTGCAACGTCTGAAATCCACCAAATCAGATACAAATAGTTGACTGTTTCAAGCAGAATTTCCTAAGTAATTCCCAAGAATCCAACAGCTAAATACTAGGCTCACGTAATTAATAGATATTTTGGCAGATTTAGAATAGTTCATATTTAATCTATATTGACCCAACTGTGGGCGGGTAACTTGGCGCAAATGTGATTAAAATCGCGTCGTCCGGCATGGCCTCAGAACTCATATGGTTAGAGCGTTGGCTGTACTAAAGCCTTTCCCTTACTGCGTAGGTTCGAATTCCACCAAGGCGCCGAGTTTTTCACAGTTTTGTCAGTATGAGTTATTCAAAATCTGCCAAAATATCTATAAATTACGAGAGTCTAGTTGTCAACTGGTGGATTTTAGGTGAATTGCCTAGGAATTCCTGCTTGAGCAGTCAACTTACTGCATGACATTTGGTGGACTTCAGACGTTGCAGTAGGTTAGGTGGGTTATTTGACCCAAATGTGATTA
This sequence comes from Spirometra erinaceieuropaei, assembly GCA_902702965.1. Classification (NCBI taxonomy): domain Eukaryota; kingdom Metazoa; phylum Platyhelminthes; class Cestoda; order Diphyllobothriidea; family Diphyllobothriidae; genus Spirometra; species Spirometra erinaceieuropaei. The sequence continues at coordinate 213,880 of CACRXP010000805.1, forward strand.
AACCCACATCGTCCGGCAGGGTTTGTAGCTCAAGAGTTTGCAGCGTTGGCTGTACTAAAGCATTCCCCTTACTGTGTGGGTTTGAATCCCATAGACGCGCCGAGTTTTTTACACTTGGGTCAATATAATTTTAAAATTCATGCCGTCCGGTTTCTTTTGATAAGCAGTGTAGACGCGGAACAATTATGACATTAGTCTCCAGAGCAATAAAGCGGACTGATTTTAAGGACAAAAAGCTTTCTCTCCACAGTGAACATGATATTTTACGAATTCTCCGAGAATGATATTCCAAACTCCCTGGTGCTGAGGGTCTCCATCTAGTCTCTTGACTTTCCTATTCGTCATGTCAAACGAAACCGTCTTTATCTTACTATGTCGTGCCTCGACAGTTAAAATATGAAACGTTTGCACTAAAACCCAGAGACACTCTCCTAATGCGCATAGTAGACTCCAAAAGAGTCAGCTAACTGGTGTTCCTAATTTCGCGCTAAATCGTAGGGATTATTTGAATAACGTGTCAAGTAAAATCCCTTTTTAAGCATAAATGACATAGTTTATTTAGTAACTTAGTTATTTTGCATGGCCAGGCTTTGCGTGTTTACTAAAATTAATCCCTTTAATTTAACACGAATATTCAAGTTTTAAGCATGTCAACTGTTTATGGAATTTATCACTTTCAAATAAAGGCAATATTGCTTTCAGTAATTTCTATGCGCATTTAATTTATTTGGGGTCGGTTAGAATCTCCTGTGAATTCAAATTGATGCACATTAGGGGGTTTTGATTTAGCGACTATTTTATTTGAATTAACGCAGATAACGTGAATTACGCAATTGCCTGGCATTTGCCGTATCTACGGATCTTTTTATAGTTTATTATAATTTCGCAAAATTGACTGCGTCTAAAACAGACACTGACAACCCTTCAAACTGAGAAAATGTATAAGACGAAATACAATAGATGAGAAATATAGGCGCGTTGGCTTGAAAACAAAGTAATTACTTTCCTGATATTGTTAACTGCTAACCAAATTTTTTCACCCAGAAGGAAGCTTTTTGGCGCATATGGAATAATATAAATCATACTGAATGCTAATTAGAGCTGTACATTCACTTCCTTTCAGCTACGGCCATGGCTTGAAACTTTAAATGGTATTTAGTGCGTTAAGTGAGTTTCTGTACGGCTTCTAGAATTCACGGGGTAATCACCTTTTCATTTCTTTCAGCATTCTAGTCACGAGGCTGCGAACAATAGGTCGGCTGACTCATGAAATGTCAATCAAAGTCCCGAAATGCGTTTTCGTTTCAAAAAGATTAACTAATGTGGTTAAAAACATCATCGCGCAGCATAATTCTATAGTAATTCAGTTACCTATGAATGCCGGCTTTTGAACGAACGTCTGTTCGGCTGCATGGAAAGACCATACTCTGGAAAAATAACTACATATGTAGCATGCATTTTTGCCAATGATTCTCTATTCCCTTAAGAAGTCAATTCTATTCCATGAAAAACATGCATTACAATATTCATTCCTTTGCTCATTTGGTAGAAACGTGAGCCTCTTTCAAATTATATACCCAAAGAAAGGGTATCATTCGGTGTAAAAAATGATTCTTATTTTGATATTTTATAATATAGTGAAATGGCTTGTAGTTTGGCAACCCTTAATGCAAGTATAAAGGCAGGTCGGATTAAAAATTATTTGGAAGTTGGAAAAGTTTTTGAAAACCGAATTATATCCTTCCTAAAAGTATGCAATTAGAAGACGCTAGTGTCAACCGAAAGGCTAAACGAATGTTTAATTTTATGCCTGTTTCCCATGAACTATAACTAAATTTTTAAGGTTATTTAAAGTCAGTGAGAAAAATGCATGCTACGTAAGCATATATATTTGCAGAGTATAGTTTTTGCATGCAGCCAAAAAGCAGTTCCCTCGAAACACCCTCGGGCAACTGATTTATAAGTTTCACAACCCTAGTTAATTAATCCTTTTAAAAGGAAAAAGCATTTCAGAATTTTGGTTGACATATCATGAGTTAGCCCACCTACTTTACGTTTGTTTAACATTTTCGGAAAATTTTTAAATATCACCGTCGATTGCATACCCAATACTATCTTGTTATGACGTTTGCCTAATTTTTATCTTAGCTTGGACAGGGCACCGGAATTGTTGTCGGTGAAAGTGTTTGTTCTCCTGCTTATGCTTCACATGGTCGGCCGGTCTTCCCGCTCTTTGCAGTCTCATCGACCTGAGTTTATTTGTGCCCTATCTGGTAGTTAGTAAGCGCTTCTTGACCAGGTTCGCTTTTTTGCACTGGTTTGACAGACACTTAACACCATAGTAATAATAACTTATAATATCCTAGCAGGAGAGGCCGCTCTTGCTGCAACTGCAAAATCTCTGTTACCACCAAATAAAACTTAACGAGGGAATTTCTAATCACTTAATTCTTCACCTAGTTTGTAGTTAGTCGTTCGGGCCAAGGGCTGTCTTCGCAGTCCCCGGGTGTGGACTCACTGCCTTAGGCCGTGTCACATCCGATAATGACTCCACTCATATGTTTTAATGGTTCTTGCGGCTCTATAAATGAGCCCTGGCTGCGTGTTACTTCGAAAAATTTTACGTGCCCTGTGAACGCACGCAAAAAATATTTAAGCTCCGTTGCCGTAATGGTGTCATACCAAGCAATTCCCAGTTTCAGCCCATAAGTACTTCTTTGATGGGAACAGTTTTGGGCGTCGACCAGGGGACCATGTGGGTGAGCATATACTTGCGCTAGGGGAGTAAAGCGTTTTTACCAACCTCCTGTCTGCATCTTGCCACCGCGCCACTAGCCGCTCCTAACCAGTTAGCGCATGCCTTAAATATGAATTTTATCTAATGCATATCGAACATAAATCAGGATGCCAAGGTCACACCCAAATGGAACATTCTTTTGCTTTAAATCCATTTCGGGATATTAGCAAGTAAATTGAATTTACAACGTTCACTAGTGATTAACTTTTAAGGGTCGATTCGTGGTGGTCATATTCCAGACTTTTCTTAAAATACAGAGCCTGAGCGGTTGCATGTAAACGAGTTTCATTTTCGTTTCCACTGATTTTTTCAGCCATCTTCAAATGGTGCAAGTGGCCGGATACGCGACAGCAGTTCCTAAAATGGCGCTAGCTCTCAAGTTGCTGCATTTAAATTTGACGAGGCCGAAATTCTTTCGTGAGCCGCAATTTACTTGATCAATGGTTTAATAGCTCTTAATCTGTTTATAAGTCGAGTTACCTACGCCTTCTTTGATTGATGAAAAGTCTTAGCCTACCGGGAGCGGTTAGAAGAGCACTGTTCTCAACGCCAGTGTTGGTGGGTCAGGTGGTCGAGCAATCATCACATCGACATCCAACACCAGTGATGAAATTACAGCGATTAACGCAACGAATGTCAGCCATCGAGCTGCTATTACACCGATGAAGGGGAAGCTGTGATCTGTGGTAGGTATACAGGCCATAGCGACTGCATCGTATAAACGCTGCAACGTCCTATGCTCGTCATCAAGTGTATAACGTTGCCTCAGATGATGGGATGGATCGCTCATGTTCAAGTGATCGTGTCTCCTTCCTCACACTAGTAGACAGTAATGTTGACAGGTGCACTTTCTCTAATGGGAGGGCCTAACATAAGCTTCTTAATTCCGGTCAATGTAAGTAGTTTTCTATGGTTGAAGTGTCTTCTCTTCTGAAGTAATTTATTCTACCACACTCGAATGCATTCGTCTTTAATCCTAAAAAGACGGATTTTGATTATGTATGCATGTTTACACAATGAAAGGCACTCGTTTCCAACAAACACCTTCACATCAAAAAAAAAAACGTTTGATGAGATAAATAGGTCATTATAACAACTTAGTCAACTTGAGAAGCTCTTACTCAGAGAAAACACAAAGATTTGCCGATATCGAGAATCAACGCGCAAATGAAAGGTTTACTAGGTAACTCGTACTTTTACCGGAGTTGTTATGTAAGAAATGATTAAACGTATCAAGTTTAACGGTTATTACTGTCGCAAAACGAGTCTAATAGTCTCTTGAAATTACTTAACTCACTTAGTGATCTTCCGCCGTTTGGAAATGACCTGTGTCATCCTAAAGAAAGACAATTTTAAACATCGCAAAATCAGTAGGTTCTGAGTGTAGATTTGTGCTTCAAGTACTTGAATGCAGTGTATAATTCGTTTTCTCGGAAAGACACACCAAACTTTATTATACTGTTTGCTATGGCGATTTAATCATCTAAATCACATTCAATTTACATTGGCCTCTAAGGTTTAATTTATGTTTTGATTGACATCTTAGAAAAAACCATGTTAGTACATATTCGTGCGCGAACAACTCACGACACCTGCAGGCAAAATTCACCTTCTGCCAAAGTGCATGACACATGGGTTCGTGAACTCCAGTCACACACTCAGGTTCGGTTTAAAATCTGAACTTGAGCTTTAATAATGCTTACGTTAAAATGACAAAAAAGCACAGAGCTGCATTTTCCAGATTTTTCTGAGCGCATTGTATGCATGTGTTAACACAGACGTCATATAGATGTATGTATTTCATGCATTTTTTTAATGTGGTCAGATGTTTGAATTCAAATTAGATTTGCTGTTAAGTTCTATGACATCCGCTCGACGACCTTACAAATGGGTAATAAATACAGATATAAAGATAGTTGTCGCACCGTTCGCTGAAATGCAACCATCTGCTTCTGCATAAAGAAGCAGCATTTAAACCAGACAGCTGATCTGAAAAAAAGATTACTTCCATTTCCAGAGGTGTTTGGCCGATTTCAAATAATTCCCCTTGGTCTAACTGTGAGTTTCGTTAGCCTGGTAGTCATTTGGTGTACTGTAGGTGGATTAATTAGAAAATCCTGCTTGAGTAGTCAGCTTACTGTATCAGATTTGGTGAGTATAGATCTAATTGTGCAAAAAATTATAAAGAGTTTTGTCGTTCTAATTTACTCCGTTCATGCAGGTCGTGACCGAGCTCATGAAATGCTGGCCAAAATTCTGAAATGCGTTTCCGATTAGGAAGGATTACTTAAGTGCGTTGACTGTGCGATGTCCCTGCATGCAAGACCGCGCATGTCTGTTTACTAATGCTCCTCATGTACAACGCAGTTCGAATCCATTATAAAATTTCATGAACTCTATAAGATGTCTTCTTAGAGTTATAGAAGAATTTATGATTTTTCTTACGCGGGAAGCATGCACTTTGTAGAGTGAAATTGCCAAACGCTGATACGATTGCAGATCAGGCTGAAAATGATTCGCGAATTGGGGAAACTTTCTAAAAACCTAAATACACACTTTTTTCGGTCATAAAAAATGCACACAATGTGATTTCCTACCAAACGGGCCAAAGAATGCCTATTTTGGAATTTATAAGACCACCGAATATCAATAGGAAAAATGCATGCTACTAACGTAGTCATTTTTAGCGACTATGGTTTCAGCGGGAGGTGTAAAAGAAGTGCATTCAAAGGCTGACATCCTGGCGAGTCCGAAAGGTTACGCTGCATGATAATTAGTATAACAACCCCACTTAAGTAATCCTTCGTAATCGGAAACGCATTTCAGAATTTTGGCCAACCATTCATGAGATCGGTCACGCGCTCTACTTCCGAAGCGTGAACAGAAACCACTTTTGGTTTCTGTAAAATGCTACAATGCTAACTAATTAAATAACCGGTCATGAGAGTGGTTTAGTCTTGCCTCCAAAAAATGGAAACTATCAAGTTAAATCAAATCCATCTTCGCCTTCGCAAGTGACCCTTACCTAAATAATTCCGACTCCAATAATCCTTTCGCCTGAAATTTTAATAAATTATTTGTAGTCCGGAACGTAGGTCTTGTTCAGTTTAAACTTATCAAGTCATAAAAACGGTCGGCAAAACTAACCTTGCCCCTGAGAACACTATGCGAAGTGTTTAAGGTGCAGCAACACAGCCTTGTAGGTGTATACAGCGTAATCGCAAGCTGCATTCTTTTCAAAGATTTTTCACGAAGGACTACGAATGATAAGGCATTCGGTGACAGATATGTGACACTAGACTTGCTGCAAATATAGAAATAAAGAACTTGTATCTTCTTTTGTTAAGATGAGGCTGCTTCCTTCTATATAATGAAGCATGGTTTAGGCCAGTTTGTTTCATCAAGCATCCTGTGTTGGTCTACTTTAATTTGTTCTCGTTTCATGCTGTTATTGTTGTCTGTAGTTGCCACAGACCGGAGGCTACCATAAGACGTCAGGTGATGAGACCAAAAGACCCACTGTCACGGCAAGAATCATCTGGATTCGTTAACTAGATGTGATTCAGTTGCGGACTAAGCAAATATGACGGAGAAACTGGAAGACGGCTCTGGACGGTAATTGCCGAACACGGGCGGCGGTACGGAGAAATGACGCCAACTCTCAAGTACCCACCCATTCGACGGGATCCGGCAACACATTCAAGTTCGATTAGGCCCAAATTTTTGCTAGAGGGTATAATCGCGTGAACCGCGAGTTGCTTGAGTCATGTTTCAGGGAACCTCAGTCTATCAACATTTGCAACGACATCCCCACTCTACACTCCGTGCTGATGCATAGACTGGCAAAACTAATTGACCAATCGGGGAGCGCGCAAGCCGGTGAGACAGATGACCGGGCAATCATCATACCAGCATCCCACACGGGTGATGAGATTCCAGCAATTTATAGATGTTTTGGCAGATTTTGGAAGAATTCATATTGACCCAACTGTGAAAAACTCGGCGCGTCCGTGGGATTCGAACCCACGCAGGAAGGGGAAGTCCTAAGTATAGTCAATGCTCCAACCGCTTGAGCGACGAGGCAATTAACAATTTGCATACAGACCATCAAGCAATTAGCACATAAGCGGGCAACAATCCTTAACAAAGGGAAACGCGGTTAATTACTACAGGTAGACGGAAACATAGCGACCACATCCTATAAATACTGCAACTTCCTGTGCACTAGTCACCCTTTTCTGCCGCTTCCTCTGATAATGGGCTCAAGTGAGATTCTGAGACGTCGGACGAATAAAGCCTTTGTTCCAGCAATCCCTTCTTCTTCTTTATCTTCTTCTGCTGATTACCTAGTTCCTGAAACTCACATCTTTGTCTGTATCGGCAGCTTTTTGTTATTGTTTGCCGAAAGTGTGTTTTAAAAAGACATGACAGTTTAAACTTCGTGACCGACGATGTCTACCATATGCTCTTCAGCAGGATAAGAGCGGGCACGCTGACCTAGCCCGATTTATTTTATAGTGAGATCAGACTTGCACGGTATCCACCGCACTCTCTCTACCCTCCTCGCCTGCAACTGACACCAAAAAAAGCCTAGAAAACAGGAAGTGTTGGAGGCCCAGGTGAATAGCACGGTGTACCCCGCTACGACCCCTTATATACAAAAAACACTTGCCAACAAGTAGGACGAGGGATGGCAGGGATCCCAATTTGCTCGACGAGAGCTGTCAGCTATGTCTGCCACCACAATTCAAACTTTGGCATTTGCAATGAGATATATTCCCAGATCCGACATGCACCCTTTGTTGAACCAGCGTATCTCTTGCGTAACCCATTTAAAATATCGTGATTGGAAGTTCAATCAACACATTTTTTTCTTTATCCGCTTCTCTTTTTTCAGCATAAAGGGCAAGCCGAAATGTAGATTAGGGTTGAATGTGGATAACGGCGTGTTGTTTGGGTAGACAGATTACAGATTTTGTGCAAATTATACCTGTTTACTTTACTATTTATTAAACTGATTTCAGTAGCGTCCGTATATTAGAATTTTGCCACTGCTCACGCACATTCGTTTGGTAAACACACGTTTTCTAAGCGTAAACAAACGCTTCTTAAAGAGAGATAGGGCCATTTTTATCTTATCCCCGATTTTCCTTAAAAGATCTTGGGTTTAGACAATCCGGTTCATGGACGCAGCTATTGACTGCTTTTGAATATGCCGTTATGCAAAACGTTCCCACGTACCGTACTAGAAAACTGTATCCTATATTAGGCAGGCATGCAAGGTTCGCTTTTTGTTGCCCAATACAAACGTTTGCGACACACGGATGCCAGGATTAATTTTTGAACTCACAGGCAACAATGTTTAGCTTGACGTTAAAAAATGTTTAATCATGAAAAGATAAATTTAATAAACCGCTCGGCCTGTATTTTGAGAAGCGCAATAAATGCGTACTTGTGCGGACGTCATACATATAAGCAAGTTATACCCCAACTTATGTATAATGTTTGTCCAAGCCATCTCACTTTATATCCTCATTAGAGAGGTTTACGACGCCTTAGCATCCGACATAATACCAGCTGTTGATTATGGAAATAAAAGTCACGTGCATAGATTTTATGAAAGAAAGCTGTTTTTACTTGGTAGAGTGTACGGATTAAAATCAACGAGTTACACTGAAAATTATAAGGCGATTGGGGTTATTTTCCACGTTTTGCATACCGTTTTTGATCGTTATCATACTTTAAAATACTGCCCCTGAAAAGTTTGCTAGAGCATAATCTTTTTTAACCGAATGACGGTGAAATGCAGGTTTGGATGGAATGTCGATAAATTGTGTGCGGTTTGAAAAGCAGATCAACAGTTTTCGTAAATCCAATATAGTTCTGTCAGTGTGTATTTACTCTCGGCATGATAAATATTTTTAGATTAAGACAGGGTTCTTCGGAGGGTCAGAATATTATATTATATATACAGACCCCTACTAATGGTCAAGCGCATTTATCTAATTAAATCATTCCCTCTAAGCGCCGACAGAGACTTCCTTTAGAGAACTAGGACAAGAGTTTACTCGAAAACAAAGCTTTAGTCTTTTAAACAATAAAATGACCCAGTTTTACTAGCTAATCTTGGGGTCAGGAAATTCGGGTCATGTGAATGGCTTAGTGGCGCCTGTGAATTTCGACAGGCCGGTAAAATGGGTTGAACCCGCTTTTGCCCTCGTGAATAGAAACAATGAAAATAAAACCGATTCCGATAATATGTTTTTTTTTAATTTTAAAAAAGTATGGTGGTTTGTTTTTCTGGGAAAGATAGAGCAGACCATGACATTATTAACACTTCCTTAAAACGATTGCCATTAACATACAGGATATGTCGGCTTATAAAAAGGCTTAATATAAACTTATTTCAGTCCATAGAACTAAATGTGAATGCCAATAAAATGATGCAAAACAACTTCATAAAGTAGTGCAACCTAGGTGTAAATTCACAATAATAACACAACACATCTAACCCTTTACGTTCAGCATAAAATTTGTCTTGGATATTTATTTTTCACAAATATTCGCGGATATCAAAGTAGTTTTGAAATTCATTACCGAAAAAATAAGCTACTGCATATTTGGTGTGGTAGGTTGGGCTGTATGCAGAACAATGTGACACTGCAATGATCTATACTTCTTTTATGCCTAATGTTATATTTTATACTTTGAAATCGGCACAGTTAGATATCCTTCGTTTTGCTTTGCAGGATTGTGTACTTAAAACTTAATCCTGCACAATGCCGATGAATTACAGTCGGTGAATAGTACGTTCAAATTGGTTATTAGGCATTTAATTTGGCGGTGAGTTTTATTAGCTGTCTAGAGACCGCCACCCAATCATTTGTTAAAACACATGCGGTCTACTTGGACTTGACATTTATTTATATCGACCACGGATTACTAATTTACGATTACAGACATTTAAATACATAAAAACAAGGCACAGATGTTTCAACGGGCATTTTCTGTGATTTTCAAATAATAATCATCGGTTGATAGCAAATTAAGTAATTAGGCAGATGACAGTCAGAAGACGGAGAGGCAGTTGCGTCCCATTAACTAGGCATTTTTCTTGAACTCGTTTTCTCGCTTCAATCGAGGACTGACTTCGTTGTTTCCATGCTTTAATGCGCACTATCTGCAAATTAAGTTGTTTTTTGTTGTGTGGGTGGACATTTTCTTAGAAACAAAGCTTTAACCTGTTTAATAATTTAGTGCCCCATTTTCGTGAACTGATTTTAAGGTCAAGAAATTCGGGTCATGAAGGTGGCTTAGGACTGCCTATCAACTGCGGTCGACGGTAAGGTGAGCTGAGTGCATTTTGATCTAGCAAAGGCCGATGACCTAAATAAAACAGACCCCGGCATTTTTTTCGCTCTGAACTTTTAATTAATTGTTTATTCATTTAAGGGCGGTAAAGTATGACATGCCATTATTAAGAGTTCGTCTGTGTTTGCATCGTCCTCGCAGGTCATATTGGTTTGTTGGATTTGTGTAAGCAATCTCGTCTAACGCTATAAGACTAACTACTAATTTCATTAAAATTTAACAAAGCAGCTTCATAAAAGGATAGCAACTGATTGCAACGTTCAAGGTCATAGAAATTTGATTAGTGATTTAGGATAAAATGGACTTTTTAACAGTGATTGCGAATTAATAGATTATTTTCGAAAATTTAGCCAAAGGACCAGGCATTGTAATTCCAATACATGATTTAGGATTTCACACAATCGGTTTTACTTTACTGCAATCATCATAGCACAGACGAATCTTAAATAGCTCGCCAGAATTCGTGAAGAAGATTCTCCGTTCTTCTTAAGAGTTAGACAGCAATGGCACTTGTAGCATTTCGCCCTCGTGAAACCCAAGGCGTCTTCATCTAGAAGCACATCAATGCAGTCGTGTAGGTAATTTTTTTCTGGTTTACTAAACGTCGGACGTCATTAACAACGCAATCATCCAGAAAGGTGCTTCAGATCACTGAGATAGTACAGAAATAAAACCAACAGGGGTGCCAATTCTGCCTTGCTTATTATAGGTTCACTAGGCGCATTTTCTTCTGCAATTATAAGATTTTTGTAGACAAATCCGGTTTAGAGTTGTAAATGCGGCTATCACAGTTCCTTCGTTGATGGAAAATATATACAATCAGCAGTCTGTCGACAATAAGTCATTAGAGATAATTCTATTACATTTAAACCTATTCGAAGAATTGCATTTTTATCTGTATGGACGGACCAGACAATTAGCAAGTTATCGCGTAGAGGTAATTTGCGCGATTACAATCTAATATTTACAGCGTTAATAAGCATATAATAAGCACCATATTCCCAAGCGGTTTGTATAAACTAAGCTTACGCAACGAGGTTATTTTTCCCTCCAAAACACATAAAGATAGTTCACTTCGAAAAAAATGTGAAGTCATCAGGGGTACCTATGGAACGTAAACTTATGACTGCAAGCGTAAGGCTTCAGCGCAGCCTAACAGCACTGGACTAAGTTAGCAGTGCATGCCAGACGTTGGGATACGTGTTGCAACCTGTTACAATGGCGACTCTATGCGTTGCGGCGGAAGTGATGTCTGTGGATGCGACCTGGCTGAATGCGTAGCTGTGTTACGGATATCCGGCCAAATCTAGCGAGCAGTCTTTGGCAGTATCTCTTGTTATTTGCACAACTCGTTTTTTGATTTATGCGGACACATAACTGCAGTGCAGCGAAGCGTGAAATAACATCAAGTCGATTTTCTGACAACTTCGTAACGCTTTGTGCATTCCGTTATCGACTCGCAAAGAGGAAGATTAACTTTGTGACCAGGAATAACCTGAGGGCCTTTAATTTCTAGGCGTCCGAAAGAGTTCATTCGGACGGTGCTAACAATGAAAAGCCTATTTACATCCAATGAACTGCTACGTATCCACGACCAGCAATAGACTTCTACACAGAACCAAGAGCTCGGGAAAATCCAAAACTAGTTTTAGTGTTCGCTCTATTTATTCTTTTTTTGCAAACATACTATGGAGTCTGAATACTAGCTTTTGCTCCTAATTATCGGGCAGAGTTTCACACTTAAATGCATGCGTGAAAATTCGGAGAAAGAACACTGTGAAATCACTGAAACGACGAGTTTGTTGGACTGACGTTTCGGACGCTCACTCCAACCCATCATCGGAGATGGTCACTGATAAAGATAGTGGACGCGCGAAGAGTGCAGTATTTATAGTGTGTAGCAGCCATTGGGATGCATGCGTGCTATGATAAACAGCTCTCGCCATCGCAGCTTGTGGGTCATAATTGAGGCGTTGTTGGCTAGTCAGTCACGTCCGAGTTGTTAATTGCTGCAATTTCTACATCCGAGTTAGATGTTGACGTGAGGATTACATGGCAATTTGGCCTCCTGCCAACGGTATGGTTGATCTTCCATACCCGTCCGACGTGACTGGTTCCACTGCTCAAGGAAGGTCTCAGCAGTGAATATGCATTTTGGGCCTAGCAATGATGATTCGAGCAGGTCACAGCTCACGCAGTTGTCACCTCCTACATGGCTTTCGGCCTCTTAAAACTTAAAAATGGTCAGCTCATATCTGTGTGGCATGATAGCCTGTGCTTTAGGCGGCAGACAGCAGAAGAATGGAAACATCTACACAAAGAATGCATGGACATTTCTCGGCCAGATTACGTAAACTGAAGTTTATCGACGAACATAACTAAAATTTCAACAGGAAGCATACAGTAGTCCAAGCGAGTGTGCTTTCCTGTGAACTTGTAGTCTACCACATTAGCTGAAAATCTTACGGATGATAAGCGCCTCACAATTTGAGACAGCATTGTCCGCGCCTAAAAAGAACGTCTTTCCAGTATTACTGTGCACAAATAGAAAGATATTCAAAAACAGTTAAAAACTGATGTAGGGACTGCCATTATCCCTGCAGACCGAGAAGGCCCAACTGCGAATTTGCGCAAATTAGATTACATCGGAAATATGCTGTCATTGTTGCAAGATAGATCAACATAGAAGCCTCCTACCGTGGGTCCTACAAGCGAGTAGAATATGAAAAAGTATAAACTTATCATACAAGAATGCTAACATTGGAAGTTATTGCCCAAACCCTTGTGAGAAACTAAACCAGTCATCGCTAAGATCTGCATACTGTCTTAGCTTTTCAGGTACTACTATCATCGATATTATTGCTAAAAAGCGTAGTCAAGATTTCTAAATGGCCACTCCACAAAATTCCTTTAAAGTCGAAAGATTAGAAAACATCGGTCGAAAATTAAATAGTGTATGCGGACAAATTGCATAACATTAAACGTTGATGTACAGAAAACATATTGCATTTCTGGATTCTGTGCCAAACCTATAACAATTGATGAGCAAATTGCGCTACGGTGGTTAAACAGTCGACAAGTTGAATTATACGTTTCTCGGCAGGGCATTCACATTCGTTAGGGGGAAGAGCTGTGTTAAAATTGCTATACGTTATTTAGGATCTCAGTATTAGATTTTTAGTGACTGCATTCAGGACGAAGTGTCAACAACTTTGCGTTCTCACTCAATCTCGATGGTCATTTCGACAACTGACAGGCACTTAAATGTGAAAAAAATCGCGTTTCAGTCAATCACACTTCTTAATCTCATAAGCACGGCATATTTCTAGTTATAAGTAAAAAATCAGAAACCCTAGTAATAAGCAAAAAAATTGTTTGTCTGTTTACTCCTTGCGAGAGCGGGCGTGCAGATTTATGGAAACAAAAACCTGTCTTATGACGCTTGCATCTTTTCCATAATACAATTGGCGATAATTAGTTGGGATGAACACATTAAGGGGTTGGATGTGATCACAAACTATGTGTAAAAATTGGCTGGCTGTGTAGATAAAGGATCCCAAATGAAATGCTTCGAGGGTTTCAAAACACTTCAAAGTATAGCTGGTGCACAGCTATAATTATGAAGATGGTGAAGCATATTGTGCTTCAACCACGATGTCGTTAAACAACAAGCAGAAAATAGTACACATCCACGGAAAAGTGGCTTTAATGCAGAAGACAAAATCCTGATGCCGTCCAATTAAATATAACCGAATTTTCGCTAGGGATTTCCTTATGTATCTGACGCTTTATGTGGACGGCCGAAACGGAGGGCTCATGGACAGGGTATTAGGGATCGATTATCTCTGAAGTATAATAAGTCTTGGTAGCTCTAGCCATCACACTTGCAGATATCAAAATTTCGTAACAAAGGTTGCATGGACTGTAAATGAAACATCATACGCGTTGTGCTAGCCTTCAGCTGTGCTCTTTGAAACGAAAAATGCGAGAGCTTCTTCCTATAAATAAAACAGTCACTGAAAAGATCAACCGTGACGTGCTGGCTGTTATCCGCCTGTGTCCTCTCATATGCTCCTACTTATGCGTTAAAGTTGAAATTCGAGGAGGTTGACAAATTGGATGTTAAGTTAGACACGCTGGCTATATACAAACCGTGGCCGATATCATAAGGTTTAAGCCAAATTTCTGACGTGCGTTTTGATTAGGTAAGACTACTTAAGAGGGCTTGTAACATTTGTCGTCACGCATCATACTCGTATGACATTTCGAACTCAACGAATTATTATTTTTTGAAAATACTTTAATGAGGCCCCTCCAAAACCTGCACTCTTAAAAAATTTATTACCAAATGTGCATGTATTTTTCATATTTACTTTCGATGTTTTTATAATTATAAATATATTTTAGAGATAAAAACATAAAATGTGCGTTTATTTGGTGACAAATCAAGCCAAATTTACATTCCATATTTATATAAAGGCATTCTTAAGTTTAAAAAAATAATGTTAAGTCTTATCAGCCGTTGCATTGGCTTTTAGCGATTTCGGTCCAAACGTTGTAACCTTTCACGCATTGAGATCATATCTCTTTTGATTTGGGAGGATACTATGTAGATGTCAGCAAGTTTTGCGATGGATGCGGATAAGATTACGTGTTTTATGGGGGCAATAACAAATGTACGTTTGGGATGCTGTATAATTAAGCATTAATTGTTTCCAAAAAAGCCTCAAATTAACAGTTTTTAAAACGAATGTTACACTTTCTTAGAGCATGGCATTTGAAAACAACGTTATTTGCTGCAAAATAAGTAAAAGAGAGCATATTTCTGTACGCGTTCTTTACAAACGGCATTTGAATTTATAAAGATATCAGAAGTCAATGTGAAACATGCATAATGATTAAGGGGTCATTTTCTACCCATTGTGTTTTCTGCAGAAAATCAAAAAGACGGGCATCCGAATATCGACCCCCTAAAGTATCCAAAACATCATAGGACCATGCAGGATGATAATCAACAAAAGTAATCTCCACCGAACCGCTACTTCCATTTCATGTGCTCGGTTGTCTACTGCAAATTACTACACTCATCTTGTATCATTTAGGCGAAAAAAGACCCACAATTTCATTGCAAAAGCATCGGTCGATGTTTTTGAATGTGGTAGAAAAATGAGCATTGCCCCTTATGAAACAGTGTCCTTGGGCCCTATGTCGACCGCCTGTTTAAATTAACTCGTGTTAGTCAGAACCTTATTAGAACAGATCATCTGAAAGCCATTCTTTCATAACTGCTCATTTTTGGACTGATATGAAGGTTGCAGCTCAATGGAATCTGGGCGGTATCCCATTAGACTGATTCTCATCCCAGGGATGAAGTAGCACCTGCTATCAAATGGCGGCTTTTGAGCGCGTTTGCCTATTGCTGGTAGCACATCTCAATGACTAAGCGTGCATGGACTTCTAATTAGTAATCACAGTAGAACCGTTATCGAAAACTTCCAAGTCATTTAAAATGTGTAAGCTGTTTGGTTATTAGGGGCCAATCCAAGGCAGTTATTGATATGAAGTAAGTGCAATTGCTTAAATAACGCCCTAATGTGCCGAACGTTCTAGAATTAAAATAAAATAAACAAAAGCAAGAAGTGATGAGCAATTAACACTGAGTGCAATGAGCTTATCGCGCAAGGGCATCAAGAAGAGAGCTTTTGCTGTCCATCATCTTCGACCGACTGTTAAGAAATGGAAGCGTTTAGCAATTGATTTTTACATAATTTGCATGTCAAGTGACTGACAAACTGCGCTGCAGTCTTTAAATATTTATTGTCGATTCTCCCAATTGTCCCTTTGCAGGCTTTGGATGACTGTCTCGGATAAGTGAACTTGAAGACACTATTTGTCATTGTTAGAAGTTGCGTGATGGTGATCTGACAGTCTTTGTTCTCGATAGCATCCCCTCGATTACATCTCGGCCGATTTTGTCAACATAGACAGAACTGTCTGACAAATTTCGACGTTATCAACGCTAGCGTCGTTTTTAAATGGTTGTGAAACAAAGTTTAAAACGACTGGCGACGCATGAGGGTCCTAATAGCTTTGGGAGGATTGTACATTTTCGTCACGGTAATGCTATTAAATTTCATCGCCGATATATTTTAAACTTGCCAAATGTGAAGCACTATTCAATGCTCACGGATCGTCTCTCTTTCCCCCAAATTCTCTTCGATAAATTTAGAGAATGTTAACGTTATTTGTCTGCCAACCGCCCCCTGGATCTCTTTAGTGATCGTAAACGCAGCCTCCTGCCTGATTGAAAGCCTGTGGCAGTTTACAAAAATTTGTTACAAATGTGAAAACCCACAAATACGTTTCAATTAGTGCCCATTGGTTGTTGATGTACGCATTGTTTGGTAAAAAATGATCTTCTCGCTTATCTTTATTGGACTTCAGCGGTATGGGCGAAAGTCTTAATAGATTGTCTTAAAAAAGCCAATGCTCGTTAAGTCACTAAAACAGTCATTTCTAAAAGACATCTCACGTTTAAATGGGAGCGAACCTCCAGACTCTGTTCAGGTTTTTCTTACAACGTGTTTGTGAACCGCTGTCCAGTCTGAATTAGAAGGCATATTTTCGCAAAAGAATGAAATCACCAACATCAACTTGCATTCCATACGAAATTAGAGGTCATTCATGTTCATTATTCATTAATGATTTAATCACCCATTTTGGTTATGCAGCGCATACGTTATAGAGCTAGTAGTCCCACGGAGGTCACGAAGTGAAGGTTGGGTGTGTGAAGAAGGTTTTCTATGATATATTGTAGTTCGTCTACCTGTGCAGTGTGACTTCATCACGGTGACATCCTGCGTAACAATGGTAGCGTTTACTCTATTTTTGAAGAAATAGACAGTCCTTGCCCTCAAAAATCTCGTAATTGCGTACAATTGCAGTCCGGTGGTATCAGTTGCAACACTCTACATGCATATTTTAGGACAATGTATATACAATCACCGACAGATCTCCTGAAATTTAAACGGACATTCCGATAGGCATGTTTGATAAGGGAGAAATACGCAAGTGATCTTGTTATGTTGAATGTCGTGTAAATATACCGATATATTTCAGTCACAACTATGATACAAACTTTTGAATGAACCTCCTTTTGTCGGCTGTAAATTCGGCATTTAGTACGAAATGCGCTTTAATTGGCGCTTTTATATGGTTTTTGATTGCCTTATAAATTAAAATATGTTTGGGGGATACAGGGACAAAAGTATCCAGTGTTGAACTTATTTAGTAGTTAGCCCTGCTCTCTTCAAAGATAATAAATAAAACACGTGAAATATTGTGATTTCAAATATTTCTTTGATTTTCAACTAACTTCTAGCTATTATAGAGAAATCTTGTACGACATGCAATGTTACATTGGATATGGACCATATCGTATACTTAAACAGAAGCCTGAATATTCATATAAATATGACGTCACTTAAATAGAGATGGCATGCTCTTCAAAAACTCATATTTCAAAACATTTTCGAAAATAAAATATACAACTGGTTTGTGTAGAAAACGTGAATTAGAAATAACGTATTAATAACCGGGTAGAATAAAATTTTTCTTTGCAATTTTTCTACAAAATATATTTAAGAATATAAGAGGATAGAAGATCTTCGGGGAAATTCGTATTACTGTGCTAGAGGTTTTTGTCAGGTGTGATTTTCCTGGCAGCCGAAAAAGTATTGCATTCAAAGGCACGTAGCTTATCCTTCCTAAAGTATTTCCAAATTCCGCTGGACGATAATCAATATTACGATACCATTTGGGTAATTTTTTAATCGAAAACGTGATTCGAAATTGCGGATAAAATTTCATCGCATCAGGCACTGATTGCGTTTTTTACCTAGTTGGGCCATTTGGTTCTGTATTACCTGCCTTCTTGTTTACCGTAATTCTTAATCCACGAACAAAGAACACTGGTGCCTCCATGCGTATTTTAACCTAATTTGAGGACATATCCAAACCTCTGAGGACAATTTTGTTTCAAAATTAGATGATTTGCAGATCCGTCCGCCCCCTTCATGAGCCCGGATTTGATGCCTCCTTTGTAGTATCCATTAGTTTGAGGATGTAAGTAAACCAAAATTTATGATAAGTTAAATTCGTTGATGCTTTTAACAACTGTCAAGTACGATTTGGAAGAAAGCAACAGTTGTTTAACGGTAGACCGTGTCCACAATGTTCAGCATTTCTAGGCCCCACCTTCTACGACAGCATATTTTCCTTGGTTGCGTTCACTAGAACATTCTTGACGTTTTTTTGGAAAACCGAGAATGGATTTTCAATGTCAGGTGAGTTAACCTGGTTCTGTTATCCTGACATGTGGGAGAAGGGAAGAGATGTCTTTGTTTTCTCGGGTCTCGAAGCAGGCTTTAGAGACAGGTTAACAATTGCAGTCCGTAGACACAGTTTTTTGGAGACGACGAAAAAAATAGCCTGAATTCTCTTTGGACATCTGACTAAAATCCCCATATCTGATTTTTTAGAGGCCTGCCTAGACCAGTAGCTCCAGTCGCTTGGGGCAACACTTTAACTCATCAGATGTTCCTCCTTCTAGTTTGAGCCCACCAGGAGAAAGAACAACACACAAGGTCAACGATCACATACGGAGATTGCGGCCATTAATGAAAGGCAGTTTCTATGTGAAACTACATATCAAACTTAAGAGATTCGACATTACTCACAGGCACTTGCTTCAGCTCACTCAGAGCCGAGTAGTGGCTTACGTCTATTTCGCTGCTATTTCATGATAGCCCATCAAATACTCCGCAATTGAAGTTAAGTTCGCGTAGGCAACGCAGTTAGCGATCGAAGAAAAATTGTAGCCTCTCGGAAATACTGCCCTGCATGACGTCTAAATCTGACACAACAGTAAGCCCATTATGAGCTCCACCGGTGTATTGCACTGAAGCCGGCATAGCGCATTGGGACATTAGGGGTAGAAGCAGCAAAAACAGAAGCGACTAGGCGAGTTCCAGGAAGTAATCGTAAAAGGGAAAAGGAGCAAAAGCTTTATTATCCTGGCACTTGGGCTTCTCACTTGAATCAATCATCAGAGACAGAGTCTGATGAGGACGGTGGATTGTCCAGGCGTTCCAGTAGTTATAAGATGTGTTTGTTAGGCCGATACATGCCAATCACAGTTGGCAGCACCCGAGGGAATCACAGCTTTACTGGCCAGGCGTTGCAGTATGCAGTATGTGTGCCGACCAAAATTATCGGCTTCCACGCTCACCGCACGCAGTCGAATTGCCAACCACCGAGGTACGTCATTCGTTTGGACTCCTTGACGCTTTGACTCACGAACATTGACACCAGAAGCCGTGTGGAAGTCTTTGCTGGCAAAGTGATGCGTATAAGCCAAAACAGATTTCGGCGTTTATACGGTACTATTGATAGAATAAAGTAATAATGAAAAAATGTACAAACCTCAACAATGGATACTCTGGACAAAGAATTCCTTTGTTATTGTTCGAGCAGATCGAATTCCCAGCTCAAGGTCAGAATACAAAACTAGTTAATTAAAAGAACGCCGATCGCGCTCAAAAAAGGTAACAAAAGGGGAGGGGGAATGTCAACAGGGGCCAAATGTGGAAGCACTTGAGAGGAGGGCGTGGAGAATTCCAAGCGTTGACCAGCTGGATACAACAAGCCGTGTTCATCTGCACGATCTCCACCTGGTTAATTCCATTACCTAGGCAATGTCCCGCACTGAATACGGAGTAAGTAGGTCTTTTCGTCTGTTGATTGCTTGAATGCCTAAAACCCCCGACCCAATTAATTAATTCCGTCTTCCTTGTGAACATGAATGAAACACGAGCAGCTTATTTAGGCGCACTGGGACAGATGATCAGGTGCGAGCCATGAGGACATGCGTTGTCGGGTGAGCGTCGAGTTGCTGACTGCCGGACCGATACCAGAGACAGGAGGTAACCGCACGCTCTCCGCGCAGCTAACTAGTTTACCTAAGCAAAGTTTCAACTAGCAGTTCAGAAGATGAAGATGCGATCACCAGAACAAGAAATTAATTTTCTCGACGTTTCGGATTCTCACTCGTAACGTCTTTACTGCGATTTTCCCTGGGCAGGAAAATCAGGCACGTGGAAAGGGCGCGGGTGAGCAATTATCACGGTGACAGTGAGCCAGTTTGCCGAGCAATCGTCACACCAGCATCCAGCACGGATGACGAAATCGCGGAAATTAACGACTCGGACTCGGACCGACAAGCTACCACCGCATCAATTAAGACCCCAGCGGTGATTGCAAAACCAGTTAATTGCAGTGCGCATACGGTCCCACGGCAGCCACGTGCTATAAATACTGCACTCCTGGTGCCACCATCACCTTTACCTGCGAATGTTTCTGATGATGGCTTCAAGTGAGAGTCTGAAACGTCAGGGAAATTAATTTCTTGTTCCAGAGATCGCATCTTCGTCTTCCAAAGTGTTAGCGTTGAATAAAGATCAGGGAGGTTGATACGATTGTTTGCGGCATACGCAGGGCGTAGGGGCCAATAATCTTGACCGGCACACAGGCGCATAATAAGCGCACGCCAACTTCATATTGCAACACCTGACCAATCGAGCTGTGAGGCACTCGGGAGCTGCCAACTGTGATAGACATGTGGCGACTCTGCCCCTGTTGATGGATTCGAGTGGGAATCTGAAACGTTAAGCCAATAAAGCTTTTGTTCCAACAACCGATCTTAGCTGTGGCTCATCGTAGCATGTTAGAGACCGGAGATCACCATTGTGAGCAATCTAAGATCATTCAAGCCAGCTGTATTTTCCACATCGGCTTCCTCGACAAACTTTTAGGACGCCAGTTGAAAGCGTCATTTTCTGAAACTTGCGCAGTGACTAAGGGTTCATCGCACTAGGGAGTTAGACATTTAATTGCCTTTTTCGTTAGGCGTCAAATACTGCGTGAGCATTGTACGCCAGACTAAAGCCAATCGATCCATCTTGTTGCCATCGGCAAAATGCTGAGATGATTAACTCCCAAATTTGCAACAGAAGCCATCCGAGTACGGAAGCCTGGGACCCCTTTTTTCTCTTGGGTTCCCAATGATCGAGATGCAGAAATCAGTACTGGGAATCGATAGGTATGAGCGCCAAATGCCTCCATCTTATCCATCTTTATGCAACCATTGGTGGAAGGGCGCGAAGCGATCGCCTTATGAAAATCGCTGCATCTCGTGTCCTGGAAGCAGTCGCACACAGGCGCGTAATATAAGTCGAATAAGATTAATGTCAAAGACAAGGGACATCACAAATGGTCATTTCTACCTTATAAGCTGTTATCAGCCAGCCATGCCCAACCCAGAGATATGCAAACAGTAAGGCTCGAAGTCAAACACTGTTCTGCACCCTAAACCGTGAGCTGCGAGCTCGTTGTTGGGAGCTGTTCAGCACATCCCAGCCATAAAAATCAAAGAGGAGACAAGGGAATAGATGGTTAGTCAATCTCTGACGACGAAATCTACGCCTCAATTTAAAGGTCCGATTAGTAAATCTTCCATCCTGCTACTTAAAAGCACTCCCTCTTTCAAAAAATGTCTTTTCTTTAATTCTGCAATTTATATATTATCATACTAATTGTGTAGTAAGCGCCTTTCTGAATGGCTTTGTATCCAGTTTATGTAGTAGAAAATGGTAAAAAGTAATTTTAGTTACAGTTGGGATACAGCCTGGTGTTCGGCCCTCACAACTGGCATAAAATGGTAGCTTTTTATAGTATTTAATGATAACACCGACGAAACCTATCGGCTTTGACTTAAAAGAAATAGTAACACTATTTTTGCTATAAAGACCGGCAATTTGCGATGCTAGGATACGTGCGGTAAATATCGATTGGAAAAAGCTAAATTTTGTTGAACTAAATTAGTAAGATATTTTACGCTGGGCATTTTGCCTTTCAAAGACTTTCAGCAAGCCTGGCAAAAATGGTTTTTGTTATGCCATCTTCCAGAGGAGGTAATACTGAAGCCATGATGGGTAAAATGGAATGACATCACAGAAAATAGGTGCAGGAAAGGGCGTGGGCGCTGCCACTAAGATTCGGCTTAACGAATTGCCGGATTTCGAATAATTTTTTTTCGGCTTCATGCAAAAAGTACACGGTAAAGAATGACCACTTATGTATCATGAATTTCTTTTATTGATTTTCGATGCCCCTAAATGTCCAATTATATTTCATGGAAATATTTCATAAACATGTTTATTTCTTTGCTCATTCGGTAGAGAATTACGTCTTCTTCCAATCGTTTACTCAAACGAAGGGTATAATTCGGTTTTCAAAAACTTTCTGAGTTCCGAAATATTTTGAACACGCTCTACCATCACACTTGGTTTCAGGGTTTACAAACTACAAGTCGTATATTTTATGCGTACGGGAATTCGTACATTTCTTAACGATACTAAAGGGGAACCGTATAGGGTTTATAGAATTAAGCAGTGGATTTGATCCACTTTGTAAGCTTTACAAGCCACATTGGTAAATGCAGAGACATGACGCTTTATGAACGGCCATTTCACGGTATTTAAAAGCCCCACAATCAGAAAATTTCTAAACACCAAATTATTTTCCTCCTTCGAGTATAAAATAAAAGAAGACGTGATTATCTACCAAACCAGCAAATGAATGAATAGATGTATGCATGATTTCCAGGGAATATAATTGGACTTTTAGGGGCATCGAAAATCAATGAGAAAATTTAATGGAAAATGTACAATAATTTTTCGTAGAGTGGAGTAGTAGTGGAGAGCCAAAAGCCCGCATCCTAAGATGATTGATGTTGCAGGCTGACTAGTTTTACAACGCTACTTAATTAATCATTTCGAAATTAAAACTTATTTCGGAAGTTCGGTTAATATTTCATGAGTTAGCCAACCTATTGTGAATATTAAAAAATCACAAGAACCGAACGGGAAGGCGTTAGATAAAAGTATTTAAAAGGGCAGAAACGCGGCAGAATAACAGGGAGTGAGTGTAGGGCAAATGGGCGTATTTTCTAATTGGCAGATTATGGTGTTTGTGGTTGGCAAAGGCGTAGATGCCTTGAAATATTCAGGAATTTTGTTGCAGGGGAATTTTAAATGAAGGGGAAGGAGAAACATGATGACAAATTTACACTAAGATATTCGAAGGGTGGAGCATAATTTGGAGGAATGCACAATGATTTCAGATTGGGAGATTTCTTACTTAGACGGATGTTTGCTGTACTCTGGATCATCATTTTTCGGCTAATATTCTCAAACCTATAGTAAAATGGGCAGGACTCGGAAACACGGTCCCGCTGGGAAATGTTATTAGCCAGGCGCGCCCCATATCACAACCATGTTACTAGGGGCTCTATGGGTGGGAATGTGGGAACACAGTGAAAAATAGTCGAAAAGGATGCATGCGCGCGTACTGTGGGCAAATACGATCGTCAATGATAAGTTGACATGGTTCATAAGTGACTCATGGACTATTAACAGTCATCATATCCACGTTACTTGCCTGACGAGGTCGACGTTTTTTGCTTATTGGGGCAAGAGGAAAGAGGAATATGAGGAGGAGGGGAAGGAGGAAGAGGAGTAGGGTGACATGGGCGGGTACGCCGAGTACACATTACTGTCATCAGGAGGTTGGGACGGCATGAAGTGATCCTCTAGGGTCGGCATGGGCCACGGAAGACGAAATGCATATGTCAGCGTCTTCTGACAACAGTGCACTGGATTTGCTAGTCATATAGCCACTGCTTCTGCAGTGCTTATTGCCCATTGGCGTAGGCCTCTGGA
This sequence comes from Spirometra erinaceieuropaei, assembly GCA_902702965.1. Taxonomy (NCBI): domain Eukaryota; kingdom Metazoa; phylum Platyhelminthes; class Cestoda; order Diphyllobothriidea; family Diphyllobothriidae; genus Spirometra; species Spirometra erinaceieuropaei. The sequence goes on from CACRXP010000805.1 coordinate 237,886, forward strand.
GAGGCTTGCTGTTATCCGGTGTGCAACCTTAAACGATTCTTTGGCATCGACTCGGTAAACCGTATAGATAACATATGCAGTAATACCGCAAGAAACATAATATACACGTAAGAAAACCGTCGGAAATGTACCGGGAACTGAGCTGTAACTAAGATGTCCATATGCGTGCGCGCGATAACCCTTGCATCGGCTTCATAGGGCAGATCGGACCATATGAGTTACAAAGCTTAACGTAATGAACATAAAAAAGCTTGATCATATTTAGGATAACTCGTTAAACGAGGTTTAGGAGTGCGAATAAACGTAGGCAGAAAATAGGAACCTTAAGCTAAAACTAACAGGCTTCATTGGGATAAAACATATTCTGGGAGCATCCCGAGTGTTGGACATTTCAGAGAACGTGGCAGGATGCCATTCTGCCCAAATGATGCCGTTTGACTGGCGAACTGTTAAAGATGCCTATCGGCTGCAGCCACCAAAATGGAGGAGAAGGTAGCTCATGATATTGATGCGCTGCTTGGAAAAAAGTTCGTGTGAAGTAGCAAAGATAAAATGTTTATTGGACAAACCGTAGCGTGAGCTACTGTTTTTTGCCAGCCACTGACAAATCTACGCCTTCTCAGCGTCGGCAGAAAAATGAGACAAGACGATGTAAAAAAAGAGAAAACTAATTTCTTAACCGAGCGCTTAGATAGTCACGCTGGCGAAATTCTTGTAGGAGTTACTGTCGACGCTTTTCTGCGTTAACTTGGAGAATTTCTATCAGGTTTGCCATTGGGTATAAAACTCTGGATCAATTGTTAAGTGCTGCTGCTCAGCTCAGCTAAAGGCTTGGGTGTTGTTTTTTGTATTTTATTATTGAATAAATCTACTCAATTAGAACTGTCCGCAACAGAAAGCCGTGTTTTATCATTAGTTTCAAAATTTCCCTAAATTAAATTTAAAACGTGATCAACAGAAGTATTCACATAGGCCTTGAAAAATAGAAGATCTTAGGTTGAAAATTTCAAGATTTAGTCCACCTACTGTTTGTGCCTTTACTCACTTCCGGTTTTTTGACTATTATTTGGCATTTAGCGCGCGATGCTGCGCATTCGCCAAACTTTCTTCAGGCCTGTACATTTATATTGCTTTCTAAATTATTAGTAAGAATATACTGGCAAACAGAGGTCCTTCTGTAGACGAAGGTTTAAAGTGAAAACCAAAATAACCTTCAGTGCCAGGGAGGAAGTGTATAGTGGACACTGTGACAGGAAATTGCACGCAGGTGGCTGCCATGCTGGCCTTGGCCCACAGTAACTGTGGGGTTTATACGAAGCTCGTCTGTGCGCATAGGACTGCTTTGCATAGTCTGATTGCAGCCACCTCTACAGTTGCAAATATACGCCGCACAAGTGTTTCTGGATATCTTGACAAACCGTTTAAATCATTCAAAGCCCTGTCCGGCATCTACACTGTGATCTTTGCTATCGTATGCCCGAGGACATAGCTGTTAGTAATTGTTTGATTGAATCCACCGTCATTCATATATCCTGATGATTAGGGACACTGAAATCACATAGGGAGTTGACGGTTTCTGTGAAAGATACGTTTGTGAGAGGAGACGAGATGCCTGACAAAAACATATACAGTCCGTTTGTGCCGAAATCTTTAACGCCCTTAACGAATTCAAAGTTATCCCTATAGCCATGTGATGCTTAAGTTTCTACGCTATTGCATGACACGGGTAATTTCTCATATCTTGGACTGGACGAACCGGTGTGTCCTATTTGTGGATATTTGTCAAACCATTGAACTAAGGTATATGCGTGACGACGGGTCGGGGACGCTTAGGATCGTGTTCGCTTTCGAAACCATTTGCTTGAAAGATTTTCAAACACACGGTCAGTTGTGCTTTGATTTCATCTGTTCGATCATTTTCCTAGTTTTTACTTCGGAACTTTTCCTGGTCCGACAGGATTAACTGTATTTTTGCAATGAAGTCAGCCTCGTCCATGACATGGACATCGGTTCAAGTTTATTCGGCAGTTGGAAAATGTTTTAAAAACCCAATTATAATCTTCCCTCGAGTATACAATTAGATGAAGACGTAAGTTTCTTACGAATGAATAAAAGAACGGGTACTTGTATGCCAGTTTTACATGAAATATATTAGAATCTTAAGGGCATCAAAACTCAATCCAAAAAACTTATACTATTTAAGAGGTCATTTCTGTTTATTCGTCAAGGTTTCCACGAGTGGTCTACTGAGGCTCACAACGCAATGTAATACGTATGGATAGTAGATCAGATTTTGACATAAACGCGGACAATATCAGAAAAATGTACCACCTTGAATATGAGAACAACGTTTAATAAATTCTCGCAAATGCAATATTCCAAAAATGCAATAGTTGAAGAACTGTTTTTCTGGATGTACGTCGCCTGCAACCTGTTCAGTATAACCAACTTAAATCAACTTCTAACAAGCAGGTCGTGAGTTCGAGCCTCAGGTGTGCCACACTTCGGAGTTGGGTATGACTGGCTGACGGCGGTTAATAAGCCAGAAATGGCCATTCCAGTCTCTCTTGTCTTTGTCGGTTATATCATTCTGCCTATATCATGCGCCGCTGTGCGGCTGCTGGTTGGGCACAAGAGATAGCCTATCAGACACGACGGAACGAGTGAGTTCCGTAAGAACGATCGGTGAGTGCCCCCATCCTTTAAGGCACTCTGCTTATTTATGGTCCGTCAGATTGAATTTATAAGTTGACATATAATTGCATATGCATACCTATTGGGCGCACGCAAAGGCAGTTGGCAGCTCGGACAGTTGAACAGGCGTTGAAGTGGTTGCTAAAATCGGAAACTAAGGTATCCAGGAGTTCAATTACGAGGCAAATTTTAAAGGTGGGCCATATGGTGGACACAATGGCTGGCGGTCAACTGGGCTGTCCAAAGGCCACTGCAATATGGAGCAGAAGACCAGACCACGGGATCAACCTCTACTTGGCATTGTCGGATTGATGATGGACGAAACCTCGTTCTCATACAGGTCCCCTTACATCTTCCTCCACATGCCAGAAAACTGTTTGGCACGTTGCAGTTTTAATCACTGTAATCTGAACTCTCTTGCTCACAGTAGATGTGCTAACTGATGAACTGTCAACCAAAATTTCGAAATGCGTTCTCGTTTCGAAAAGATAAATTAAGTAATGTGGTAAAACTTGATGCTTGATCTCGTTTTACAATTTAATGCATATCAGGAGACCTGTCTCATGCGTAAGTAACCAGAGATGGCCGTGATTTTAGAGAAAAATTAATTTTCTTACTTTTAAATCGAAGTTTCAGTCTCTAAAAACCGCAGACGTAAAACCGCGGCTGGTAGTTACAGTAGATGTGATAACTTATGAACTGTAAACCTAAATTTCGAAATGCGTTCTCGTTGCGAAAAGATAAATTAAGTAGTGCTGTAAAACTAATCATCATGCAGCAGAAATCTATAATGATTTAGTTACCATAGGATGTCGGCTTTCGGAAGAATTTATTTTCAGCTGCATGCAAGATCTATACTCTGCAAAAATGACTACTTAATTAGTATGTAATTTTCTCCTTGATTTTCGATGCCCTCGAAAATTCAGTTATATTGCATGAAAAACATGCATTAAAATATTCATTCTTTTAGTTATTCGGTAAAAAATCACGCCTTTTTCCAACTTCATACTCAAAAGAAGAGTATACTTCGGTTTTAAAAAACATTTCTGATTCCCGAATAATTTTGAGCCCAACCTGCTGTTACACTTGCATTCAGGGTTTCAAAACTACAAGCTGTATATTTTCCGTGTACGGAAAACCATGCATTTCTGTACGGTGTTAAGAGGAGACCATATGAGCTTCATAAAATTGAGCAGTGGATATAAGCAATATTGTTAACTTTACATGCCACATTCGTTAATGCAGATACATGAAGTTTCATGAACGGCCATTTAAAGTCTTAAACAATCTCACAATTAGAAACTTTTTAAAACCATATTGTGCTCTTCTTTTGAGTCTGAAATTGGAAGAAGACGTGATTTTCTACCGAATAAGTAAAAGAATGAATATCTTTATGCATGTTTTCTATGAAATATAATTGAATTTTAAAGAGCATCGAAAATCAAGGAGAAAATTGCATACTACTTAAGCAGCCATTTTTGCAGAGTATTGATCTTGCATGCAGTCGACAGTAAGTTCTTTCGAAAGCCGACACCCTGAGGTACCTGGATCATTATAGACTAATGCTGCATCCTGATTAGTTTTGCAAGAGTACTTAAGTTATCTTTTCTAAACGAGAACGCATTTAGAAAGTTTGGTTGACATTTCATGAGTTAGCACATCTACTGTAGATGACATTCTTCTTTCCCTCCCACATTCGCTATGACCTCCTCACATCAGATCAAGCGTACCCTCTCTTTTTATCTACCACGTTTTACCTCTCAAGGTCTGTCACTGATTGAACAATTTACCTCATCACTTAAATACGCAATGACCTTAAGTAGTCGGAGAAAGTGGTCACACAATTTTATGTTGTCATTAAATTCTGCATGTCTCGTCCCCTTTGTTGTGTTCTGGTTTACCCCTGGAAAATGGTGCTTCACTTCATTCATTAGTTGAATTTTTACTGCACAACAGTGTTTATGCGCATTGCAAAACAGCTTTAACTATGTTATACCAGTACCAGTTGGTGAAAAAGCGAAACTATTGGCATCATATGTGTTACGACCAACAAGGCATGTACATGAACGACGGAAGTCCACCTGGTCAGGATGGAGTGAGAAGTGAACGAGTTTTGATTATAGTAAAAATTCGGAATGCCCACTCCAGTTCACAGGACGTGGCACAGTAGGAGTACAGGAACTTTTGTGCCTATTTTCCTCACTGCCACCTACCATGACAAAGCGAGGTAGATTACGTGATTTAACTACCTATGCAGTTGCGGTTTCCGCAACTCCTATTGACCTGGTTTTTGAATAGTTTAGGAAACGCCCAGGTGTCGCTCGAAGCAAGATCGTAAAAGTTGCCGTCAGGTCAACCACGTGATCTTTGTCCACCAGACGGCTTACCGGCCGTGATTTACTCAGTGGCCCATGATTTTCCGCGTTCGGAGGTCATTTTGGTATATCTTCGGTCGATCGAATGGTTTTCTGCGCTTACCAACTAAAATTCGCAACCTAAGAAAAGCAGGCGGAATTTATGATGTCACTGAATTATACATGTTTTGTCATTTTACTTGCCGTTAAGTTAGCCGCGTAATCTTGGTACACAAGACGACTAGAAGATTGTTTTACTGGTCCATGATTTCCTCTGGTCGGCGGCCATTTTCGTATACCTTCGTCTGGTAGAGTTGTTGTCTGCCATTTCCAGCTGAAATTCGCAACGAAACAAGAGCAGGCGAAATGTATGATGCCATTGAATATTAGGTGCGCATGCTTTATTGTAGCTATTCCACTTCAGCGGCTTAGTTCGATCTCTGATTAAACAGTTTTACTTTCAGCTATGCAATAACCGTACGCAATTGAAAAAAAGTTCAGGACATTTTATGCCGTTATTAAATTCCCCATGTTTTGTCAGCATTGCCTTGTTCAAAAGAAGTATTATTATAAACGCATAATTTGCAAAATAATTATAAAAGGTGACTTTTAAGCGCAGCCGGTAAATGACATTTGACGTCGTTTGCACAGCTGCAGAATATTTCTGTATAAAATGCGCAATTAATAGGTACTCACTGTTTTGGGACGGAATATACATTGATAGATATATTCGGATGCATTCAAGTCTAGCAGAATAAAACCAAAATTAAACTTAGGATTGCTTTCTATGGCAGGCAATTTCACCACATATTCGACATCTACCTACAGAGTTTTTGCAAACGATTGCAAAGATACAAGCAGGAAATGTTACTGTCATATACAATAGGAAAATAGATATGACATTTGAGACTCACCAGTTGTCATCAGTTACGGCAAAGCCGTCAGGAGCGTTAGGATACAAGGAGCGGATACCCAGTCAGAAACAACAAGAGCTGAGGCACAATATCAGGAAGAAGGATCTGGGACGTTCCTATTGGTCACCTGAAACAATAGCAGGCATTCGTGTAAACAGAGGACAATAAGTATGCGGGAGAGACGGGCAAATACGCTAATGGAAAGCGGAAGACACCAAGGTTTACGAAACGAAATTCCCAATTATGGAAAACCGAACTCTGGATGCGGCGTCGGAATAAAGATAACCCGTTAAAGATAGTAAAATATTTAGGACTACCTATTTCTGACTCGCTTGTGTCTGACAATTATACCTTTTCCTTCTAACTTGCTCACACCTCGTCCAATATCTGTAAAAACTTTAGAAGCTGAGATCCAGATCAACATTCAAATGTCATTTAGGACTCGCAGAGGTCTGAATAGGCCCAATCGAATACGCGGGGATACAGGTTTAAATATAGCATGGGTCATAATCGGCGTCCGACGGACTGTTACTTGGATTATACGTTTCAGTCATGATTCGATGTATATTTTATAAATGAGAACAGATCACCCAGACATTGGCATTTCAGGTTTTATAGTTTTCCATTATCATAGGATTTCTTATTTTAGTTAACTTTTTCGCGCAGTATTTTTTGTTCGCGCAGGAAAACCAAGGAATTTATGATGGCATATCGAAGCTTACGGACAATATCTCCTAGGTTGGTGTAAGTTTTTACTGGGATGTCCGTTCATAAAAAAGCATGTCTCCAAATTTACTACTGTTACTTGTTAGGTTTACGATATGATTCAAATCCACTACTAAATTTTATGATCTCCATATGGGATCCTTTTAATACTTATATAAATCTAAGATTTTCGTACATGAAAAATATACAGACTGTAGCTTGGAAACCCTGAGTTCAAATGCAACGTCATTGCGGGATAAGGAATCGGAAAACTTTATTTAATCCAAATCATGCTTTTTTAAGTAATACGTTTAGAAAACACGTTGTGTTCTACCAATAGGTAAAAGAAGGAGTATTTTTATGCAAGTTGGCCATAAAATATATTTTTTAAGGGCGTCGAAAATCAATGAGAGAAATTAATACTACCTACTTAGTCATTTTTACAGGTCGGAAAGGATTTCAATCAGAGGAGGGCATGCTAGAATAAATGAATTATCATGGGATTATGCTGTAAGGTAATTAATATTACAACTTTACTCGGGTAATCTTTCCAGCCGAGAACGCATTTCAGAATTTTGACCAATAATTCATGCGTTAGCCTATCTACTCTACTTATTTGTACAACTTTAATCGTCATAGTCCTTCACTGCAAGTAGCTTCCTGTTTTTCAGCTCAATGAAGTTTCTTTATTCCAGCCGCAGCTAAAGACTTGTTTAGTAGATATAATGAAGCATTATGCTGATCTGTCATCAAAAATGGTGTTTCGCAGTCATTTTGGGCTACCCCTATTTAGGGCGCATATGGTATCGCAAAAAACGACATGCACAAAACGTTGTTATCGCGGAATTAGTGAAGTTGCAGAGATTTTGCATTTAGTGAACACTTATTGCTCATTTTACTGTCAGAAACCTGGCGCACCATTGAACACGGCCTACAGTACATGATCTAACGCGGAAAATGGTTGAAAGAAAGTGAGACAACATATCATAGCCACTAACAGTGAATAATCGATCTCATGAAATGTTGGCCAAAATTCTGAAATGAGTTTTCGCTTAGAAAGGATAACCTAGGTGAACGTTTCTAATTACCGAATATTTTGGAGCCTTTTCAGCCGTTGCGTTAGCACCTAGTGATTTCAGTCTACGAGGTACTGCGTTCCGCGTAATGTAAATTATATATTCTTTTATAACCTTCAAAAGATAACATATTGAGTCTACGGTATTTTGCAATCGATGCGGACTATGTTGGACATTTAATGACGAGCAGTGGTAATTGGACAGGTACGATGCTGTATAAACAGACATTGCACGGTCTCAAAAATCTCATAATTAGAACCTTTTTTTAAAATCTTATTTCAGTCCTTTTTTTCGAGTTAGAAATATGCAGTTGACTTTATTCTCTATCGGATGAGTGAATGAAAGTATATTTGTGCCCCTGTTTTTGTAAAATGTATTTGACCTTATAAGACCATCGTAAATCAGTGTGAAATATGCATGCAACGTAAGCAGTCATTTTTATCGAGTACGGTTTCTGCAGCAGATTGAAAAGAAGTGCATTCAAGAGCTGACATTCTGTTAGGTTCGAAATATTTTAGGATTATACCGCAGGATAATCAACACTAAACTTGACCTAAGTAATTCTTCCTTACCAAAAACGCATTTGAGTATTTTGGCCAATATGTCATGCGATCTGTCACCAACTGTAAAATTCTGAATTATTTTCGTTCGCCTAGCCCGTTTGCGTGCAACATATGCTCAAAACAAAATTGTGTCAAGCAAATGTCTAAACAGACGAGTGAAAACTAATGTTGCCTTGTGCTGGGGCATTTTTCTAGGCCATGCATTGTCGTGGACTTCGTTTGGGAATCCATGCGTAGTTTTTAATTTGGGTAATTATGTGGCAAACTCTAGTGCACTTAAAATCACAGAATAAGGTCTTAAGTAATCAACTTTATCAAAAATGACTCCAGCAGTAACAAAGAAAAGAATTTTTTGTTTGCTGACAAACAATTACCATTTTTTGTCAGAAAACACAAAGCCAGCAAAACATTCATATTTTTGCGTTGCCTTTAACCTGAAAAGAAAAATAAATGCACACACCGGTCGGCGAAATACCAAACCTTAGCGTTTTTTAAGGATGGAAACTCTTTGCTGGATGCTGAACACATAAACTGTCGAATATTTTCGTAGAGGTTATGATTTTCTGGCGATAGGTTCTCATATTTGGGTGAGTCAACAACTATCATCCAAATGGCTGCCTGTTTCGGGTTGCACTTCAATAATCATCACTACGGCATATGCTTTGCGGAGCCATTACATTTTTGATGTTTAAATGAACATGCAGCATAGGGTCTACCTTTGTGTATAACCGGCTGAAAACGTTAGACATCTTTAAGTATTTACTATTTTAGAGAACGACCTGGAATCCAACGTACTCCAGCACAAGAAGAAAACGAATACGATCTTATGCAAAAGGAATGTTTAATAATAGTAAAATTATTTTTACAATTGCAGCTTCAAACCTCTTCCAAATTTATTGGTCACTGGTCGACCTAACAACATGTGATTTTAGGAAAACATTTGCTCTCCTGTCGTCTTGATCGGCGGAATCCAGTGGATTTTTGTCTGCCTTATCCGCATCTTAAAAAATTAAAAGCGGAAAAATACAGCTACCTGGATGCCTCTATTTAAATAATAGGCTGATGGTTAACCTTCATACTTGACGTTACACGCCACTTGAGGTTACTGAAGTACAAACATCGTTGACGAACTGTTGTCAAGCGCTATTCTACTCATGCGCATTTACTTATCCAGATAGGTTTTCTGTCCACATCATGCATACGTTTACTCATTTACAATGATTTTTGGGCTTTTTGAAATTTCCACATTGCTGAATAAAGTTGTGTTTCTGTAAAAAATTCCACCACTTTTATTACTTAAGTTATGTTTTCAATTTTCCTTAAGTAGTTCGGTGTCGATTTAGTTTTAGTCTTCCTGTTTGTGCATGCTTGCGAGCGAGTTAGCCACGGTTTGGGAATTAAGTCACACTTAACGAGTTTAATCGCATGCTATAAATGTTTTGTCTGAAAACGAAACAGCCGCAGATTGCTTAACGTCAGCCAATAACTGTCGACATGTTATTCGTTATTCAAATGCTGAATTAAAAATAAGCTGAATTTCTTCTTTCGTGTTTATTCGGCCCAGGACAAGCTCGTAAGCAAAAAGGTCAAAGGTAGATCCTTGGCCTTTAAATTCCATGTAACACTCTCGTTAATTTACAGTCGAATAGATGTCTATCTTTCATATATCTTGTAAAGGTCGATTTTGTAAAGTAGATTTTAAAATCGAAACACGCGATTCACCGCCATATTTTACACTTGGTATAAATATACCGTTCTCGGAATTAAGAGGATTCTTTCTCACTGAATTCTATAAACTGCCGTAAGTTATTTTTTCTGCGTTTACTCCTCTACGCGTTAGACAAAACAAAGGAACCTAGGTTCGTTAAGTTACGAATGGTCCCCTCTTAGCGTTCTATGTAAAATGGTTGTCAAGATTAGCAAAGCGAGAACGCGGGGCTTCACGTTGCCGAATAATATTTAATTTTTCACAGACATTCACCTATTATATCAATTGCGATCAAGAGGCTAATATGTTTTAGTCACAGTGGGCGGTTAGTTTTTAGTAGATGCACTGAAAACGCACGCCCCCTAATGACAAACACTGAAAGATGAAATCGACAGAGAGGCGGATTTGGAGATGTTCACATAAGTCAATATGATCCAAATATAGTTTCTACTCGGGCGCTATTATAAAAGTAATGTTCTTTTGGCTAAATTAGTATGTCAATGCAATCTGTGTATCTAGACATTATTATTTAAGACGGAAGTCTAAAAAAACGAAAGTGTATTTAAACGCCGCCTTTATTTGCATAATTCAGACAATCATGTGTCAGTGCGGGCAAAAGGGCAAAATACATTGTCAGAATAAAGTCGGTTTTCATTCAGTAGACGTTCACGCTCTTGGTTGAACATGCAAGGTATTTTCATTGTGCACGTTATTTCTAAAGAGGCATGTTGACTTATATAAACACCAGTATAATCTGTTGTTTGTTCTCAAGACAGCGATACATTATAAGTATTATTTTTGAAAATCCATTATTGTGAAAGTTTCGAGGAATTCTGTTCTGTTAAGTCTCGTCCATTTAGCAAAAGAAGGGGAAATTGAAGTTACTGTCTGATTTAGGACAGTTTTTCTCAAATAATCTGGCCAAATAGACGGCATATTCAGTTACAAGTATCTTGGACAACAGTAGAATAAATGACCTCAATTAAATGTCATAGACTGTGGGTCGTGTGCTGATGTATGTACTTGTTAAACTATGTTAAGTACTGATGATTGACAACTGTGCCCAGGAGCGAAAAAACAAAAAACGGAGATAAGCTGAACATGCATTGAGAGGCAACGAAGATGGTTGCTAGAGAATAGTCTCAGTCGTTCGGTGTTCAGACACTCTTTAGAGATAGACCGCCATGGAATATCCAGCTAAATACTGCATCTGTATACATTCATCGTTTTACTTAAAAGTATCGTTTAAACCACCTAGCATCTTTTATTTGTTCTTTCTGCATTCCGTCAGCTTACTGTTCAGTGTGCTGTCCCACCCCAACCGACTTTATTCCGCACGAAACTATCCACCTTACTACGGCAGATAATTGGGATCCTTCACCTCACAGTTGCCGCATTGGGTTTAAAATGGGCAACCTCACAAGCCGAAAGATGTACAATACGCACTTATATTCCATTACCGGGGCCAAAAGAGAACACCTTTTTATTGTTTAGCGACGCTGATAACAAGATAACTATATCGCTGTCAAATAGAGAGCTCTGTTAAGCGGTAAACATTTACAGCATCCTGACCAAAAAAACGTTTCCCGCATTGCAACCCGCAAATGAACACAACAAAGGACGCTGATATTTCAGTCGCCTGCAAGTCGATGGATATCAGTTAGTTCGTTCAGGTTGAAATAACAATATTTGTGTTCTTTTTTAAGCGATTGATTTACTGAGTCATTTTTTATGCACTCCTGAATAGAAATTGTCTGGTCCTTGATCAAGCATACAGTTGTAAATACAAATGCATTCTTCAGAATGCGTTGCCAAAGGATGACTCGGTATAAAGAACCCAAGCGATGCTTGAGCCACTCCGACGGTCACAATCACTTGGCAGTTATCCATATTTTGATAGCGTACTTCAGCTTTTACTGGTGGCAGTCAGGATAGCGAAAAACTGATAGTTTTCCAAAGATTTATTATCCGGTGGCTTGTGAAAAAAATGTTTTCAGATGAGGGTATTCGTGAACTGTAATTCCTTGGTCTGCATATCGCCTGCATCTCTTCATACGTCTTGTTACTCTTCCAGCAGCAAAAGAGGCATGGCTTAATATGTTGCGATAGAATAGGCTAAAGCACTATGCAATTTTTTCAAAGAGAACCGAAAGACAGCATTCCCGTTCTCTTACTCTTTTTATATAATACACCACTCTTTTTTTCTAATTATAAAAAATATCGACATATTTCAGGGGTGCACAAATTTAATCAGAATTCTTGTACCAAACAGGAACAAGTCAGCGGGCTTAACTGATTGTTTTCTACTGGTCGAGGAAAGATTATGGTATCCATTATTATAATTCCATTTTATAACAACTGCAACACTATCAAACCCGCTTTCACCGAAAGAACATTAGGAAGCGCCTGTCACTCTTAATATCGATAATCTCTTTACGCGCGGGCAGCAACCGTCATTGTATATTCGTTGCTGGCATAATAAATAGGTCATTATTAACAATTTTGTCGTTAACCATGTTGAAGAGCATTGTCTATTATTTGAGGTTACTTAAATGCTTGATCGAAGAAAATGTCAAAGCGCTAAGAGCATTCAACGATTTATCTATGATTATTTGTATGCATAAGAGTACGATTACCTTATCCAGGGTAGTGTTCAGGTATTTCTAAGCAGTTTAAAATACATACTTTGCTAGCAGATCCAGTTATTGTAGTAAAACCTGTAAAGAACTGTAAAAAGGTTTTTAGCATGCGTTTAAGTCCAAAATGGCATTGGGATTTGAATTGGAGCAAATTAACCCGGAACATAAACCACAGTTGGGTCGATTGAAACAACACGATGTTGCAGTTCTCATAAAATTTGCTAACAGGTTTTTGCATTGGCGCATATCCGCAGAAAATTGAGCTGTGTGCAACTTTAATACGAAAAGGAAAATCCGTATTTTAAAAAGGCTTCGAACACGCAAATTCGCCAGACATTGGCATGCCATGCGGTGTGCACTGGTCACTGGTATAAAAAAATTATTCGTAGCAGCGAAGAGTCATTTGTGAGGTCGTTTAGTGGACATTTAACGTTAACGTTAAGCAGCCAATATTGATGTGTGAGTTCGGTTAGTGGAAATGTAATGTTAAGCAGATTGTATGACGTAGTAAAATTCAAATTAACAGTCTTATTTTGAACTATTTAGGCACGAGTAAGCTTTCCCTTGGTCAAATTAATCCGTGTGTTTGGACGTTTCGTGCACGTAAAGAGTACATTCTTCACAATATGTCTCTGGGTACACCTATTCAGCAAGGGGCCCCTAGAATGGCCATTAACTGTGCAGTACTATCTTGCTAACTGCCTTTTATGAATTAATTGGAAGGAGTCATAACCGGCCGTCACTGGATTGGAGTTCATGTATTTACTTTGGATTATTGTTTAAAGTTAAAGGGTTTTGCTAATACCCTAAAACTATCGTTTATATTTCGCAAAATCAGTACTTTAACTTTTCAACTTTTATTGTAAGTAAGATGCCCTAAGTAACAGTTTACGGTGAAGACAATTTGACCACTCTGCTTAGATAAGCATCATGGCATTTTCCATTTTATCGGCCGTGACAAAAAGCGTTCCGGGTTTCAGTCTCCACGTACCAAGTTCACAGCAGGCAAACGCTATTTGGACACGAAGCTAAAATTCATTGTCACTTGATTTGTGCACTGTGGATTGTTTTACTTTCTTACATCGCGGAGATCTCGATGTCCTTTAGAATGCGAGGATAAATATAGTCCCACAGCGTTTAGCTGCGCACAAACATACTACAACAGGCACCTTGCATTAGAGGAAGGACACTCTTGTCAATGGATAGAAAGCTAATGTCTTCTTCAAACCCAAGGACCTGCTACTTAATTGTTACTGCTTTTATCCCTGTTTACAGTAGTACGACAAAACAAACAGCCCACTATGATGAGCATCAGAAATACCACCTCTCATCAAGACTACCCAAACAGGCTAGTGGTCAATGCGGACATTTGTACCCATGACAACGTCTAAGTGTGTTTTGGAAAATGTGTTTTGCAGTGTGCGTGCTGAAGGAATGAGTGCTTTTAGAATGAAATGATGCAGCCTGAACAATCGGTAACAATTTGGAGATGGCATCAAAAAAATCCGTCCAACCAAAGCAGCCTGTCTTACGGGACAGCTGGTAATAGGGGTTTTACGGGTGGGGCCTTCGATTGCGTGGATATATATAAATAATACTAAAAATTTGTTTTCAGAAATGGCTTTTCAAACGATAAAGTTTAACTTCATCACTCTAGGGCTACAAAAATGTGCTCAGTGTCGGATTTACTTGAAGAGGCAGATACTATAAAGTCGATCTAGCTCGTATTCCCTGCTTAATTGCTATTGTTAAATAGGGGATTGGAAGCAAAGTGCAGTTGGCTAAAGGAAACGTTCTACGTTGTGCTGTTCATGACCCTATGCCTTCATATCCTCGCTTTCAAAACTGCACGTTCAATAAACACAGAGGACGTGATTGAAAACGTCGCCGCACTCTACCCCGATGAGAGTTGCTATTTTGTGAAATTGTTTAGTTGATGACACCGTCTGTCCAGGATTGTATGCTTTTAATTTTTCCGGCCCTCAGTAAAATACCCTTATTTTATTCCTTTCATCAGCCTGTGGACGAACACTCATGCAGTCCTTCGGTATATTCTCATTGGTAACGGAATTTGTGGGTACCATCTCCCAATTGTTACCGAACAATCGTACCTGTGTAAAAACAGAAAACGAACTGAAAGAGTTTTTGACAGAAATAATCATTTGTGTTGCATATTAAACAAAAAGGGCGTGATTTGGTGCGGCCGTCTACTCGATTTGCTGTCCTACATATTTAATCTTTTCGAAACGAAGGCGGCTTTCAGAAGTTCGGTTGACATTAAATGAGTTATCCCACCTGCTGTATACTGTCTCTCCGCGACACACTCACTTGCTGGATTAAAAGGATAAGGCCATCGGGGGAATCGCGTGTCAATTAGAAGTGCGTGTCCACTAAAGTGGAACTGACAGACTTCCAGTCCATCCGCACAACGTAATTAACAAAACTACTTATCCACTCGCCGAATAAAGATTACAAATACGACGCAAGCAGAGTTCGAAACACGCGCAGGAAAGCGCGTGTGAAGTGGTACCTGGTGCAGCCGAGACTGACGTATATGCGCTCCCCTCCTACCCCCCGAGGCAGACACTCGCTGGATTAAAGCAGTAATATACGTAAAGTAACCTGCTAAAATTGTTTTAGGAAGGCGGTTATATGGTATCAATTAAGTAGGTCTGCAGGAAAAAACCTCTCCGGAACAAGATTTCGTCCGAAAATAATTAGAGTGACTGTTTAATGATTTACGGTGGGATTAATCAATTTTGCCTTCCGATAAACCATCTTCTGCACTTAGTAACCGCAGGTTTCAATCACATAAACATCAGAAGTAGCACTGACATATGCAGACGTCTAAACAGGGCATAACGGCAGGAACCGCCAGCAACACGCTTGGCTTTGAGCCAACTTCTGGTGAAATTTAGCCTAAGGTTGAGATAAGGACCAGGTTTATGCTTAGCCCTCGCCAGTATCAAAAGAGGAATACCTAGGGATGTTTCCTGCTTAACCATATACTATCGGACGTGTCCAGAGAATGTTCGGCAGTTAATCTATTTTTGATCACATAACTTCGAGCAACTCCGTCAAAAATAGTTCAATGTTATCCCATCTTGATGTTCAAACCGGTCTAGTAGAATCCGCAGGAATATCAACCCTACTGTCGAGGCAGCAGATGTTGAAGAGGACTTTCCGTGCAAATTACACGATGGCTGCATGACCTTGACTTCATCATGATTATTACTGGTTTGCTAAAAAGCACACATGCAGTATGTGGCTTTGGCAGATGGGTGCTCATCGGTCAATTTAGTATGTTGTTTTACTAATTAAACCTGATGCGAAGCCTTAACCACTGCGCATTTTGCACTTTTGGCGAATGCCACTTTTTTCATGCAGAACATTAATCTAAACAATTTTATCATACTAAATCTTCATAGACTGAACAACTAATGAACGTTTTAACATATCCGGGCCAATTTCTCACGCTCACGCCCATCTTAGCGTTCGGTCAGACATCTGAGTGTGTTTTGCTTTGAGGAAAAAGTAATTTGTCCTTGAGAGCTTTGCTGGACCCGTTTGCTAGCACACGGGCTATTTTTGTAGACCTAGACGTTTTGTCTATTCTTAGAAGTCAAATCATCAAACATGTTTAATTTCATGCTCTTAAGAGCAGTCGTAGCGCACGCAGACAATTTTCTGCCCGAATAGACGAAAACTGATTTGCCACCTAAAAAATCTTGAGATGAATTAAAAATAAGTAGTTATTTTCAGTCTTCGAAATTTGAAACGCCTCGTTTCCGCACTTGCGTATCTGAGAAGCGGAACGAGTAAAAAAGACAATCTTCGCAGCTAATCAGTACGTACATGACCAATCTGAATTGTATTCCTAATCGTAGACCGGGGCTTTAAAAAGAGCAAGGATGGCGAAAATATCCGTGGCCTAAAGGGAAATTCATGTTGTTCCCTTTGTGGCGGAGCAATTATCACCATGTTTCAGCAGCTTGAATGAAACGGACAAAAGTGTTTATTTAGATTGCCTTCCTTACGTTAAAATAAAACGAAACCTCGTGGCCGTCAGTGATAAACAGTATGGCATTAGCGACAAATGCTAGGAGACTAGAATGGCCATTTCCGGCTCAATAGCCGTCGTAAACCAGCTATACACAATCCCGATGTTTGGAACACCTGAAGCTCTATCCCGTGGCCCGTCACTTGAACAAGTAGCACCTCTAACCACTGCGCCAAGGTCTCGCTGTCCTGTCGGCTGCTGTATGGGCTCGAGATAGAACCCGTAAAACACAGCGGGATGAGTGAGTTACGCAGCGCGGTCGGTGAGCGCCCGCCTCTACCATCGTATATTCCCCATTGCAACAGACGAGACAACGAGCTCGTGGCTCAGTGTTTAGAGGCATTGGACTTCAAACCAACAGCTCGCGGAACTGAGCCCCAGGTCTTTCCATTTTGGGGTAGGGAACGACTGGCTGACTAGAGCTTATAAGCCTGAAATGGCCAATTTAGTCGCTTTTTCTACCTTGCCCACATTATGTGCGCTGTACGGCTGCTGGCTGGGTTCAAGAGAGAGAGCCCTAAGACAAAATGAGACGATCGATTTCCGTAAAAACGATTGGGGTGCGCCCCTACACTATAAATCTTTCCATTTAATAAGCAACGTCACGTCACTGTCTCTGGTGATAGGCTCAGGCAAGCATTCGAATCGTCAGTCAAGTAAAGCCATTTGTTCAGTAGTCGTTTTTACTTTTTATTAATGACTTTCTTGTTTAAAGTTCTTTGTGGACGTCTGTTCTTTTTAAAAATGAGGTTTTGCGATTAATTGCTACGTTGGACGTCAGCCACACCAGCAAACATTCCACACGCTGGTGATAGCTTTTGGATCTATCTTATTTTATGTATTTTAATACACTTCTACTAAAAACTGCCAGGATAATTCGGCGGTGGTTTAGGACGGACCTGAGACTCACCCTAATAAAGAGCAAAAAAAGAATGCGAACTAAGTTGATAGAGAGAAAATTCGCTTTATATAAAAAACAAGTTAGTTTAGACGGATGCCTGCCATTTCTATTTTAAATCATCAGTCATTGACAAAATACAACCTTGTGACGCCTTTTATTCCCAGGAAGCCGTTTTATTCGAAATCCGGTAAAACCCAGTTTGACTTAGTAACCTCCATGTAAGTTAATGCAAGAGCAAAAACTAAAATGATTTATTTATGTGCCACTTTGGAATCCATGCCTTCAACGCAGATGGTTGGCAAACCGCATGCCTAGCACTACACAACTTTAAGTAATATACAAATGTAAAATTCATTAAAGAATAATCGTCAAAATTGATTCAATTAGTATTGTAATATTTACTCAGCTATCGCTATTAAGATGCCCTTCACAATTCGAAAATTGCATCTATGCACTTGCAACCAATTTTGACGTTTTCTAAATTTTTCATTTGCCAAAAATGGGTATTCTTAAGCGACGCAGTAGTATCTTTACGATTTTATCTGCTTGAAAATCCTTTAAGGCTGCATTTTTTTCACTATACAATATCAGGTCCATTATAATGTGGTAAGTCCCTTGTTAAACGCAAAAACTCTAACGTGCAAATGTTCGACATTGGTTTCCCGGGTCTTCTCTAGACTAGTGGCAAATATGCAAGGCAGTTAACATTTTCGCAAGACGAAAAACGATACCCTCATTTAATTTCTGCCAATCAGTCATGGTCTTGGTTGACATCTTCCTTCGATTAGCTGTTTGTTTCTAGCAAAAATTTCAAAAACATGCCTTTAAGATGAATGACAGAACTTGCCTGACGTACGGCATTTATGCCGTTGCTAAGTAAACACGCAAGTAAACAAGTTAACTTTCTGTCATTAAGCATGGCACATTTGGAAGGGGAGTTGGATTAAAAACAAATAGAGCATGGTTCACGACCCATGTGTCTCATATCTCGAAGTTGGGTAGAGTTGGCCGACGACTGCTAATAGGCCAGAAGTAGACATCGGAGTCCCACTTGTCCTCTTCGGTAATGCTACAGCGTTCCTGTTGACTGACAGAAATAACCTCTCAAGCAGAGCTTTGAAAATATTCGTTTCGCATTTTCTCTAACAATTTCGCTAAACCGACTCGCTGATACTGAAACTTAAGAGTTTGTTAGCACACGAGAGTCCAACAAACTTTAGCTACAAACTGAGCTGTCATTTCAACAACAGTTTATCAAATCTTTGCTGAATCACGTCCCTTTTTAATCGTTTGTTTACTAGAACTGGAATGATAACTGGAATAACCTAGTTCGATTATTATTTTGCCATCCGAAAATGAGTTACCGATTGAAGTAAAAGATTGATTGCAGTGCGTATTCTTCGGTTTTTAGCGTCAGCTCGTGAAGTCCGTACCGATCTCACTGGCAACCTGTAGATCTACGCCCCCCTGGTTTGTTGAAATATGGATCAGAGTGGTTCTCTCTGACAGACCCTACCTGACGAGCTCTAAGAAAAGACTTTCCTGCACGTATGATAAACCGTCTTCGTCTGTTTCATCATTGTTGTGCCTAATCATCGTTGTTGGACACCTAGTTTCTTGGGCAACTCTGTTATTATATCTACCGACACACATCAGATAATCCTTCGTAGTCGGCTGTGCAGCGAAGTACCATAAGGGACCGAAAATCAACTCCAAAAATGACAGCTTGAGCGTCGTTCCCGACGATGCCCACAGTGTGCTCTAAATCTAGGTGACATTAGACATGGTTACATGCATATAATTAAGTTTATAGTGATAGCAGACTTGCGCAGTATCTAGCGCACCATCTAACCCTCATCCACGAGGGCCATTTGCCGAGACTGGAAGCGAGAATTTGAACAGGTGTCTGGTGCGTCCGGACCCGTACCTAAGCCTACCAACCCACCGACTGGTCCACAGCAAACAGTTGACCAGTATTTCGACCAACAGTAACCATTTGCTGGGGGGGGAGGTTACAGGGATCCCAGTTTGTCCGACGTGAGCCGACAAATTGGTCTGCTACCGCAATTCAAATTTGACGCAGTGTAGTGAACCGGAAAACAAGGTTGTCGAATATCAAAATGCTCAACGGGTGTTTAGAAACAACGGCAACCCGCGCCAATTGGACAAACGGCGCATGCGCAAACGAGACGAGGGACAGCCTTACCGAACCCAAATTTTGGCGAGTGATCCCGTACATCAAGAACGTCTCCGAGACCGTAAGCCCTCTTCTCGCATCACTTGGAGTGGAAGTTGAACGCAGATCGGAAGCGACCGTTAGGCGCTAGGTGGTGAAATCAAAAGATCCACTGCAATGACGAAAACATCGGGGTTGTCTACCAGATCTGATGCAGTCGCGGGCAAAGCAGCTACGCCGGAAAAATTGAAAGACCGTTCTGGAAGCGAATCGCGAACACGCGGCAACAGTGCGAAGAAATGACGCCAACTACAGTCCGCGGCCAACTAAACAACACTTGGCCGCTAGGGGGATGAGATTTTAAGCCGTTAACGATTTGCATGCCGGTCCTTGATCGTTTGTCGCACCAGTGGGCAACAGTCCACGTTAAAACAGAGAGCATGGTACGTATGCAGTAGTTTAGCGACCTTAACCTTTTGTACACGAAGTACTCGTATATTTTTCTGTTTTCGACGATGAGTTCGGGCGTTATACCGAAACGGCAGTCGAATAGAGCTTTTCTTCCAGCGGTCTCTTCTTCTTCTAATTAAGCGGTTTCCAAAACTCGCATTTTCACTTTTATCAACGATTTACTTGCTTGCAATTTTGGGCGCACTCCGGCCAATGTTCCAATTGTCTTGTGATATAGTTGCTTTGTCCCTGCATGCCTCTCAAACTGAGAGATTTCTCAAAGCTATGTGATACCCGGAGTTCCAACAGGCTTAGCTGCATTCCCCGTTTTGGTTTTTAGCTTGATATTTTCAAGGTTATTAAACTCTTTGCCGCTGGGATCAGTGTTCGCCCCAGTGCTCTCAGCTTCACTTAATTACTTTGCCGTGCAGTGTTGCGGCGCATTATACGGAGGCGAAAGTTCGTCTCGCTTACCGTCCGATTGAGGTTTTTAAACGAAGTGGCAGGAAGTTTTGATGGCTGCACACAGCAAAATAAATTCTAATTGTCAATATGATGGTGACGCATGTTTCAAGAAACAGAAGGCTTTCCCTTTCCTAGCCATTATAAAATACCGAGATAAATTAATGAGTCGAGCCCATAGAGCGTAAAGAATTTGTGCCTTATCATTGTTCACCAGCAACTCATCTATTAAAAGCGTTTATTACCGATGCTCGTAACTGGCCGTTTGCGTTCGTGTTGTTAATAATTGTGATTTTGTCACAAATGTTGACATTTGGCGGCAATCCAGCAAAGATATGGGCTTTAAGAAACAGATAGAAATAAAGAGACTCCATTGAGTATAATCAAATTTTATTTTTCTCTCCGTCACTGGACGAGATCAGGGTTTGACATCCGAAGACAGTAATAAAATGTATGAAGGAGGAGGCGGAGGAGGAGGATGAGGCGAAGAAGGATGAGGAAGAGGATAAAATGCAGGGAGAAACCATCAATTGGGCTTTGTTTATGTCCGTCGTCGAAGCTTCAGTGGTAGCCTAAAAAAGCAATGACGTTTCTATGGTAGAATGCCTTCTACAGGTCATCCTGATATAACTGAAATATTCTAGAATTATACTGCAGGCTGATCAGTTCTGCAACACTACTTAATTAATTTTTCCAGAACGAAATGCATTTCGGAATTTCAGCTGAGATTTTATGAGTTAGCCCACCTACTGGACCTTTTTCTCCCTCGTGCTAATGCGTATCACGAGGCGCTAACAGCTCTGGTCAAATAGACCTTCACCAGGATCTCTTCCGAGCTCTTCGTCACTTTGGTGTTTGCTACCCTTGACGTCCTCGGACGCAAAAACTGATTTACTAAAAGTCCGCGGCTATTTTTGAGAAAATTAAAAAGCCGCAAAGTCAACAGTACACATAAATACCGACATATTGACCACGGACACCAACAGAGGGTTCGGCTGCGGCTTCGATGGTTTTGTCTTGCTCTAAGAGTCCTAGAAGGTATTTCATATTAGATTAAATGTCTTTTTTTCTAGGATAAGCCTAAAAGACCTGAAACGATGAACGTACGCATATTAACCGCAGAGGAAGGATGAAAAATCAGGCATTGTAAAAGTGGACCGCGTTTATCCGAGAAAGAACATACCGATGGCCAAGCGGACGGATAAATCGACCAACGCGAACACTCACGTCCGTCGCGCGTGCGCCAATCTTCACCGCGTACTGCACGTTGTGGTGGACGCAGGACGGGACTCGCGAGTGAAATAGTTTTTAGTGTGTGTAACTTGCACAGCATTCAGATCACTCTTCGCTGTCTTACCCCCGTAGGTTCCGCGTCATGATTAAATCAGGAGGATCAGAGGCGGAATCGGACGAGCTACCTATAAACAGATCATCTTACGTATGCGCCGTGCTTCGGCGCGAACTCGGCGGAAGCCTCCTCTTGTCTTTCAAACAACACCCATGCTGAAAGTCAGAAACGTCGGTCAATAAGCGCGTATTCCATAAGCGGTTTTTGTTATAGTGTGTGACTTACAATAGACGCAGCGCATCTGAAGCAGCAAAGTAAAAGTCTCAAGCCGATTGGAACGCCTGTCGAAGGCTGCCTACTAACTGGAAAGCTGGAATTCCAAGCAAACATACCTATGCGAACTACTAGCTTTCTCGCCCAGTGTTCACGAAGATTCGCATTATCTAACGCTGTGGGGCCTTCGATACATTACGACACATAAAAGCTTCCCATGTCGTGTTTAACGCAGAGTCCTCAGACACATGTGTCTTGTGCTTCTTTTGGGGGCAATGCGCTCTTACAAAGTCTATTCGGAAGCAGTCTATCCGAACTGACTAAGAGGTTTCGTTAAATGCTGCCTGGAGTCGGCGGAGGGAAATTACGGATAATGGATAGTCAGCTGCACAATTACTAACAAATAGAAAATTCACAGAACCGGTACTAGGCAGAAATGTAAAGTGAATAAGCTTCCCTCCTAATCGCTAGGTTCAGGCATTGCATATCTGATAAGACCATCGATACCAGGAAGCTGAGAAGCAACAAGATGTATGCCCGTATTTAGGGATGACAGATTAAGGAGGAATGACAGTTTGACCTTGCGAGTTAGTTAGTTTATGGTGGTAGTAGACTTGCGAAGTATCTAGCTCACGCTCTCCTCTCCCACCTAGACCTGGTGTCAAGACATAATTAGGAAGGCCTGAGGTGAGTGAGTGCGCAGTTGGATGGCGCGGCCAGACCCGCACCTAGGCGGGTTGCTACAACCCCTGGTCCACAACAAACACGTGACCAGGATTCTAACCAACAGCGGCACCACAACGGGCCATGGTTTACTGACAATGGCATAGTGGATGCTTACATACCTAAAGACCCACAAAGGGTTATACGCAGCCCTAAATTTAACCTAAACCATCATCTCTCAAAGACTGGTCAATCAGTCATCGAATGAAAGGTATCCTCCATTAAGTACACATACATTCCTTACACGCGTGAGAGTGCCATATAAGGGGCTAATTGGAAGCAGTCATTATCAGATGGAATGGCGATGGTCAGTGCACGCAGAAAAAAAGTTATTAATCGCCTCGTGGAGGTGGAAGAGTAGAACAAGATAGGGGAAATCACGCTCAATTAGCAAGTTACCCCATTTTTGGTCATGGTCGCAGCGAACCTCCTTAAGGTTTGTCAATGTGCACAAAAACCCGGCTTTTGTAACCTGACTCTGGCCATTTCACACTTTGTTGGCGACTTCGGTCAGTTCGGTTGTATCCTATGACACACATCTCTTTGTCCAAATGTCATGATCACTAACTGGAAACTACTTTCCACCGATTGATTGTGGATTTATCAATCGCTGTTGATTCGGCCCTCGTTCACTAACGATCTGTTTGCTGGAAAATCTGCAGGAACTGAGTCGTACGGTTGTTAAAGTTTGCTAAATCTGGGAGAATTGGAGAGTCTAAACAGTCAGCAAATGAAAAATCCGCGGGACGAATGAAGTCGAATAGCAGCGCCGAATTAAGTAGAAATCTTCTTCCGACTAATTGCCGGTCTTTTAATATTCTACATTCCAGTAGACACGGATGCCTTCAAAGTGCGAAGTAGTTGCACGTAGACCTTGTTTTAGTTGTTTTGACTTTACAGATATTTTCATTGTCTAATTAAGAAGATTATTTGTCGGACTACTTAGACGGGGTTCTAATGTATTTTATCTTGTAGCATAATCCTATTATATTTCGGACTCGGCAAAAGATCTGCTTTTAAGTATACTTATTTTTAATTTCCTGTTCAAGCCGTATTCAGTAAAAAGGTGACAACTTAAGTAGCATGAATTTTTCACATTGATTTTCGATGATCTTATAAATTCAAATATATTTTATAAAAACATGAACAACAATATCCCTACTTTCAAGCGTTTGATAGAGAATTCTGTCGTCTTTATATTTTACACTTGAACAATGAGTAGAGTTGGGCTTCAGAAACGTTTTATAATTGCCGAATAATTTGCAGCCTGATAAGCGGTTGCATTAAAGCTAGGTGATTTCAATCGACAAGGTGCATGTGTTTCGCGGGTTATGAGAGCCAATGGTTATCCGCGCAACTTTGTCAACCAGAGCATACGAAAACGGTACCAGAGACCAAATTCAACCGTCCCCAAATGTTGGCGGGTTCTTTTTTACGTGAAGAACGTCTCGGAAGCCGTTAGTCGTCTTCTCACTCCACTATGATTTGGGGTTGCACACAGGCCGGAAGCAACCATCAGGCGCCAAGTCATGAGACCAAAAGACCCACTGCCACGGCAGGAAATGTCTGGAGTTGTTTACCGGATCTGGTGTAGTTGCGGACAAAGCAATTATGTCGGAGAAACTGGGAGATTACTCGGTACGCGAATTGCCGAGCACGCAGCAGCAGCAGTGAGGCGGGTAGACGCTAACTCTCAGGTGGCGGCGCACTCGACGGGATCCGGTCATATTTTCAAATTTCAAGAGGCCGACATCCTCGCAAGGGGTGACAACCGCGTGAGGCGCGAGCTGCTCGAGTCATGTTTCTCAAGCCCGCAATCCATTAACAAGCGCAATGAACTTCCGGTACCATATTCCGTACAGAGATTTTCCCTGGGTTTGGGGAATCAGTCACGTGGTAAGGGCGCGGGCGAGTAATTATCACAGTGACAATAAGTCATTTTGCCGAGCAATCGTCACACCAGCATCCAGCACGGATGACGAAATCACGACCATTAACGACTTTGACTCGGACTGGCAAGCCAACACCGCATCGATTACGACCCCAGCGGTGATTGCGAGGGCTGTTAATTACAGTGCGCATACGGGTACACGGCAGCAACGTGCTATAAATACTGCACTTCATATGCCACTATCGCCTTTTTATGCGAATGGCTCTGATGATGGATTCGAGTGAGAATCTGAAACATTAGTCCAATAAATGTCTTGTTCCAGTGATCGCATCTTCGTCTTCCAGTGGTTTCTGTTAGGTTATTCGATTTGCCTTGTTATTATCTGAATGATGTCCCGAATTAACTATATGTATGAAGCTGATAACTCACAGGGCCAAAATATTTCCCTCCCTGGGCCGCGATTGGAGCAATGCATGTATCCGTTAGGACAGTCGTCGACTTATGCGGACAGTATAACCTACTTCATTAAAGCAAAGAGTAAGCACCCAGGGATTTCGTTAGTGCTGGCGACTCACTCCTTTGTGTCGGTTAGGCGAATAATACTGCTCTCAAGAGGATTTATCAAAAGGAGAGCTTGTTCTTGGCAAATAATCTGTAGGCGAACTATAAGGTTTGCGGCAGAAGCAGTTAAGTTAGGCTGTCGGTTGGCAACACAAAAATCTTATTTCCAAGAGCACGCCATATTTCAAACAATTATGCCGCCTTTCCTAAGGATATCGCCGAAATCGCGGTTGCCTAAAACGCACTGCCTTATCGATGGAACTATACCTACTTTGTGTGTTATCTAGCTGTTTTAGTTCGCATAGACCTGAGCGCTTAGCTTCTTTATGCTAACGCTGCTGCTCCAAAACAATCAGAAACTAATTTTACAAAGCTTTTTGCCTGACGACAATCTTTTTCGAATTTTAAAATCTAAGTTAGTTAGATATTTCTGAGAAAAGAGAAGTGCTCACCAGATCGACCCGATAAGCGCTTATCTTTTCTCGGATTATTGACCGGGTTCTCCTACGTTTGTTAACCTTAGATATCTCTATTTGATTTTCATATAATTTGCCGACTATAATATTTCACTTTGATCAAACTGCGAAATCCTCGGTGCCTCGGTGGCTTAGAACCAACGACAGCAAAAGGAGGGCTTTAGTAAAGCTACCGCTCCAAGAGGCCCCACCGGACGACGCGAGTATAATCACATTTGGTCAAGTTTACCCTTCTTCCAAACCTACTGCAACTACTGCAATCCATCGCCAATCTGATAAGTAAGCTGACTGCCCAAGCAGGATTTCCCAAGTAATACATCTGGAATTTA
The DNA here is from genome assembly GCA_902702965.1 of Spirometra erinaceieuropaei. Classification (NCBI taxonomy): domain Eukaryota; kingdom Metazoa; phylum Platyhelminthes; class Cestoda; order Diphyllobothriidea; family Diphyllobothriidae; genus Spirometra; species Spirometra erinaceieuropaei. The sequence continues at coordinate 264,129 of CACRXP010000805.1, forward strand.
ACACGTGACTATCGTGCGCCACTGTACTGTCGTGTTTTCGAATCCCACCGAAGCGCCGAGTTTTTCCTAGTTGGTTCTAGGTGAATCTTTTGAAATATGTCATAACACCTATGAAGTACGTGAGCCTGGGAGTCACCTGGTAGATTCTAGGTGCACTACTTGGGAAATTCTGCTTAAGCTGTCAGATTACTACATCAGATTTGGTAGATTTATTCGTTGCAGTAGGTTGCGTGAATAAACTAGGCCTTAATGTGGTTAAACTCGCGTCGTCCGGTGGGGTCTCGAACTTCAGGTGATTAGGGTGTTGGCTGTACTAAAGCTTCCAATTGCTGTTGTGGGTTCGAATCCTACCGAAGCACCGAGTTTTTCACAGTTTGGTCTAAGTGAATTATTTTAACTTTACCATAACACCTAGGAGAATCTAATATTGCTCAAATTTCACCAAGTATATACTCCCTCGCTTTGTCCTTCGAAGTCAGCAATATTTGTACAATATCCAATAGGAATGCGTTACGGGATGCCTGTGATTCTATTCTGCAGTGGAGTTGAGGGATGGATTAATGAAAACTTTTCAATAAGTCAGTGAGCGATGAAGGCCCTTTAGCTAGCAATGATTACTCAGTTTATACGTCCTTGTGGGTGATACGTATCGATCATCAATCTGCCATAAATATTGCATCGAGAGAACGGCTACAAAAACGATCTACTTACCGAAATAACTGCAATTAATTCTGGACATGACAGGGGTTCGTGGGCTGATCGATCAGAGCGTGTCACTCACTCAGAAGGCTTTGGTCTCCTGCAAAGAAATGCGCTTACGCCCCCACTGGGTATAGAGGTGGTGGGCATGGCTGCCCAGTCATCATCCTTGTACTTCTTGCCTATGTTGGGGTGTTATTGTTGTTGGGGAAAAATCCTCGCCAAGTGTATGTTGTGGGCCAGTGAGTGCGGTGGCACGCCTGGGCGCGGGACCGGCCGTGCCAGCCACCTGCGCCCTTCATCCGCCCCCGGACTTCCTGACTCCGACTTGACACCGGGTCGAGGTGAGGGGTAGGGAAGAGAGAGTGAAGTATCAGCTGCGCAAGTCTACTATCAGTATAAACTAATTCACGCGCAAGTTACCATACCTGCTGCGCCTTGCCGTGTACCACACGATGCAAATCGCCGGGATCGGCGGTCGGACTAGTGTCCGTTAGCGATAGGGCTGCAGCAGTCCGTGTACGTGTACCGCGCATGACCTTGTCAGACAGCCTGTTTTCACCAATGAATTGGCTCCCCATTGAGGAGAGACGTTTGTATTCCTTCCACGTGCCGAGGGATATGTGGGGTTTTCTGGTGTGGTCTGGGAAGCTTGCAGTCTGATGAAACGAGGTGTGGTGATATGCGTTAGTCTGTGGTCTTCAATCGCAGGTTTTCATGCAGACGCATATGGTCAAATAGACTTACGCTACATCTGAAAGTCAATGTGTACTGAGAGCAGTTTGTGCTTATGCTTTTGCCTTTATCGTTAACTCGTCCGCCTTAGTTCGAGGGCTTCTCAAGTGACCAATCAGACTAACGCATCGTATCAAGGAGGGATTGCAAAGATGAGAAGGTGGAATCAATTCCACATTGTTGGTGAGGAGACCAATGTAGATTCTGTTGCTTGTAGTAAATGTCATGTTCAAGGACAGGATGCCGGGAGGTGGTACACCCGCTGCGATGACCGGCGCCTCGTGTGTCGTGTGGGATGCGATAGGGAGTGACAGTAGAGGCGGTTTTGGAGCCGCCAGCTCCAGATTTACGGATATGTCTACAGTCAAATCGCCATTTAGTGGTGTAAGTTAAATAATAAAGCATGAGGGTCGTTATTTGTGCAAATCTGGTTAATACCAGTCATTAGTAATTATATGGTCTCCAACAAAACCAGCCCCAAATGACCGCGGTCCTGTGTGTCATGTAGTTTTCGAGCCGGTAGATGGAGGCGTCTGCCGATGTCCGACGATGCCGATCCGCGTATGATCTGTTTGTTGCCAACTGAAACTGAAAGGTGAACATGTTTGGGGGAGGGAATTGTTGAGTTTTTACGTTGCTCCTGCAATCCGGCTGACTCTATATATTGCGACTTTAGTCTGCTGTGGTATTCCCTAGGTCATTGCGTTAATTTGCAGATTCTAAGGGTAACTCTTAAGCGTCCTTGCAACGTCCCTTATGTTGACGAACTCCTGTCTTGAAGTTGGCGTCGAAAAGCCACTAGTGTAGGCATTCGTGGTCCATCCTCACGATGTGGCCATTCAATTGATATTGAAATTGCCTCAGCATTGTGCGAATGATGTGGATGCTGGTTTGCAACCGGCCAAAGGTCTGGCTGGCTTTGGAGATTTGATAACTACTTCATTGCTGATCTTGGTGTTGTTTGAGATTACAATGTCTACGTAGGTGAATCCGTTCATCTATGGACATTTAGTTCATTTCACGTTGATTATGAGCGTGGTTTGTTCTTCGGTCGCTGCCGATTGCTGAGTGATCGTTGATTTCTCTCTGTTAATGATCACTCCGAAGTTGACGCAGTCAGATGGGAAGATCTCTGAGCGCAGCCGTCAGTAAAGAAAAGGTAGTGAGTAGTAGTTATGGTTGATCGCGTTGATGTGTTCATCCCTCAGATGCCGAGAAGTAGGCGACCTTTTGCGACCTTTCACTGGTAGTTAACATTTCAGTAATGTCCTTCGTAGATGTCCTTCTAAACAGGAGATCTGACGGTAGCATCCGAAGGAGCGTCACTCGTTGTTGCTCAAAGTCCCTTTTCAAGGAGACGCTGCAAGTGAACTCCTAAGGAGACACTTGACCAACCTATATCGGGAACCTTCCCAGCAGAAAGGGTTCGCATATCATTCTCTACTAACCCTGTTTTACTCTAAAAATACAAGGATAGGATGCCACCTCAGGCCGCCTCAATGTGCATCTACTTATTCACTTGCTCCCGTGGAGCAGGTTCTATCGGTCGTACGAGTGGGCGCCTTTCCAAAAGAATACGAGAGCACCTTCCCGCATGGCTGACAAAATGTGAAAATAGAAGAATAGACAGAGCCATCGTTGCGCATGCAGGGCAAGGCGTGGGCCCGCTGAAACATTTTGTGCGATTTATAAGGTCCCCTCGAGCTACCCTAAACTACTGGATTAGCACCAGTTAGCAACAGCAGAAGAAGCCGCCATCAAGTTACGAAAACCGACCCTATGCGTCCCGAAGAACCTCGTTGAGGCTCCGCGCTTACCGTGGTCAAAGGTTAACTAACCACATACAACTTTCTGCGCCCTTCCGCTCTTGGGTAGCCTGGAATTTAAAAAATAACTTTTGTCAATTTTTTCCCCCACTGTACACCGTTTCCATATAAATGTACTGGCCTGACAAAATAGTTATCGAAAGCAACGTTCGCTCGCCACCTTTTCTTTTGAATATAGCTCTGGGAATTTTCACAACTCGAAAATGTAACTATGGAAATGTCTTAGTTGCATTGCAACGCTGAATCTGCAAATAAGGTGACACGTATTCAAGGATATAATTTGGTGAGTAACCAGGGGCTTCCACAGTCCTCCCGATGTCGAAAGCAATTAAACTCTACAACAATAAAATCTCAAGTAGCGGACATCAAGTGTGCATCCGTCAATATGTTCACAAATTTGCCGCTGACCCTGCTTATAACAGACTTTGGTCTTCTTATTTAAATAAGTTCATGCAGCGATTATACCCGCGCTAGTCAAAAGAGAGAATATAATTTGAAATTTCAACATTCCTCATGTCGTATTTAGAAAAGTTTGTCAAAAGTCTAGTGTTTCAACTATTTATTTCGGATGGGACATGCAAGGGACTAGTAAAGTTTAATGAAAAAGAGTGAAAAATAATATTTTTTCAAACGCGTGAGGTCCATTGATGTGAGTGCACCAGCCTGCAATTATCACTCAGTTTTATCTGCTGAGGATATAAATTAAAAATCTCTGCCATGCCCGTTTGCTAACCTATAGGACTTATTTAAAGGACAGCTCCAATAACCGTTTAATTTTGAATTACAATGCGTGAGAGATTAATGCTCGTTGTTACGAAACTACAGCGCCAGGTGACTAACAGGCAAAAAGACCGGAAGTCATCTACGGTCTTAGAGAGGAGAGTATTTCTCTCTGAGAATTTAAAAGTTGGTAGCATATCATAGAATATCGCTGCAGTTGCCACTTCGAGGTCCGATTAGCTTTTCGTAAGATTACTTAAGCTAATGCATCGGCCCGGCCATGAGACCCGTTGTTGCCTGGCGAGGTAGCGTAAAATAGACGCTTCATGTTATGAAGTATTAGTCGAAACACTAAATGGTGCATATGGCCCGAAATGATCACTTAAATGCGTTTGTAATACTAATAGCCGTAAATCATTATCCTAAGATAGTTCACTCACGTCAAAATACTGACCCTTGAGCGGGCTTTTTTGGGCGTTTACAAGAACCCCGCTTATAAAAAATGACCACCGATATTGCACGACTTTTTATCGCCAACCATCAATGCCTTTATAAATGTAAATGTATGTCGTAGAAAACATGCAAAAACGCCTATTTTTTACTTCTTTGGTAGCGGATTTCTTCTTGCTTACATGTTGCTCATTAGGTAATAATATAGTTCGGTCTAAAGTCCCTTTCAATCTCCGAATAATCTTGAAGTCGCCCACCTTAACAATTGCATCTAGGGCTTCCAAACTACAGGCCGTATGCTTTTCATATGAGGAAGGTTGTATATTTTTCTGCGCTAAAATAGAAGGTATCGTAGGTGATTTTGAAACTTTTACACTGAACATTAAGCATACAATATAGTTTAAAAGCAAAGCTAATAAACATAGAGATACGATATCTTAAAAATAGGAACTTGCGGTCTAAACTTTCACAATAGGGAACTTTTTAAATGTTAGATTATGATTTTTTTCCAGAATTAAATCTTAAACAAACGGCATCTTTTACTAAACAAGTAGAAGAACAAACATTTTTGCAAGTTTTTGATTACGATATCCCTGAATTCATTAAGGCACCGATAATCGGTGATAAAGTCATAACTAATTTGCGGCCATTTGTAGCGAGTGCAGTTTTGTAGACAACCAGAAATGCATGTAGACAATCAGAGTGCATGTTATAATCCTTTTGCGGGTATCGTTGTTCCCTCGATGACTACTCAACAGAAAGAAAGAATTCAATTTCCAAAATGGCGCTGAGGGGTTCGTTACATATTTCGTGCACAACACCAGTAGTTCCTAAATGTTTATTTAGGTATATGTGGAAACAGCTGCGCCTTCCAAATCTTTAATCATTTTAAGTGCATGACATTCGGTAAGAACGACAGCCGGCAACTCTATTCATATGGTCTTGCTGGGCATATCCCGGTCGAATAATAACTCCCCAAGGGGAGTTCTGTAAATGAAAAGACGCAGAAAACCAGCCAGGACAGGCTTTTAGTAACATCCTGTGCCCTGAGTATATCCTTCATATAACTCGCATAGTTGGTTTTTTTCCGGCAGCCAATGCTCGCACCACATATCAAAGTTCAATTTTACTAGGTTCATGTGGCGAACAGTTCTGTCCCACCAAGCCAAACAGGTTACACGATTTTCTAAGGTCATGTAAGCTTTGGGAGTATTTGTTTAGCAGAGTAGGAGACCTCAGGACACCCAGACAGCCACAAAACGGCCACATTAGCCTTGTCATGGAGAATCGGATATCTACCACACCTAGTGTCTATGACGGGTTAAGCTGCAGACTTGGTCATGTGACACATGCGAAGAGGATGCACGTTTTTGCTGACGTGGAAATAACGCATTAACTTTATTACAGTTATTTCCGCATAGTTGTTTTTTTTAATTATCAGGAAGAAATGGTCGGCCCGTTCTTTTTGCCTGGTTGCCATAGTGCAGGAAACACCGTTTGGCTTGAAAACCATTCTAAAAACCGCAAATAACTTTGCGCCGGACTACGCACAAATTATCATACTAGTTGGCGGGGGATTATAGATACATTCACCTTTAAGTATTATTGGCTAGCCTTCAGGAGTCGTCTGATTGCTCACTGAACAGTACGATCTAATCCCTTAATCCGCAGAGGACTTTATATGTAAAGGCAGCATAACTGCGTGGGTTCTTTGAACAGCGAATAATGCGAAAAACTCAGCAGAGGTTACTTGAGTAGGCAAAGTGTGGGACGGAAAATTGAGTCAATGTGAATACAACGTGAAAAAATTCGCCACTACCAAAACCTGCATAGGCCATGGGCGACCGCGAAAACTGAGGCCGTCTGAACGTAAGTTAACGACATTTTTCAATGTATCGTCATTGCAACCATCTCTGAAATTTGGATTTATATGTCCGGTAGAACAGATGCCAAACACGGAAGATGTAAACTTCTAACTTCAGGGCTTTTAAACGAAGTTACAAGACAACAATTTAAGTTATGTCACTGCGTGTTTGCCTTTTGGTTTGCAGTTTAAACCGACTTAAGGTTCCAAAAAAAAGGATGGAAATGACTTTACTTCCAATGCATTGCAGCATATGGGTTAAGTTTCATTTCGAAACGATCGCGCAGGAAAGTCTAAATAACAAAAAAGTAGTCTTCTTATTTGGAGTGATACCCGCAAAAACAATTCTGGACATTATTGCGATAAGATCGACAGTGCTTATACCAGCATCGATACATAAACACCTGCAAATGACCTCTCTCTTTTCAACTCTTCTTAGACTTCCTAATACCATACCAAGATTTTCAATGCTTTCTAAGCTTCATGAACAAATTCTAGGCCGTTGAAAAAAGAGAGGAAAAATTATAAAAACGTAAACTGAGACAAAGACGAAGAAGAATATGCGACCACTGAAACAAGAACTTTATTGGCCTAACGTTCCGGATTCGCACACGAGCCCATTGTTTTTCGGGCAAAAGACCCACCGGTATAACAGGAAACGTCTGGAGTCGTTTGCCGAATCTGGTACAGTTACGGACAGAGCAACTACTTCGGATAAAATTCCTAAAGAGCTACCTTTTTAATGAACGTTGTCTTATTGATCAAAGGCATATTCGCTGCTGACTTTCGTTCTGGAGAGCCGTTTTTCCCTAAAATGAAATTTGATGTTTGAATTAGTCTTCAGATGTGACCCAAACGACCACCTTCGTGAAAGGGAGAGCCGGAGCACTCATTAATTCGCAGATGTTCCAGTGATCGTACCTTCATCTTCTGAACTCACTAATTCGGTAAATGCCTACAAAATTGATCAAATTTTTAAGTTTTCAACATAGACATAATTCAAAATCTGTCTTAATGGACAACCGGGTGAAAGCATTGAAAATCCTAAAGTATTCAGCAAAATTTCGAGGTCTATCTGAAGCTAAACGTAATCCCAAAAACGTAATCCTAAATGAAAAGTGTAAATCAATTTAATGGTTAGAAGGTTCTCTCCATAAACGCAAAATGGTATGTTTACGATCATGCCTGTCATTTCTGTTTAAATTTATTAGGCACGACCGGTCTCATGGCATGTCACCTTACGGAAACGCTTGTTCCTACAACGTTCCCATCGGCTAAGTCAAGCAAAGTACAGTTTCTCTTGTTGAACCCCATCTCGTTTAACTCAAACAAGTCAAGGAAAACACGAAATCCTGGAAACCTTTTCTTGAAACTACCCTAAGAATGTACGCAGTTGACAGATCGTCATATATGAAATCACACTAATTACTAACTGATTTTTTTAGATGTAAACTTCACTGAAACATTATTATTACACGTTATTTCATTTCTTCTTTCATGTTTCCTACGCTTTAGGTATGAAAATGCATTCTGTACATCTAACACCGAAGTTTACTTAATTAGATACTGCGCTTTTCTAAAAAAATCAGCGTTGCTTAACAATGCAACGCGGCCTTTAATATTTATTTTGTTTTAAATTCTTAAAACTTGTACTTACTTGACATGGACCTTGGACTTATGAAATGGTGTCGGTTTGCGAGTGATTGGCAATCACTCGTACATTTCGACACATTTAATGAGTTAGAACACTAACTGTATTTTCAAGTTTCAAGTAATCGGAAGCCTCACAATAGCTGACAACCGCTTGAGCCGCGAGCTCCTCGAATCCTCGTTCCCATGTCCATATTCAGTGCTGAAGCATTCCCTGAGCACGAGAATTAGTCACGTGGGGAGGACGCGGGTGAACAACAATCCCAGTGACAGCGGGCCAAATGGCCGAGTAATCATCACGTCAACATCCAACTCGGACGATGAAATTGCAGCAATTAACCACTCGGACGCGACTGACTAGCCGGCATTGCCTCAATTACGAGCCTAAGCGGTGATCGCGTGAGCTGTTAATCATTGTACGCAGTTACGTACTTTCAAATACTGCAGTCTTTGTGCCTCCACCATCTTTGTTTGCGACCGTCTCTGATGATGATGCTTTCGAGCGAGAATCCGAAAATTCTGCCCAACAAATTTTTTATTCCGGTGATCACATCTTTTGCTTTCTTTGGAGTTCTTTCTGGAACTCGCCTGTTCGCTTCTACCAGAACATGAATGGTTGACTGCTGTGTGACTTTCGCCCTATGTGGAAGGCGGTACCCATCCCGGTGGGTCCTTTACTGTTATGCATATAACACTGCGATGTTAAATAGATTTCTCCGGTACTTTTGCCTACCTGAACGGACGTGCAAGGTTATATGGTAAAGTTGTCATCCTAGTCAGATGTCGCGTCTGTTTTAGTGCGTTCACTTTTATTAGTTGTAAGGGGTGTCATAGCAAAATAGTCAGTTAGACCGCTAGCTTAATAAGTGGTACTGCGTTCACTGGTAATCGTAATGTGCCAAAAGGCCAGTAATGTTTAGACTTGTTTGACAATTAACTTGTAGATAAGAGCGAATATGCGAGTATAGGGAACTAGGAGGTTAGATCGCAGTTGGTAGCCAGGAATGGGGAGACAGACGGCGGGGTTCCTGTTTTACGAGAGTGGTGGGAAAGGGAGTTATATGGGTGAGGTAAGTGAAAATGCTACTGGACGAATCCTGGAGTTTCGGTTAAAAAATAAAGTAAACATAAAAGTGTTGAGACGTTTTTGGAGTGTCGAATAATGGCAGAAATTTTAAAAAATCCCGCGAAAAAGAGCACAGTCTGTGGAAAATGTAAGAAGTAAATAGTGATAGGAAAACCCTCTTTAACCCTAGCCCTAACCCTAACCTGAACATTAACCCAAAACATAACCCTAACCTTAACCTTAAACCTAAACTTAAACCTAATCTTAACCTTAACCCTAACCATAACACTAACCTTTGACTATTAAGCGTTAACCAGTAACACTAACCCTAAAGCCGAACCCCAACCCTAGAGCCAAAACGTAATCGTAAACTTACACCCTAAACCTAACACTGAAGCCGGACCATATAAAGCAAAGCCTAGTCTAAAAACCTAACCTACGTCTAACCGTAATCCTCACTAAACACAACAACTGGCCGAAACGGTCGATCTACCTCACGCAGTAGAAGCACACCTACTGATAACCAGTTCCCTAGGCAGGGTAAACGCACCCACTGATATCAAGTAAGTACGTCGACAGTATCAGCGTACAGGGCCTGGCCACCAACTACGATCTTACCAACTAGGAAATAGGAACTAGAGGCGATCACCGGACCAAGGAATTTGTTTACGTGTTGTTTCGAATTTACGCTCGAACCGCTCTCCAGAGTCAGAAAGAGATACGGCTGCTTCGTGCACAGGACAGTGCAGTATTTGGAGAATGCAGTAGCTTTGGTACTGCATACCTACCATAATTAAACGTACTCTCCTTCATCGAGGATTTTTGTCCGCTGGTGCGCTAATATTTTGGTGGCCGACATGCAAGTTATCACATGCTGAAATTTCATGGCCCGTGTAGGAATCTGGCGGGGAGCTTGCTCGGTCATCTGACTCACCGGACTGCGCGCTCCCCATGTGGCTAATTAGTGTGGCCAGATAATGCCTCGTCACTGATTATGGAGTGATAGGCTAAGGTCCCGTGAGCCATGAGACAAGGAACTTGCGGCTCACGCGATTATCATCACTCGTAAGAATTTCGCTCTCATAGCATACCGACTGCATCCTGAGCACGAATTTTCCCTATCTGTTGATGACCTTGATAGTAGGTTCGACCGCGATCTCGGGACGTCAGGCGAATGGAATTCTTATTTCAGCGGCCGCTTTTACTTCCACTTGACCTGTATATATTAGCAGGTACATTCGTCCTTGGTAACGATCTCTGATTTACCAATAATACAGCTATGCGCGTTTTGCTTACCCTAGATGTCTTTGTCATCTTGGCAGCTGAAATGTGCATGCCTTCAAAAACTTGCATTCTGGAGTGCCCGTTTCTGTTGACAGTATGTTTCAGGACGTCGCGTTTGTGCCTCCTTTCTCACAACAACTCTGAGATCATCATGCGCTTGATAATGATGATGACAACAAGGTTCTCTAATGCGAATGAAAGTTATATCTCATCTGCTGCTTATCCGCTTTCCTCGTCACAAGACGGTAAACAAAAGAACGGCAAAGGCGATTACAGGGAAAAGTAATAGCTCAACATGTAAGGATCAACCGTGTTCTGTCTAAGCGATATTAAAAAAATCATCTTAGGAAGGAGTTCTTAGGCAAAGCTCGAATGTTAATAATCGCACATACTAACCTCTAGGTATTCAAGAGATGCTCCTAAATGCGTTTCTTCGCGGTCGCTTGCAAATACACACTCATTACAATACAACTGTTTAAGTTCTATGAATTTATTTCATGGACTTTTTATGTTCTTTTAGATTTAGATATGTCCTATGGGAAACCACATTTTCTGTGGTCTTACGTCTTCCTCAAAGTAGAGACTGGAATAAAAACTTTGCGTTCAATTTACGAAGTTTTTTTCTGAACTGCAGCTCTTCCGGCGGTCGTACACATCCCAAGAAAAGAAAAATGACTTATTTATCTGTACTCTTAGGAACAGTTGTACCCTGATCACACCCTTTCCAAGTACCACAGAGCATGTTGCGTACTACCTAAGTAGCAGTACTAAAGAGCCACACGAAGCACTGCATAAAAAGCCATCTAGCTATCTCATAAAGTCTCCTGGTTAAAAACGTTTGAACAGCGAAATGCGCATTTTTGGATTACCAAATTTAAAAAAGCGTCCAGATTTCTTAAGAAACAAGCACTTTGAGAAATGAATTTTTTCGGATATATACAGTAGATACGCTCTTCCATGAAAAGACGACTAAAATTCTAAAATGCTTCTTCAGTGCTGTCACAATACTTACCGTATTACATATCGTTAAGATACCCCAGTCACGTTAGTGTGTCAGAATAGTTCCTTAATCATCGCTGGGATAAACCGTATTCCTTAAATTAATGTCTATTTATGCAGCACGTATTTCATCATGGACTTTTGATAGATTATAGATTGAAAGTGTATTAAAAACAATGCAGAAATATATACTTTATTTTTGCCAATTTTGTAGTTAATTACCGATTCTTCAATCGTTTACATATGAAGAAAGCGCATATGTCGCTTTTAAAATACTTTTTTTCAATTTCGGAGTTATTTTCAGCAAAATCTTCATTCAGAGATTCGGAACTATGAGCTGCATATGTTTCGTGCATTAAAAATTGTGCATTTTTATGGGCTATTTTGAAACGAACATATAGGGCTCAAAAGATTTTTACTGGATTCGGACCGCATTGTCTATTGTATAAGCATCGTTAATAAAGGCGTTGGTGTTGTTTTGTGCGACTGGGCATTTCACGGTCTTCATGAATCTCATAATAGACACTTTTTCCATCCAAATGATACTCTCTCTTCAAGTATGAAATTTGAAAAGTACGTCATTTGTTACCAATTGATTAGAAGAAAGCATATTTTATGTGTTGTATGGAATATATTTGAATGCAAAAGGATGTCAAAAATCAATAGGAAACACCCGTGCTGCCAAGTAGTCATTTTAAGGACCATGGTTTACACAGACGGTCAATATGTAATTCGTTCGAAAGCCGACTTCTTGTCGTGACTGGAAGGTTCTGGCATCATGCCACAGAAAATTTACTAAAGGCAATCCTACTTACATAAAATTTTGAAATCAAAAACACAGTTCAGAATTTCGGTTACCATTAATTGCGATGGTTTGTCAGTCCACAAAACAGCGAGTTATTCGGAACCTGCTTTCCAATACCACTTAAACATCTTGAAATTTTGCTGTATGACAGTCAAATACTACAAGCCCATCTGGGTAATCATTTGTAATTGAAAACGCACCGCAGAATCGCGAATAAAATTTCATGAGATAAACCAGACACTGTACTTTATGTGTACACTCCCTCATTACGCTGTATAGTTTAGTAAACATGCAAAGCTTCCGCCTCTCCATTTCCGCCATCTTCACTTTCGAGCTTTCTTTTATTGTTTGTCAGAAACGACCATCTCTAAAAGAGCAACTTCAAAGGAACTGTTCGGCTATAGCGTCACCCATACTAGAGACTCTGGTCTAAAAATATTCGCGCCCGCCTAACCTATTTGCCCGGTGTGAAGTTAAAGACCAGACTAACCATAAAATGTTTAGAGGTGCACTCAAATACTGCGCATTTTGACAGTCCGTAGACGTATCACATGACTCTGTTTTGTCTTGCAGTAATCAAACTTTCTGCTCCTGATTTTGTATTTCTGCGACGCAAAATTTACATTTTTTGTTTTTCAAACCTATCAGGGTTCTGTCGCTCTTTGTTATATTGCCAGCGTAATTGTCGCTTTTGTTCAGACCAATAGTTATTTTCAAAACTGGCGGAGCAAAAGCAAAGTTTACCCTTAAGAAGATTCAGGTTGCCTTGAGACCCCAAGCGATAAATGTACAAGCCAAATCTCTTTTCCAGAAAAACACCCTTATCTTAAGTGTCTAAACTGTGAGTTTTAGCTGAATAGCTGAGGATATCAACTCAGCTTGGGCAACTGTTAAAGAAGGGCCTACGCAGCTTGATAATCCGGATGTTGCCAATAGAAGCGAAGAGACGAGTCCCAGGAAGTATTCTTGAAGAGGGAGACACGATCGCTGGGACGGGAGCTTTATTTGCCTGACGTTTCGGATTCCTGCTCAAATCCATCATCAGAGACAACAGCAGATACGAGTGATTCCCGCACAAAGGGCTGCAGTATTTATAGGATGCAGTAGCCATGCTACCGCATACCGATGAACATTCACGGCTCTTCCCACGAGAATTCGCAGGTACCGTCAAAGGAGCGACCAAGAAAAGACCAGAGGCTGTGAGTTCATGGACGAGATTGGTACAAATCTGCTCCTGCAGAGGGTGACTGAAAAAGCCCGCGAACAGAGAATGATACGCGACGCGGCACTGGAGAACAAATTCCGAACACTGCCCAATCCAACGTCGCCCAGAAACGACAAACTGGTGCACAACCTGTCATCAAAGGAGCTGACGAAGAACCATATGCAGGTTTTATGGCACGGAGCTTCATTTAACACGGCTGACGCCAAACCTGTTAACATGATTGCAGCAGTGAAATCAATCCTTTGTCAGATGAAGGCAACGAAGGAGACTAAGTGCCTCATCCGACACCAAGCGTCGTCTCTCCTGATGGCCCACGGGCCGCGGGAAGTGCTTTCCAGTGTCGAACGTGATGCGCTTTGAAAACTCAAGGTCAACAGCGACTTGGTCATCATGCCAGCGGACAAAGGGCGCGCCGGTTGCACTGGACAGGGCAGACTACCTTCAGGAAGCCAAAGGCTTACTGGAGGACCGTTAGTTCTATGCCCCATGTGCAACGAACCCTTTAAAAGCGCTGAGACGCGAAATTAATGCTACGTTGTTGGCCTTGGAGAACTCAGGTGCAATAGCACCGACCGACAGAAGCATGGCGAGACCCCCCAGATACGGCTTTAGCCCGATTCTATGGCCTCCCTAAGGTGCACAAAGACGGCGCTCCTCTCCGACCCATCGTGTCGTTTAAAAGGACTCCAACATACAGACTGGCTAAGTGGCTCTTCCGGCGTTTCATGTCCCTGACCGCTGAGTCAGACACCACGGTCTCTTCGTCAGCACAATTTCTGGAGAAACTCAACGGGGTAAGCCTCCACCCAAATGAGATCATGGAATCTTTTGATGTTACATCACTTTTTATTTCTATTCCCCAAGACCTGGCGATCGAGACAATCCAGCTGCTATTACAAAGAAAATATTACGAAATGGAAAATCGTCTTGGACACGCCCAAATCCTTCAGCTCCTGAAGCTCTGTCTTAGGACGGACTTCACGTTCGACGTGACAATCTACGAACAGATGAAGGACACACCAATGGGTTCGCCGATTTCGGGATTCATCACTGAGGCTGTCCAGTAACGGTTAGAGTCTATGATCTTTCAAAACCACATACCGAAGTTTTGGGCCCGTTATGTGGATGACTGCTTCGTCGTCATCGAACGGGATCAGCTGCTCACATTCAAAGGACATCTCAATACCGTCTTTCCGGACATTCAATTTACGATGGAGGAGGAAGAGAACAACCAGCTGGCCTTCTGGATGTCCGCGTATTCCGCAAATATGGTGGTGGCCTTAAAGACCAAAGTGTTCAGGAAAGCGACAAATCCGATGCAAGTACTGAACTTGGACATTAGCCACCCAATCAGCAGCAAAGGCAGTTGTGTTAGGACGCTCAATCGGCGTCTCGAAACGCACTGCAGAGAGCCGGAAGACAAGACTGCCGAACTAAAATAGCCCCGACAGTTCTTCAAAGCCAATGACTACCCGCGCAACTGTGTTAACAGGTGCATACGCAAAGGGGACGAAGGGCCTATCCGGACGGAAACCAAATCTTGGCGGGCGCTTCCGTATGTCAAGAACTTTCCGGAAGCTGTCGGCCGCCTTCTCGCACCACTTGGGTTTGGAGTTGCACAGAGACCGGGGGCAACCATCATGCGTCTGGTAATGATACCGAAAGACCCACTGCCACGGCCAGAAACATCTGGAGTCGTTTATCGGATCTGGTGCAGTTGCGGACAAAGCAAGTACGTCGGAGAAACCGGAAGACAGCTCCGAACAAGAATGGCCGAATACGCTGCAGCGGTGCGGAGAAATGACGCCAGCTCTCAAGTTGCGACTCATTCGACGAGATCCGGTCACACACTCAAATTCGACGAGGCCAAAATTCTCGCACGAGATGACAACCGCGTGATCCGGGAGCTACTTGAATCATGGTTTACGGGCCCTCAGTCAATTTACAAGGTCAATGAACTTCCCTTTCCATACTCTGGGCTGAAACTTCGCCTCGGCGGCGTAATTCGCCACGCGAGGAGCGCACATGTGAACACGTGTCGCAACACCAGGGTCGGTGTGTCAGATGGTCGAGCAATCATCACACAAACGCACGTGATGTAATTGCAGCAATTCACAACGCGCATGTCGGCCATCAAACAATTAACACACCAAGCGCAAAGTTCCCGCATGAAGGGGGAAGCCTTGAATGATCATAGGAATGTGGTATCATGACGACCAATAAATACAGCAGTTCTTTGTGCGTGAATCACCCGTATCTCCTGTTGGATTCGGGTAGGAATCCGAAACGTCAGTCAAATAAAGCTCTTGTCCCAACGATCTCCTTCTTCAAAATCTGGATATTGCTTCCTGTGAAATCAAAATAAATGGTGTCTTTCTCATATTGCGTGGTTGCTTGGACAGTAACATTATACTCGCCTTTGTATGAATCGTAACGTAAGTCAATCCAGTTTTCTGGTTTTTGACCAAAATTTTATTCAAGTTATGTTATAAAAAATTTGCCATATATGCCTACACACAAGAATTGTTCGATTCTTGGGGAAAAAAGCCAGTTTGAACACGATGCACTGTCATAATTTATTAGAGCATGAATTTTAAAAAGGTAACAAATCCAAACCATTTACATAAACTTCATTTAAGTAGAGACAACTGTTTTTCATGAAATGAGCAAAATATGAAAGGACTGGTTTGGTGTAACGCGAATGGCAGCGAG
>CACRXP010000806.1:13984-24455 GCA_902702965.1 Spirometra erinaceieuropaei
TTTGCTGTCTGATGGTGCATTCTGGTTTATGAGCCACGCCAATCCCAAAAGGTTTCAGGATTCTTGCCATTGCCTCTGATACGTTCTTCGCAAAGGGGTATTGAGAGCCAGAACTTGGGCTTTTCTCCACTCGACCGCTCAAAATGAGGCTTTTTGAGGCAATTTCGTATGAAGGACTTCGGGTAGCCGTTGGCTCTAATAAGGGCCTGTAGGTAATTCATCTCCTCCTTCCTCCCACTGTCGACACAACTGCGTTTATGACCAACAGGGTGGTTGCTTCGGAAGTGGAGGATGCGCCTGGTATTTGTTGCCTTACGGTAAACCGTTGTCCTTATCTTCCCGTCTGTCAATCTCGTAATTTGTACGTCCAGGAAGGGGAACTGATTGTTGACTTCCTCTTCCATAGTAAATTGAATGTCGGGGAAGATTGAGTTTAACAATGTCTTGAAAGCCTTCACCTCGCTCCTCTAGATTACAACGAACGTGTCATCGAAGTATCTGGCCCAGAACTTCGGTGGGTACGAGCTGAAGACCTGCTGCTCGAGTCTCTGCAAAACTGCTTCGGCAATTAGTCCAGACAGAGGCGAGCCCATCGGTGTCCCCTTCTTTTGTTCGTAGACATGGCCGTTGAATGTAACGAAGGTCTTAAGACACAGTTCAAGGAGCTCGAGGATGTGTGCTCGTTTGAGCTGTTGGTCGGTTTCCCCAAGTTAAGGACATAAAACCAAACGTGCCAGTTTTGAATTATGCCCTTCTAGAGGTCCAGCAAATTATTATTTACGACACAGCTTGTTTTTGGCAGAGTTAGAGAAGTTGGAATTTGTACGATTAAGTTCCACTTGATGCTTCATATCGAATAGCTGAGAAATCAGCCAAACGATTGTTTATCACCTCTGGTAAGCGAAAGTGAACCCTGATATGCAGACGTCGTCGCACCACTTTAACTTCGGTCAAATGACGTGAACGAAGAAAAGTCAGTTGAGATCGTTTGCTTTAATTTTAGTAGGGCCTTGAATTGGGTTTCATATAAGTTTCCTAGTTAAAAGATGCCAGAATTGAGGACAAGAGACAATCTTCTGAACCGGATTCACGATTTCGTGAACCATCTCAAAGAGGATGTTACTGAGGAGAACTACTGCTCATAGTCGGCGCCTGGTAAGCATACAGTTCTGGGGTTTTTATTCTTCATTATCCAAGCATCCCAAGTAACATCGGATATAACACATTTTGGAGATGATCTTAGTCTGTTGAGGTTGATAAAGATAGACGAAGTACCACAGCTATTGTATAAGGACGAAAAACTGCAATCAAAATACAAGACGTGATGCGTAAATGCAGTGTGGTACTGGCATTGATGTAGAGAGGGGAAATCTTTTTAAAATGGCAGCAAGGGCATGGACGAGGACAATGAAAGCACAAGGATATTCTCATTGAAAACGATCTTGAACCACAGAATCACCTCAAGATACACTATAGTTATTTGCGACAAGTTGTCGTCAAATATCTGAAACATAAGCAGACTTAACGTGTTGATCTCCGTCATTGGCCCGAAAAAAACCGCTAATCAATATCTTTCAGACATTTTGGAACGTATGACCAGAGATTGCGTGTTGCTGAGCATGCCTGCAGGTTAAAACGCCTTTACGTCTAATAAGTGTGGAATACTCAAACTGAAAGAAAAAATTTATTCATGAACTTTTGTTGAAATTAAAAGCAACCCTCAACCACACACTGCCATTCAAAAAATCGTGAAGCCAACACCCGGAACTAATTCTTTGTGCACTTGAAGGCGTGCTCGTAGTCAATGAATGTTAAGACTGGGGCTATGGCCTCCGCTTTATTGGAAGGATTTATAGTAACACGAGTAATCCTGCCAGTCGTAAACTTTATCTCCATTTGTCGCGTTTCGGTTGCCAAATGTCCCGTAAATAGTACAAGTCTGTCCCAGTCCCCTCCTGAAAACACACATGCATATGTGCAAAAAGGGTTTCATGTGGAAACTGTGGTTCAAAGTGTTTTGCAAAGATCAGTTCCATTGGACATGACCTGTATGAAATCTTATGGAACACCGGATTATGCACTTACCGGTCAAACCTAGGAGTGATATAATATTGTCATCCCTTTTTTCCACAGAAATGTTCCCGATATGGGATAGGCTCTAAAAGGTTACGAACATGAAATGGTGCCGCTGTTGTTATTCCTTTGATGAGAAGCTTACTTATGAGGACAATGAAATAGACTCAAGTTTGAAACAAACACATTGCATCTACTTGACATGGAGATAATAAAGATAAAATTAATCTATTTACTAATGATGCATTCTTGTTCAGTTCACAATAGTATATACATTAGATGTGCTAACTCATGAAATGTCAACCAAAATTTCGAAATTCGTTTTCGTTTCGAAACAATAAATTAAATAGTGTTGTAAAACTAATCATGATGCGCATAAATCTATAATTAACCAATTACCGCAGGGTGTCGGCTTTCGAAAGAACTTATTTTAGGCTGCATGCTAGATCTATACTCTGCAAGAAATGACTACGTAAGTAGAATGCAATTTTCTCATTGATTTTCGATGCCCTTGAAAATTCAATTATAATTCATGGAAAGCATGCGATAAAATATTCATTCTTTTACTTATTCGGTAGAAAATCACGTCTTATTCCAATTTCATACTCAAAAAAGAGCATAATTCGGTTTCAAAAAACTTTCCTAATTCCCGAATAATTATGAACCCGACCTGCTGTTACACTTGCATTCAGGGTTTCAAAACTATAAGCTGTATATTTTCCGTGTACGGAAATCCATGCATTACTCTACGATGTTACGGGGAGGTCATATGAGGTTCATAAAATTAAGCAGTTGATTTGAGCAATATTGTTGACTTTGCAAGCCACATTCGTAAATGCAGATACATGACGTTTCATGAACGGCCAATTAACGGTATTAAAAAATCTCATCATTAGAAATTTTTTTAAACCGAATTATACTCTTCCTTTAAGTATGAAATTGAAAGAAGACGTGATTTTCTACTGAAGAAGTAAAAAATTGAATATTTTTATGCAAGCTTTCCATGAAATATAATTAAATTTTCCAGGGCATCGAAAATCAGTGAAGAAATTACATGCTAATTAAGTAGTCATTTTTTCAGCATATAGATCTTGCATGCAGCCGAAAATCAGTTCTTTCGAATTCCGACACCCTGCGGTAATTGGATCATTATAGATTTATGCTTCATCATGATTAGTTTTGCAACACTGCTTAATTTATCTTTTCGAAACGAGAATGCATTTCGAAATTTTGATTGACATTTCATGAGTTAGCACATCCCCTGTACAGTAACACATGCAACTGCGTTAATTACATGGGCTCCTGAGCTTAATTCCTACACAATAACGTTTCTCATGTAGGTCGCATAGATGCAATAATTAAATTGGTTTCCGATGATTACCAAGCGTTTTCCATTGAAAAGCAGAATATGGACGAGCCTTTCATTTTTAAGGACTTCTTTCGCGAAGACAGATACTGCTCTCGAAGGCAGCGGTGGATCTGGAGGAAAAATCATAGCATGCGATATTTTTGAGATGTAATTCGTAAAGCTGTTGAAATTAAAACCGGTTATTTCTTTGTATGTCCTGACTCAAAATAGACTTCATCAAATCGATAAGCATTTGTCTGCCTATTGCCATCTATGTATACTTACGAGTTAAATAAGCGACTTCGCTAATGACTGGCACGAAGAGTAATAAGCAAAAAAAGATGTACA
Source organism: Spirometra erinaceieuropaei (assembly GCA_902702965.1). NCBI lineage: Eukaryota > Metazoa > Platyhelminthes > Cestoda > Diphyllobothriidea > Diphyllobothriidae > Spirometra > Spirometra erinaceieuropaei. The sequence goes on from CACRXP010000806.1 coordinate 17,754, forward strand.
ATAAAGTGTTTATGACTGAAATGATGACTTTGACTTACACTCCGGAGTGCCGGCTAATTTGTATTGTATTCCAACAGGGCATCGACCAGTGGGAAGCTCCGTCTTCCACACAATGCCTGCCTGTTCTCCTTTCAGGAAACCATTAAGGATGACGTATTGTCCAGCTTGTGAAGGAAAGATTTACTTACAAATTTAAGACAGAGATGATTGTGAAACACACGAAGGCCTATGCAAATCTCATCTTGGCTAGTTCAGTTTTGCACTTACTACCAAAACTTATGTCGTGAGTATGAGCGAATTACCTCATAATTATAATCACGTCTGCAAGTGTAATTTAACTGACACTAAATATTTGGGACATAATCCTGCAAAGCGGAAAATATATAAGACTGAAAATTGTCTCCATATTAATAAGCATTTGTTTTGTCGGCATTACCTTACTTGCATACGCTACTGGTCGCTGAGCGACTGACTTCGAGGGTTCCAGTTTGAGCATCATGGCACGATAGAACAAGTGCATTCCGTAAAACCGATCGGTAGAGCGCCTACCTACCATAATTAATACTCCCGATCACATCCGGCAGGACAACGGGTCCCCTGCTTAATGGTAGAATGTTAAACTCCATGAGTAAAGATTCCACTTTCGAATCTCAGGGGATCGATACTTGGGGTTAGGTATAACTGGCTGATGACGGCTGCTAAGCCAGAAATGACCATTCCGGTCTCCCATGACTTTGTCTGTATTTCTTTACTTGCATATATACAGCAAGTGGTCTGCCACACAGAATGTCGTAGCCGAAATATGACTGCCAACTATGGCATAGATTTGACGTTCTTATTTGTGTTCATTCAATTCATTTGACGCGCAGAAAGCCATTCATTAGAGAGGCATTCGTTTCAAGTCACTTTGATTAAAGGAAAACTGGCCAGATATGAACGAAATTTGACCCTCCCATGCTACTGCGGTGTGCAGATTAAGACTTCCTTTTAATGTACATTGTGCTGTAAACGAAGACAAATATCAACAGGAAAAGCAGGAAGAAAATCCCGTCTTCTTTTTCCAAAGTACCAGTTAAGGGAGGATATGAGAAATTACATCGCTTGCAAGCAAAAGGGAGTAATCTCAGCTTAAAAAATACATGTTTTTAAATTTATGGAGTTTCTAGCTATTGAATCTGCAAAACGTTTGTGGATTTAATCTATATTGTTAACTTTACAAGCCACATTCGTAACTGCAGAGACACGACGATATACGAGCGGCCTTTTTACGGTATTTATGAGCCCAAAAATTACAAACTTTTTTAAAAATCGAATTATGCCCCTCCCTCTATTATAAAATTAAAAAAGACGTGACTTTCTACTGAATGAGCAAAAGAATGAATATTTTTGTGCGTGCTTTCATGAAAAATAATTGGACATTTAGGGGCATCGAAAATCAATTAGAAAAGTTCATGCTCAATAAGTGGTCATGTTTTATAGAATGTAGATTTTGCATTCAGCCTGAAGGAAGTTCATTCGAAAGTCGGCATCCTGAGGTAACTAAAATATTATAGAGATTCATAGTGGAAGAGGAACGCTGGCCCATCTCGTTAGGGAACTCTCTCCTACGTTAGCAGTCCTCTCCTCCACATATGTGCGCATGCAACCAATGTTTATAATATTTAGAGAATTTCACTTCTGAAAAAAAAGAATGTTTTGTCAGCTAATTAGTAATTTTCTGTTACGTGTGTAATATGATCTTTTGACTAAAATGATTGTTTAAAGAATAAAATGCCAACTGAATATCTTACGATGGATAATTTCCCAGCAGTCATTCGGAGCGACACAGTGTGTTCCGTCTGCGGCCTTAGAAATGCGCACGCCATCAACGGTTATGTACTGTGTGAAGGAAGGATTTTGTTACCTCAAGCAAAGTGGAAAATCATTGCATCGCCCAGCAGGCGACGATTACCTCAACGCCCCCATAGAGCCTTTTCGTATAAGCATAATTGCTGTTCTGTTTAAATTTCAAGGTGTTATTGACCTCTGTAAAAGAAACGACAAAGGGTGACTTTTTGTCATAATTTTTATCGAATTATGGAAAGAAACAAAACTCTAAATTTTTGGTAATGCAATTGTTAAATAAATTCACCCTGTCCGAAGACACCATAAGCTAGTGCCAGGAAAATAAATTGCACCAACATTTCCAAACCAGTACGTGTAATCTTGTTCTTTATATACAACGCATAAGCCAATAGCCATACGTGGGATAAGCCAACCCAACCACCTCCTTTTCAGTTCGCAAATGCTGCTTTTTTATGGAAAACCCATGATGTACGAGCTCAATAAATTAATTTATTCTTTAGAATATTGCATATGTTTGTTGTGGGAAAACGTTTTGCCTTTATCGACAAAGACATTTTCCCGAGACGTGCTTTTCCTAACACGAGTTCGCTTTCTTAAACCGAATCAGTGGTGACATCGCATTCCTGCTCGAACCCATCATCGGAGACAAAAGCAGATACGGGAATTTTTGGACTTTTTAAAAAAATCCTTGGTCTTAGCCACGTCGTGCTAAATTGAATTTAGTGGAGAACGCGGTGTCATCGACGACATGAGGCTCCAATAACTGGTCTTTCAAAATTTGGCATGCGACAGAGATGGCGAATACTATTCCCAATGATCTAGCATTCGTCAAACCGACATTTAACACACGTGATGAAATTACATGCATTAACAACTTGAATGTCGGCTATCGAGCAAGTATCAATCCCAGCGCGACACTCCTCGATGAAACCGGAGGGAAAGCCGTGAAATGTCATCGGTATGCCACAGCTTGGCGAATTTGTCCTATAAATACCGCAACCCATTGCACAAAAAGCATCCGTATCTCCTAATGTCTCTGATGATGTGTTCGAGCAGGAACCTGAAGCGTCTGGCAAATAAATCTCTTCAGCGGCGGTCGTGTCTCGCTCATCATGACTTCTTCATGGGATACGTCTCTTCGCTTTTCTTGGTGTTGGCAAACGCTGACTTTTCCAAATGAAGAATACGGTCGCACCTTTCAGCTGGGATGACGAATTCGCATTCGCAGCATGAGAGAGTGGGTCAAGTGAGTAGATAATACGTAAAAATTCATGATGCCTTTTTCAATTATGCTCGCTCCCTATAAACATATGTGTAACTGTGTGTCTGAACATCCGCCGAAGCTTATAGTGAGATGCTGGTCTAAATCGTGATCGTGATTTACTTTGTTATCAAATCGAAAAGATATTCTATAATTCGGTCATAGCCAGATATGCATTTTCATTTGTTCCTTGGGGACCACGGCGTAAGATCAGTGAATTGGGCGTGAACTTTTTTGCATTTGTAGTGGAGTTTCGTTGCATCTACCATATTCCCTCTACCCTCATCCGCCTGGGTCCGATATCAAGACTGTGTATAGAAGGTTAGAGGCCAGTCTGGACACAGAGTGCGGCCCGACGCGAATCCCCGCCAAGGCGGGCAACTAAACCCCGTGTTTCATGCACAGTCGACCAGCCAAGCTCCCAAATGAAAAGGGGATGCCATAAAGAACTCATCAAGAGGCAGACATCGCGACCTGGGTGTTTCGACCTGAGTAGAGGATCGAGTTACTAACCTTCCTCGCCTGCGAGTCAACTGCCAAGTGACGATACCAAGTATGCATAAGACTAATACTGATGTTATTAATCGAAATGCAGTCTGTGGCACCAAGGTCTAGCGGTGTTTATTTGCATGTTTTGTGGTTCACTCTTGTACTGCTCGCTAAACGTGAACTAGTCATAGATTTTGGCAGTATAAGAGCGTAATGATTACGCTTGCTAGGGCTTCTCTAGTAAATTTATTTTGCCACCGTGTGCAGGTTTTGGTTCGTAGAATAGTTTGAGATAAGTTTTTATTTGACCTTTCAAGTGCCTACCGTTGACCGTCGATTAAAGAAAGTGTTAGGACGGCCCAGAACACTACGCACCGTTCCTGTCGTCCGGAGGTCACGCCGGACAAAGGACCGCAAACTTGCCCCACAGCCTCGCCTACGAAGCCCGCATGCGAGTCAGGCATTAGCACGCCGCTGAGTCATGCGCGACCTCCAGGGGTCAGCAACACGCGAGGGCCTGCCCATGCGGGAGCTCAGGACTGGACCAGTAGGAACCCGCAAACCGGACGAAGGCTGAACCCTTAAATACGAAGCAGCGGACGAAAGGATTAAGAGATGATGTACACAAGGTGACTGACGCAGTAAAGCTGTTCTCCCCTACCTGGCCGTCTTCTATTCCGCACAGAACTGGCGTCCTACTAATTGGGTATATAACAGAAAGGTTTATGTTTCACCTGTGAACGAGGACAGACGTAGATCCATTAAGTAGAGACTGCTAGGAGAGCGTCAAACTGCTTCCAACTGGCGATGCATTTTGCACTAAAAAAAAACAATTCGCCCTTTTTTGAAAGTCGGAAGCAGATTAGGTTAAATGTGTGGCACTCCGTCATGTCGACTCTTTTAAGAAACCTGTACATTTAAACCTCTGCGAAGTTCTGTCACACCCCTAAGCTACTATTAACATCAAAGAAGGAAGCATTCTCTCTCCTGATGCAAGAGATCTCACGACAAATATCAGAGAGATTTTTAATTCTATTATTCTAGCCAAAAACCTTATGCTGTTTCTAATCTTCGTAGACGTTTAGCCCAGGATCGTCTGTTTACAAGGGCGTATTCTATTCCAGTGACCTGCCCGGTTTGGCATATAACCGCACCACGAAACGGCGCCCGGCTGTCTGAGTCGCCGAGAATTTGAAAAATGTCCGGGTGACACGATGCATACTTGGTGCAGACGGTTTCGCCCGCCAATGTGTACACTTAGACTTGACCAGTTTTTTGTGTGGTAATCGTCGCGCGGATATGGAGGAGGGATAATTCAGTTGGTGAAGTGTTTTCACAGGCCAGCATTTACGAGGCCTCTCGCATGTACACGAGCGAGTTGCTAATCAAGCACAAGCTATATCGGTTTCGTCATTTAATGAATAAAAATGCTGACGATTTACATAATATATGATCATATTTGAAGCATTTTGTCCCCGGTACGAAGCTGAAGTAGGCAAGAACAGCAGGATTTATTGGCACCAAAAAATTTCGCGACTGCTCTTCAGCTGCTTCCTGTCGCTTCATATGAGGGATAACGAGTGAGAACAATACAACAGATTTGAATTCATGCCGAAAATCGATGCAGAAACAGCAAGGTTAGGGTTTTGGGCAAAGTTGGCTAATCGATAAAGTTAATAACACAAACGCCGTAGGGGAAGAAAGTAAAAAAGAAGGAAACGTTAAAGAGCAAAAAATGAGAGGAGAGAGGGGGAATCATGGAGCCAGAGGCTACCATGGTAATGTTAGGCTAACCACGTGCTCCAATTGTTTACAAAGATCTGGTTTCACTCGTCGTATATAGGCTGCCTCCAGGTAACGCAATGTCCGAGTTGTTCGTGCCCGAACAAGTACTCGGAAGGAAGTTTTGGGGTCGACGGTGTGACCAGTATCAAGTAGGTGTTTCGTAATGGATGAACGTGGGATCTTATCACTCGTTATCCCTCATATGAAGCGACAGGAAGCAGCTGAAGAGCAGTCGCGAAATTTTTTGGTGCCAATAAATCCTGCTGTTCTTGCCTACGATATGATCATATGTTTAAGCAAAAATGTGGGCCATTCGAAACTCCACTTCCGTTAAATATCCAAGGGAGATTAGCACTAGGACAATGGTTTAAGTATGAACAACTGAATAGGTTATCATCTCGCCGAAATAGTGAGGGACTAGTTCGGCTGACATGGATGCTTTCGTCCAAATGTCGTCGGTTAGCATTTGTGTTTCTTATTTCTAACAATACTTTAAAGCGAGAAAATAGCCAAAAATCTCCAAACTTATGAAATGTCCGCTACAGGAATTTTGCGTATATTTGACCTCTCAAGCTGAAAGAGATTTCTAACACACTCTCAAAAATACCTGCAGGTTGTTTTGATAGTCTCGAAAATGTTGTCCGGCCTAAAATGACACCAGTCAGTCAAGCACCAGCCATGTCTGACTGCACCGCCTAAACTGCAGGGAAAAACATTTTGCCCACAGATAGGTGTAAACAACCCGTGAGCTAGGGCGTGGCTATTCTCCAAAAATGAAAAAACCGACTGTCTGCGAAGTTGGCGGGCACTGGATTCACTGCGGTCCCTTGGACTTAAATGTTTCAGAAGGCCAATTAGTTCGCTACTTGCAATCACGTCCGGCCTTTGTCCGCCTACGGGATTTACTTTTTAAAAAAGGAAATCAAGAAATAAAGGGAATTTTCTCGCGTGGTTAACATCGATGTATATACCGGCTGACCAATTACATTTTATTGAGCCGCATGACAACAGGTATACGCAAATGTAGCCTATAGTTCAAGTATCAGTATCATTCAGTATCAGTTTATTAAGGGAAATATAGGCAAGCGCCTTTGAATTCCCTCTTGGCTACAAGTCGTCGGAGAAAAACATTGATAAATGGGAAGGTGAAAAAGGGATTTTGTACATACTCGCGGACAGCAGGCAGCTAGCCGAAAAAGAGTAATCATTAATGGTTACTTACTAATTACAAGTAGTATAAACACATATAAGATGGTACCGGGTTATGTGAGTGGATGTGGGGGTGGTAATCGGGAAGCTTGATGCAGGTCAAGTCTACACTT
>CACRXP010000806.1:43840-61455 GCA_902702965.1 Spirometra erinaceieuropaei
CACAGGCTCTACATGCGGTAGGTAAAACTTTCTAACTTACACATTCCGCCGTAACATGTGGGGATCTAAATGAACGTTTTTCTCAAATTAATCTTCGACGCAAAGCCAAAATGCCTTGGCCCTGCATCTGACGGCCATTTGAATTTACGGGAGAAGACGTAACAAAGGGTAGTCTCAAGCGTGTATTTGACTAGAATTAGTTTGCAGGTTCACATTTATCAGGCGGTACATGACGGAACCACAAAGCAATCAAATAGACACCGTTTGCTTTTAATACCACAGGCTGCACTTCAATTAATAACAACATTCTTTGTCCAAAAAGATGATAACCATTTTCTGGGTATACAATGCCTGCTGGATGTCGTCAAATCAGTTGGTTGACCGAAGCGAGAAATTGAGTGATGTCCAGGGTAGGGGTCGGAGAGTGAGGACGAGTGAGTTCGTATTCCGTAGAGCATATAATTCAGTTTAAACAATCAAACGCGCACGGATTTTTCACACTGCACTAGAAGCCGTTTCTTGAAAAGGCTACCGACTCGCTCCTCCTTTCAGGACGGATGTCTGCTTCTTCATGTGGCCTTTACGGTGCTGTCATTCAGTCCAATTGCAAAATGTCCTCAGAGCTAATTACTTAGTGTGCTATATCTTGCTTGTTTGTGTGTAAATCCGTGGAAGTGTGTGTGTGTTGGCAGGCCTAGGCGCGGGATCACACTGTTCTAGCCCCAGCGTCCGGTCTATTCTCCGGTCTTCTAGACAATCTTGTGATATAACGCCCAGGTGGACGACGATAAAGTTAATGCATAAATACTGCGCAAGTCTACTATTACTGCAAACGAATTCACACATGATGCACCGTCCGAATTATACCCACATAGACTGGCACACAGTTATATATAATGCCAATGAAATCAAGCTTGGGTAAAAACAGTATCTTGGTCTATTACATAAGTGTCAAAATCGAAGTAGACACATTAAGGCGGAACCACTACAGGCAGGCACTTGCTTCTGAAGACAAACGATTTATTTACTCACTTGAGAGCCTCTGAATTCGCGAATGCCAGTCCATGATTCCAGTTGAAATGTAGGAAAAGCAACCCCTTGCCGACATCGACAAAATCAAAGAGACGAGTCGCTTGATGTTTCGGACTCACACTCGAGCACATCATCAGCGAAAACAGCCGAAGGGCTTTTCCATGCGCATGGCGTGCAGTATTTGCGCAGTGCAGCCAACATGCTGCAGCATACCTATGACAATTCACTGGTGCTGCCCGCATCATCTCGAATTGTTGCACCTGGCTTGATGACTGTTCGATGTCCGACACGCGAATCGTTAATCGTTGAGATGTCATCATGGGTACTCGGTATTGGCGTGATGATTGCTCAACCATTGGGAATAGTACTTACTGTCCCTGTCGCATGCCAGTCTCGGAAAGAGCCGTTCCTGTTATCCCTGTTCTAACTTCGACGATGGGGTCGCGTACATCGACAAATACTAGAAAGATTAATTTCCCTCGTAACGATAGTGTTCTAACAAATGCATCCACTTTTGATGCAAAACCCCAACTTAAATGATCAGCTAAGATTGGGATGGCTACATGTCAAGTATAATTAATATTGCGGCAACGTTTTTTGTTTCCGCGGAGGAATTACAATCTGTACTTACTGCTCCTTGAACTTTTCAATTAATACTTTGTCTTTATCTTTGAAAATTTAGGGAACACTCAATATGACGTTAACTGACATGAAGTATGTGTATCTTGTCGTGAATTTTTGAATCAGTGGTTTGAATGCTTATGCTGTCGCCATAAGTTCGGGCAAATACAGAGAACTTCTTTTATCAAAATAGGACATTGAAAGGACGTCTACCAAGATTTAAGCCACAGGGTTTCCGAGAACAAATTTATGCAACGCCTGATTTATCAAGGATTGCTGCACTGAGTGTGATACTTGTTCGATTGCCGACATCTGATTAGTTAATAGTTGCAAATCCGTCATGGGTGTTGGATGCTGGCGCGATTAATGATAGACCATTGGGAATAGTATTAACCATTACTGCTGCATGCCTTATCCTCATCTCGTCGATGAGATCGCGCACATCCATAAAAAACTATGCAACACGATGTCCCTAAGAGCAAGATGTTAACCGATAAAATTCAAACCAATTTATCCATTGTCGATCAGCAAATTATGTGAGGGCTGCAGGATGACACCAGTTTATAATACGAAGGCATTTTTGGTTTTGAAGATAAATAATAATATTTACCCGGTTGACAGCCTTTCATGCCGCGAATACCTGTTCATCTAGTCGGCTGAGTTTGGCGTCATTATTTTCTATTGAGAAAACTGATCATTTGTCTACACTCTCATCTTTGATACACGTCTGATTCAATGAGAGAGACAGCAGTTTCTGAAGCCCCATGTCGTCCATGACATCAGTACGCAATTAAATACTATTCAGAACGATGCCTCTACGTTCAAGACGTTAAACGATAAAATTCCAATGAATTTACTTATTGGTAAATTTCATCAAACCCTAACGCCAATGATCGGCATGGATTGGAAGGCCTGCTAGCTGACGGCAATTTATTCTGAGATAACATCTCAGTCTCGGAAAAGGAATCTTAACCTCCTTTGAAATGGTGAGCTAATTATCGGACTGGTAATTAAGCAATTTTGGGAACGCACGGAATTGCGTCAGCTGACACAAAGCATGCGTCTTTTGACGTGAAAGATAGAACCGCTGATTTTGTTATGTAAGTGTGATTGTCTACGCTGTTGCCACTGGTTCAGCTGGGGAAAGCGAGCTTCTGTAATTAAAGGAGGGCTCAAGGGATTTTTACTCCATAAGGGGTAAAAGGTTTCCTAAAATAAGTATATGCAATATTTCAAAGAGCACATTGATATTGGTGAGCTCGTACGTCATATGTTTTCCATAGAAGTTCCGCATTTGCAATTGCCAATGGGGGGAGGTAAGGTGGGGATTGCCCTATGCATGTTTATTGGCTCATGCCTTGTATTTAAAGAGCACGTCTACGTGGCATGCGCGCGCAGACCTATGGAAATGTTCGTGCAGATCCTTTCACTGGCAATAGCTTATGGCGTCTGCGGACAGGGTGAATTTATTTGAAAATTATATTCCCAAAGCCTACAGTTTTGCTTTCTGTCATATTGTTAATACAAACTTAAATCGGAAATCTTTGCATCCCAAAAGTTGCTCTTTGCCGTTTCCTTTACAGAGGACACGAGCACCTTGGAATTTAAACAGAACAGCGATTATGTTTATACGAAAAGTCTCTATGGGGCCGTTGAGGTAATCGCTGCCTGTTGGGCGATGCGATGATTTTCCAATTTTATTGAGGTAACAAAATCTTTTCTTCACATAGTACATGACCGTTGACGGTGTGCGCGTTTCAGAGGCTACAACTGGCTCGCACTGTATCGGGCCGAATGACTGCTGGGAAATTATCCGACGTAAGATATTCATTTGGAATTTCGTTCCTTAAAAACCCATTTAGTTAAGACAAAGACGTTGCACACTTAACAGAAAAATGAGTAGTCAGGTACACAAGCAGTTCGTTTTTCTGATAGATGCATGCAAATAGGTTTTTTATCAGACGTGAAATTCTCAGGGTCCTTTAAGCGCTGGTTGCTTGTGCACATATGTGGAAGATAGTACTGGCAACAATGGAGAAAGAAGAAATAGGTTGAATTGTAAATAAATATTTACTGACGTAGAAACTATTTATTCTCCCTGTAACCTAGAATTTCAGAAAATGTCTTTATTATAAATCGCCTCAAATGAATTTCATAAACACAAATAACAAGACCAAATCTATGACCTACTGCACACTCACATTTCCGCCTCAATACTTTTTGAGTTAGAACACCTGCAAGTGGGTCATAGCGACAAAGACAAGGGAGCCTCGAAGGGCCGTTTCTGGCGTATTGACTGTCATCAGCCAGTTATGCCCAACGTCAAGTGTGGCTCACTTGAGATTCGAACCTGGGGTTTTTGGTCATGGTGTTTGACACTCTACCATCGAGCCAAGGACACGTTGTCATGTCGGTTGTAATGGCGCATATTAATTATTGTAGTTAGGCGCTTCGCCGAAAGTTTTACGGAATGTGCTCGTACCCATGTGCCTTAGTGCTCAAACTGGGACCCTCGACCGCAGTCGCTCAGCGACTTATACAATGTGGGTAAATAAGATGATGCCAACAAAGACAAATGTTTAATAACGGTGACCGTTTCTAATGATGACATTTATTGAGTCCGCGCAATGACCATTTATATACCATCGTACCTATCCGTTTACAACTGCTGCTCTTAAAATGTACCATGAAGTCCGCATTCATTGCAAAACGTTATGGACTTTATATACTATCATTTTGAAAGCACAGAAGAATGCGTGATTTTCTTTTCACGAAACGCATTAAACTTGTGAACTGAAATCATGATGCACTCATGAAACGGCTAATCAGGCTCCAAATTATTCGACAATCATGAAACTTTTCTAAAACCTAATTATACTTACTGTTTGAGCATACAATATAAAGATGAAGTAATTCGCTATCAAGAAACTAAGATACAGTCTTTTTTGCTCGTGGTTTCAATAAAATATCATTGAATTTGCAAGACCATCGAAAACCAATAGGAGAAATGCATACTACATAATTAGTCATTGTTTACTACGTGCGGTTTGTACAGAAGATTGGGAAGCAGAATAATCATAAGCTGACATCCCGCTGAGTCCGAAATATTATGCCGAGATGCAGAAGGATAATCAGCCTTTCAACCGCGCCTAAGTAATCTTTCCCAATCGAAAACGCATTTCAGACTTTCAGACAACATTTCATGTGATCGGTCAATCAGTGTATGTGCGAGTGAGATAAGGAATGCTTACTAGTGGTGAGACAATTTCCACTCTAATATTTCTTCCGTTCTTGAAAAATTATGTCCCAGATATTCAATGAAAATTACATTGCACTCGGAAAAACAGACGCAATTATAATTATGGCGTATTTACCTCATATTTACGACAAAAGTATGCTGGTAAGTATTAAAATGAGATTTACATGGTGTATTTCACACTCATCTCTGTCCCAAATTTACAAATAAATCTTTTCTTCAAAAGCCAGACAGTACATGATCGTTAATGGTTTCCTGGAGGAATATCCGGCATCATTCGTGTTGGAGCCGAAGGATCCTATTGGCAGATGCTCTGTTGGAGTACAATACACAAGTGCTAGCATATCGGAGTGTAAGTCAAAGTAGCCATTTTAGTCAATTTACATTAAAATTGTATCATAAATGTGTTTATATCCGTTAATCTTCGTGGCAGGCATTAGTGAAGTCACTTACTTAGCTCATGAAAACAAAAAGAGTACAAGAGGCAGAAATATGCATCCTAACGGTGATTATGTGTGTTGCCAATCGATCTGCTGGAATTTATTTTGAGTTAAGGCAAAAAATAAGCTGGCCTCTTGTAGTTTAAGCAGCTTTAGAAATTGCGTTTCAAAAATACCGCATTTAATGATTTCTCCTTTAGATATACCGCTGCCTTCTGGAGTAGTATCTATCTTCTCGAAAGAAATCCTCAAAAATGAAAGACTCATTCATATTCTGCTGTTCAATGGAAAACTTTCGGTAATCATCGGAAACCAATTTTATCATTCCAACTGCGCGGTCTAAATGGTGCTTCTAAGCGCCTTTCATGAGAACCGTTAGCGTGTAGGGAAAAGCATGGCATTATTCATTTGAATTAATCTGAGGAACCTATTTAATTGACAAACTAGCATGCGCCATTTTATAACTACTTGGAACTGAAGAAAAAGCATCATTAGTAAATAGATTAATTGTACCTTTATTTCTTCCATGTTTAGTAGATGCAGTTGGTTTTGTTCAGTCAAACTGATTTTGGTTTATTTTTGAAGTGATTTTGGCATTAATCTATTTCATTGTCCCAGCAGTAGGCTTCTAGTCAAGTAGAATAACGCCTCCGGCACCATTTCATGTTCGTCATCTTTCAGACCATATACCGCGCGGGGGACATTTCGGTAAAGAAAAGAAACGACAGTATTTTATCGGTCTTCGGGGTTTTCGGTAAGTGCATTATTCAGTGTTGCCAAAGATTTCATTAAAGTCATGCCAATGGATTTGATTCATGCAAAACACTTTTTATAACAGTTTTTCCACATAAAACAGTTTTTACATATGTGCGTGTGTGGTTTCAGTGGAGAGGAAGGAAGTTGTACTATTTACGGGACATTTGGGAAGCCAAACGCGACAAATGGAGATAAAGTTTACAACTGGCAGGATTACTCGTGTCACCATAACTCCTTCCAATAAGCCGGAGGCCACGGCTCCAGTGTTAACATTCATCGACTTCATGCACGCATTCCAGTGCACAAAGAATTAGTTCGAGGTGATGGATTCACAATTATTTGAATGGCAGTGTGTGGTTGAGGGCTGCTTTTAATATAAACAAAGATTCATGCATAATGTTTTTCTTGCAGTTTGAGCACTCCATAATTTTGACCCTTTAAACGCGTTATTAACTGCAGAATTTAAAACGGTCAGAAACCTGTAAACTCTCGTTAGACAATTCAAAATATCTTTAAGACGTTGAATGATGTACTCAGGTCGCTAAAAGCTACATTCGGCCGGATAAAAAACGTACATCACTTCATCACCAGGTAGAGCCTCCTTGGTTTCGGGATGCGATCATCGATGATTCCTCGTCACTGCGTCAATCGTTTAAGTTTTTAAACTGGACGCCAAGTTCATGCGCCTTAGCCTTCTACGGATGCGACTAATGGAAGATGAGAAACATACAGATCAGCACCAAGGAGTCGACGAGCCGAAGGCCGTCTCACACTTTAAAGCAGTGTTTGGCGAACCAGTGGTGCGGCATGGGTAAGCGTCCGCGCCGACCGGCCTGAAAACGGACCACCACAATAGGAACTAATATTCGTCCTTATTCACGTCGCCTTTTGGCGGCCTACATGGTCCTTTTGGGTTCACTTCAGAAATCAAACAGCTGAGAAAACTGAAGCATTCATGTGGAGCGTGTTAGTTATCAAGAGGTGACACATTCGGATATCTGTACTTGCGGTTGATAAAAATGCTGTGATATGGGTGGGCAGATGGATAACTTGGAAGAAAAATGCGATTTAGGTTTGCAGATGTGGAACAACGTAAGTAGGACACTGAATGACCTTGTGCTGATTTCCTGGGAGGTTTGCGGTACGATTTGGGTTAATGTTAGGTTCAGGGTTGGGACACGTTAGGGAATACCCTTCCCGAAATTCCGCGAAACACCACATGTATTATGGGGACCCTATTTTTGTGTCGTAACGGAGTGCTTGCTATAAGGCCATCTGTCAACCCAAACTTACCACACTCCTTAGTTTTTTGCTCTTGACAATTCTATTGTCATTTCTCTGTAAAATACCTTATGCAATTCGTTTCTGGCAAATGTCTTTCATTGGATGTCCTGAAACTTTAAATTGACATCTACATTTCCTCCACAGAGGCTGCTATTCACTTTCGTAAGACGTCGGAGCATCCATCGGGGGACGAAGAACACATAGGGCACTTATGAATGTCGCGGCAAATACTGCTACAACAGTCTCGTTTCGGAATCCTGCAGGATAGGATCAGATGTCGCTCACTGAAGGCCTCTTTTTAGCGAATCTCTTAAGGAGTCAAACTGTAATAACAATGATGAACATGAGTATAACGACGGCTTACGAGGACGGTTTTCCGCTCCGTATTTTTGAATCCCATGCCAACACGCCGTCCTCTCGCAGTTATATTTCTTTGGTTTCGAACGTCCAACAATGGGAAAGTGACCGCCTCGATGGTCACTAAGAGGAGAAAGGGGGGGGCGTTCGGCTGTTGGCGGAGCCTTTGTCTTTTTGTTCCCCGTCCTCCCGCCTACTCGTAAGTAGCGAGGGCGTTCATTAGATGCGACGTGCATTTGAATGAAATGACTTTTAAGTTTGTCATATGGTTGGCGAATTCGGCCTCATTAACGGCAGTCTGACAAGGGATTTTTGCCATAATGCGTGCAAGGTGTTTCTACAGCGACGAGAGACGCACAACTTTAATTCGTACTCCGCATGTTCTACTGAGATGTCACTACTACTCGTCGGTATTCTTTGTTGTGACCCACAGTGCTGCATGCCCACATACCCGTAAGTTTTGTCCCAAAGGTTCTGCCCTGAGAACTTGAGCTGCCCCGAATCAGTGTTCTGTTCTATGAGTTCGTACTTTGAGAGAGGATGCAATGATAACACTTAACGAGCCTTACTGGAGGTGGCTTATGGCGATACAATAGCTAGGCAGTAATGAGCTAGTATGCGACCCATAGATGATTTTTCGATCATATGTGTTTATGTAGCCGCACCTGAGGTAAACTAACCGCAGACATCTGTTATACGTGACCGGTGGTAGTGGGGATTTTACAGATGGGGCCGGAGATCGCACAGGCGACGAGGTCAAGTAAGTCTTCGCAAAAGAAAAACTATTGGGAATGCACGGTTGTACATTGAGTGGGCCAATAAAGGTAAACGCAGAAACAAGGAATCATGGTCGCCAACAGAACACACAACGCAAAGTACAGGAACGTCATGCCAACGTTATCACACTAACTCGAAATAATTAAGTAGGTCAACACTACTGTGTTCACCGGGTGTTTCTACATATCCACATCTTACCGACTTTTCAAACAGTAAAATATCTGAGATTGCGACGGCGCCGTATGTTGGGATAATGGACACGAGTACTATGCTTTAAAGATAAGAACATATTCTTCTATGAAATAAAGTGGACGATCTTTCTCTGACTATGTATTTATTGCTGGTTAATGTAAGTCAGTGTGCATTATCTAACTGTGCATGGAAATGCCTAAACGTCTAAAGAGCCTTTACATGTAATTGTCGAATTAATATTTTTGGACTTTGACGATAGCCCTAATAAACTGGAGTTAAAGCATGCGGAATACCGAAAGAACATTGGATTAGCCTTCTCGAAGCGTTATTAATAGCAGTAGGCAGAAGATCTGGCAGTTAGATCGTCGTTGCCGATGATGTCCACTGTGGGTTCCACAGCAGGCTAAAAGCAGGGGCGGTGAATTGGGCGTAAAATAACTTATTGTGATAGTGGACTTGCACAGAACTTACCGCGCTCTCCCCTCCCCCGCCTGGGCTCGGTGTCACGATATACTCGAGAATACCGACGGGGGGGGAGGGTACAGGAGGCTGGTACGGCCCTACCCGCACCGAAGTGTACTACAACAATCTCTGGTATACGGATCAGAAAGAGGAGGATGACGCAAATCACTACACGGCGGGAGCGCAAGCGCATCCACCACCGGGGAAGCAGGTGTCATACAACTACTGGCTCTCACCAGGCTGCGAGGGCTATAGTTTGCTGAATCGTGGCATGGTAGACGCATGCAAACTTTAAGTCCCAGAAGGGTGAGACGCAACCGTGCACTTTTCCTAGGCCGTCATCCCTCAAAGCCCAAGTAACTAGCCGGTCATCGACTGAGAGGCACTATCCATGCAAACACCCACCCCTTACATGCGTGAGATTGCCAGAGGTGGTGTTAAGAAGGAGCCGTTGCAGCCTGACTCAGTCCATCACTCCGCCACTCCACACAAACACGCACAAATGCGATGACTTAGTAGACTGAGTTGAGGCGTCAATCGGCAACCTTCCAAGCCACGACGCTTGGCAAAACCAGACGTTTAAATGAGAGGTGTCAATTGAATGTTTGCGTTATGGGACAATGTGTGAAGTTGATGTGTAGAGATGCTGGCGTGGGAAGTTGTGATGACGTGATATGACCGGCTGATGTCTACCGCTGGTTTTCAAGGCTGCGAATGTTGCCTATTAGGTCCATGCGGTTGCTGAAAGTGCGAGGGTATTTGTGGCGCTTACGACGACTGTATGTTGGTGCTTCAGGCGCCGGTTGGCCAGTCTCTGCGCGATGGATTCGCAAGTGACCGACCAGGCCAATGTGTGAGGTGAAGGTACGAGGACAGTGTGGGCGGGATAGGTCGTGGGCGCCGATGTCGCTTTCAGTGGCATTGGTGGGGTTGCTGGCGGTGGGCGCGCTGGATGGCGAGGCGCTGATTGTGCTAGGTGTGTCGATACCGTGGTGAATTCCGCTGTCGTGAATGAGCATGTGATCGAATAGTTCCATGCCGATCGATTGCGAGCGCTGTTTTCCCTGTTTGCAGGGCTGTACTGGAGGCACATCACGGATTTCTTCAGAGTGTCCTTATAGCTCCCGACTTGGCATCCATGTCGACGACAACCCCTGTCGCCATCTCCACAAAAGAGCCGTTTTACTAGCCACCTGCCTCCTCTTACGCCTCAGGTCTTCTTGCACATATCTTGACACCGTGAACAGGCAGGCAGGAGAGAGTGTACTCTCATATAATCTATTTCATACGCAAGTCATCGAGCCTGCTTTTGAGCTGTCCCCCGGCACGACGGTCGAGCTTTTGCATGTGCTTCAGAAACTACTAATAGTCTAGTAGATGTATCGGAAATGAGGAAATTCTGTTTCATTGCGCATCATACAAGCAAGTAACCTACTGTGCAGGTAATAGAATAACGTCACCTCCGGTCTGAGATCCGCCAACGAGCTTCCAATCAGGACCTTGTCGTACCATATCTGTAAGGACTCATCCTGCTCTCCACAAATCCTTAAGCAAAACGTCGTTATCGGGACGGTTGTCTTAAATTTGTGGTGAATATATAATAAGGCTGGTAAACCGGTACTTGCTGAATTCTGTTTACGCATTTAAAGTAAGCTCCGTTTCGTCCAACCTATCTCATCTGCGTAAGACATAATGACATGTATATTTCAGGTCATGTGATTTCCTACGTGTTGAGGTTATTGCAGTATGCTTCAGGCAAAATGCAGGTTTTTCAAAGTAAGAACAGGAAAGAGAGCATCAAAAAGTGTAAGCTCTGAGTTTTTTCGTATTTGCACGTAGATTTTATCACCGCGTACACATGGTTATTTTTCGCAGGCGTCCTTTACCAGGGATAATAGTAAGAAGGAAGAGGAAATGACATAGAGTTAACTAACCACTCAGCAAACAGTGCTGCGAACGTTGAAGTGAATGCGCCAGGTCAGCATTCGATCGATGGAGTTTTAATAAGAGATTCGGATTTCAGTCAGTTCGCCCTTGGTTCCTGACCCGAGTAGTTGTCTTGGTGGAAATGCAAGTGAACTGATGTCCAATCTTAAATTTTCGGACAGTTGTCTGCAGTACTTTGTAACACCGTTGCACAATCGGCCTGCGATCATTTATGCAGGATCCGATTCTTCTTCCTCACTCGAAAAGTGGTTTGGTTTACCCTTCTGCGCACTCTCAGCTCGAATAATTTAATTGTGTGGCTCGGGGTCAGATTCCGTGATTTTTGCTTCGGAACGAATAAGCAAAAGTGGTAATTTTGACGAATTTTATGCTGTTAAGTGGGTGATATTCTAAAGGCGTCTTATTCCATGAGCATGGACATAAAACTGGGTTTGCTTGTGTCCCCGCCAACGTAATCGTATTATAACCCCCATTTGAAGGCTATCAAGGCCCGAAATCACATCACTTTCATGAAAGCCAATTTGCGGAACTCGTTGTGGCAAAACTGATAGATGTTATATGCCAATAAACCGCGCGATGCGAGTCGTGCAGGCTGATTAACAGATCATAAAGCAGGTGAAATAGTTCGGTGTAGTCGAGATAGGATTTATTGTACATTTATGGGTGCCCATCACTCGAATCACTTGACCAACTCTGACCCGCACTTCGTATTCACGAAGGAAAGACGCATTTCATACGTGCGGGCGCTAAGTTGCCAGAGGCGCGTAGGAATTTGGGTAAAGAATATGGTTACGGCTAATATGATGCTTAGTATTAGGGTTAGGATTGGGACTAGGGCTGATGATATGGCAATGCTAGGATCGAGGTAAATGTTAACGTCTGCAAATTAAAATCGGGCAAACGTATGCTTTCGACTATTCATAATCAGGCCTGTAAGGCAGGGCCATTTAGCAAAAGGTAAACTGCCTTCCACTCATTCTGCTTTTATAAATTTACCAAACTCAGACCGGTTGTTTTTAGCTGCGTTAGGTTCATCAAGAAGCTTTAAGGTATTCATCGGAGTAAAAATACGACAACGCAATGCCTTTTTGACAATGCCTACAAATGGGCACTAAATTACTTTTTATCATTAAATGACAAGCAAAGTGTCCCCTTTTAATAAGCGACAGTACGGAGGATCAGAATGTGTGCTACTACAATGCTCTTGGATGTTCGGCTCATTTGCTCAACGCAGTTCCTCCCCGGAGTAAGTGACCCCGGGCGTAAACAATATCGCTGCCGAGCAGTTATTTCAAATTTAAATGGCGGGCCTTTGGATGAGTGCACGCATGCCGCCTCTCGAAATTGATTGATGCAATGCCATCAACTGCAGGTCGCGCAAGACATGTGGTGTCGGACGATGCTCCATGCGCCACCATCCACTGCTGCACCGACCAGAAGACGGGCCTAGTGCGTCTCTGAGGAAAGAGAATACAGAGCTGAGTACTGAAGCGACCCACTCCCTCACAACATACGGCACAGGGCAAGTCGTTTCTCTGGGAGGCTTACCCATTAAAGTGTTTGGTTGTCTCGGTTCGGTTACAACGTATGCCTTTCTTGATAGTGGCTCAGACACCAGTCTGATCGATGAATACTTGTTGAAGCGGTTAGGCCTCATTGGTCGACCAAAAGTGTTGTCAGTATCCACTGTCCTTCAGACAGCCGAAGTGAGCTCCGAATTAGTGGGTTTTCAGCTATCTGCGACAGAAGGGCAAGATCCACTGGAAGTGAAGAAGGCCTGATCGGTCAGCCTTCTTCCTAAGTTGAGGTGTTCTGCCTTAGCCAGATACCAGGCAGCACGTTGGGAACATCTACGTGACATCGAACTCCCCACTGTCGTAGGAGCAAATGTATCGATATTAATTCATTTGTCCATGCAGCTGCCAACTGTCCGAATCAGTCAGCAAATAACGGTCGCAGTGTTTCATATTGACGCAACTGCGAACGGCCAATCACAGTGCGCTTAATATTAAAACTACAAGGTACATGTGCATCTGACTGTTGTGATGCAGTTCAACAGAGCATAGATCATCGGCTGGGGGGGACATTTATCGTATGTCTATGTCAATGTTAACCATGGCTGCGATTCCCCTTTCTTTGCGGTGCTGTACTTGGAAAACGAAATCACTTGGACTCACAACGACCTCGACGATTTGAAACCAGCAATGTATGAAGCATTTAAGACCATGAGCCCGCAGTAAACCAAACGCCCAAGGACTTCGCTTGAAGCCGATCTTTTTTTATTTTTGGTGAATAACCACACCCGAGCACAATTTTGCGCGTGCTCCAAGACTGTCTGTGGGCAAGAAATGGCTTCCGAGGTTTTGCCAATTCTCTGCGACCTAATCAACCGACCACATACTGATCTTGCGATTTTAAGTTACGGGAATAGGAAATTTCCGATAATACAATTGCTATTGTGATGAAAATCTACGTAGATTAGAAGTACCATTAAGGTTTAGGTAAAACATTAAAATTAGCAATCTGTCTGGTAGTGCAAAACCACCTATATCAGCTTGGTGACGATTTCCTATTGTCATGTATCACAAATCACCTGAATGTTGGTAATGGCATTCTGTTGTGACTTAAAATAGCAGATATTTAGATGAAGAGGTTTACAAAGGGAGCCAACATAGTGGAGTGTCTTACATTCTACCTCATCTGTTTTCCACCTTCTAAAACTGGCAAAAGTGTTTTTTAAAACGCAATGCATCGCAAGTTGAAAAGAGCCGAATGTATCTTCCTCACAGGCTCTACATGCGGTAGGTAAAACTTTCTAACTTACACATTCCGCCGTAACATGTGGGGATCTAAATGAACGTTTTTCTCAAATTAATCTTCGACGCAAAGCCAAAATGCCTTGGCCCTGCATCTGACGGCCATTTGGATTTACGGGAGAAGACGTAACAAAGGGTAGTCTCAAGCGTGTATTTGACTAGAATTAGTTTGCCGGTTCACATTTATCAGGCGGTACATGACGGCACCACAAAGCAATCAAATAGACACCGTTTGCTTTTAATACCACAGGCTGCACTTCAATTAATAACAACATTCTTTGTCTAAAAAGATGATAACCATTTTCTGGGTATACAATGCCTGCTGGATGTCGTCAAATCAGTTGGCTGACCGAAGCGAGAAATGGAGTGATGTCCAGGGTAGGGGTTGGAGAGTGAGTTATATATAATGCCAATGAAATCAAGCTTGGGTAAAAACAGTATCTTGGTCTATTACATAAGTGTCAAAAGCAAATTAGACACTTTAAGGCGGAAGCATTACAGGGAGACTCTTTTTTCTGAAGTCTAACGATTTATGTACTCACTTGAGAGCCTCTGAATTCGCGAATGCCAGTCCATGATTTCAGTTGAAATGCAGGAAAAGCAACCCCTTGCCGACATCGACAAAATCGAGGAGACGAGTCGCTTGACGTTTCGGACTCACGCTCGAGCTCATCATCAGCGACAACGGCCGATAGGGCTTTTCCATGCGCATGGCGTGCAGTATTTATGCAGTGCAGCCAACATGCTGCAGCATACCTATGAAAATAAACTGTTGCTGTCCGCATCATCCCGAATGGTTGCACTTGGTATGATGACTGTTCGATGGCCGAAATTCGAGTCGTTAATCATTGAGTTGTCATCACAGGTACTCGATGTCGGCGTGATGATTGTTCAACCAGACGAAATAGTACTCACTGTCCCTGTCACATGCCAGTCTCGGACAGAGCAGTTCCTGATATCCCTGTTCTAACTTCGACGATGGGGTAGCACACCTCGACAAATTTTAGACAGAGTAATTTCCCTCGTAACGATTGTGTTCTAACAAATGCATCCACTTTTGATGCAACACCCCAACGTTAATAATCAGCTAAGTTTGGGATGACTACATGACAAGTATAATTAATATTGCGGCAACGTAATTTGTTTCCGCGGAGGAATCACAATCTCTGCTTACTGCTCGTTGAACTTTTCAATTAATACTTTGTCTGTATCTTAGAAAATTTAGAGAACACTCAATATGACGTAAGCTGACCTGAAGTATGTGTTACTTGACGTTAATGTTTGACTCGGTGGTTTGAATACTAATGCTGTCGCCATTAGTTCGGGCAAAGAGAGCGGACATGTTTTATCAAAATAGGACATTGAAAAGACGTTTGCCAACATTTAAGCCACGGGGTTTCCGAGAACCAATTAATGCAACGCCTGATTTATCAGGCATTGGTGCACTGAGTGTGATACTTGTTTGATTGCCGACATCTGATTAGTTAATCGCTGCATTTCCGTCATGGGTGTTGGATGTTGGCGCGATGAATGCTAGACCATTGGGAATAGTAGTAACCATTACTGGTGCATGCCCTGTCCTCATCTCGTCGATGCGATCGCGCAACACGATGTCCCTCAAATTATGTGAGGGCTGCAGGATGACACCAGTTAATAATACGAAGGCATTTTGGTCTTGAAGATGAATAATAATAGTTACCCGGTTGACAGCCTTTCAAGCCGCGAATACCTGTTCATCCAGTCGGCCGAGGTTGGCGTCATTATCTTCGATTGAGTAAATTTAACATTTGCCTACACTCCCATCTCTGATACACGTCTGATTCAGAGAAAGAGAGAGCAGATTCTGAAGCCCCATGTCGTCGATGGCACCAGTACGCAATTAAATACTATTCAGAACAACGCCTCTACGTTCAAGACCTTAAACGAAAATATTCCAATTAATTTACCTATTGGTAAGTTTCATCAAACCCTAACGCCAATGATCGGCATGGATTGGGAGGCCTGCTAGCCGACTGAAGTTTATTCTGAATAGACATCTTAGTCTCGGAAAAGGAATCGTAATGCAACCTTAACCTCCTTTGAAATTGTGACCTTATTATCTGACTGGTAATTAAGCAATTTTGGGAACGCACGGAATGGCATCAGCTGACACAAAGCACGTGTCTTTTGACGCGAAATTTAGAACCGCTGATTTTGTTATGTAAGTGTGATTGTCTACGCTGTTGCCACTGGTTCAGCTGGGGAAAGCGAGCTTCTGTAATTAAAGGAGAGCTCAAGGGATTTTTACTCGATAAGGGGTAAAAGTTTTCCTAAAATAAATATATGCAATATTTGAAAGAGCACATTGATATTGGTGAGCTCGTACGTCATATGTTTTCCATAGAAGGGTCGCATTTGCAATTGTCAATGGGGGGAGGTAAGGTGGGATTGCCCTATGCATGTTTATTGGCTCATGCCTTGTATTTAAAGAGCACGTCTACGTGGCATGCGCGCGTAGACCTATGGAAATGTTTGTGCAGCTCCTTTCACTGGCAATAGCTTATGGCGTCCGCGGACAGGGTGAATTTATTTGAAAATTCAATTCCCAAAACCTACAGTTCTGTTTTCTGTCATATTTTTAGTACAAAGTTGAATGGAAAAATTTTGCACGCCAAAAGTTGCACTTTGCCGTTTCCTTTACAGAGGACACGACCACCTTGGAATTTTAACAGAACAGCGATTATTTTTATACGAAAAGCCTCTATGGGGACGTTGAGGTAATCGTTGCCTGCTGTGCGATGCGATGAGTTTCCCCTTTCATTGAGGTAACAAAATCTTTCCTTCACATAGTACATGACCGTTGACGACGTGCGCATTTCAAAGGCTACAAATGGCTCGCACTGTATCGGGCCGAATGACTGCTGGGAAATTATCCGACGTAAGATATTCATTTGGAATTTCGTTCCTTAAAAACCCATTTAGTTAAGACAAAGACGTCGCACACTTAACAGAAAAATAAGTAGTCAGGTACACTTGCAGTTCGTTTTTCTGATAGATGCATGCAAATAGGTTTTTTATCAGACGTGAAATTCTCAGGGTCCTTTAAGCGCTTGTTGCATGCGCACTTATGTGGAAGATAATATTGGCAACAATGGAGAAAGAAGAAATAATTTGACTTGTAAATAAATATTTACTAGCGTAAAAACTGTTTATTCTCCCTGAAAACTCGAATTTCAGAAAATGTCTTTATTAGAAATCGCCTCAAATGAATTCAATGAACACAGATAACAAGACCAAATCTATGACATACTTCACACTCACATTTACGCCACAACACTTCACGAGTTGGAACACCTGCAAGTGGGGTCATAGCATCAAATAAATCGGAGACCCGATTGGCCGTTTCTGTCGTATTGGCCGTCATCAGCCAGTTATACCCAACGTCAAGTGTGGATCATTGGAGATTCGAACCTGGGATCTTTGGTCATGGAGTTTGACATTCCACCATTGAGCCACGGACAAGTTGTCCTGTCGGTTGTAATGGCGCATGTAAGTTATGGCAGTTGGGAGCTTCGCCGAACGTTTTACGAAATGTGCTCGTTCCCATGTGCCTTAGTGCTCAAACTGGGACCCCCGAACGCAGTCGCTCAGCGAATGGTACTATGTGTGCTAGTAGGATGATGCCGACAAAGACGA
>CACRXP010000806.1:73434-84009 GCA_902702965.1 Spirometra erinaceieuropaei
CGCACGCAAGAATTGACATCAGCACGTTGTCAATCGAGACCAGAACCAATCGAAACTGCGTGATCCCAGGAGCAGGCTTGCATGTCGAGAAAGTGTCAGGGGATCCCAAAATCTGTATTTTAGCTGAAGTGAACACCTTCTGGAAGTGCCTGTTCAGTTGAATTTAGCCTTCGGTTGTCCATAAAGTTTGTGTAAGTAACTGCAATTATTAACTAACGATTTGATATTATTTAAGTTGCCGACAATCTCATTTCAACAGTGGAACGCATGTCGATGTATGAAATATCTGTGGGTGTGAGACGATACACGATAGTACGTGGCCTAACACCAGAACCGTGAGACGGACGATGTGATGATAATTTTCGAGCACGAGCTCATCGTTTAATGCATGGACGTAGTTCGCTGTAATTTAGAAATAATATTCGCATAGTGGAGAACAGATAACTAAAGGCCCGTTGATAGATTTAAGCCATACAAAGCAAATAAATGCTCATAAATGAACCCGGGTAAGTCAGCAATAACATAACGTTCCCCAAGTTAAGGACATAAAACCCAACATGCCAGTTTTGAATGACACCCTTCTAGAATTCGAGCAAATTATTATTTACGACACAGCTTGATTTGGAAAATTTAGAGAAGGTGGCATTTGTTTGATTAGATACCACTTGATCTTCTATATCGAATAGCTGAGAAATCAGCCAAACCACTGTTTATCGTCTCCGGCAAGCGAAAGGGAATCCTGCCGTACGGACGTCTTTGCACCACTTTAACGTCGGTCATATGATGTGAATGAAGACAAGTATATTAAAATCGTTTGCTCTGAATGTGCTTAGGCCTTTAAATGCATCTCATACAAGCGTCTTAGTTAAAAAATGTCAGACTTGGGGACAAGAGGCAATCTTCTGAACCAGATTCAATATTTCGTGAATCATCTCAAAGAGGATGTTACTGAGGATATCTACTGCTCATAGTCGGCGCCTGGTAAGCATACAGTTCTGGGGTTTTTATTCTTCATTATCCAAGCATCCCAAGTAACATCGGATATAACACATTTTGGCGAAGATCTTAGTCTGTTGAGGTTGATAAAGATAGACGAAGTACCACAGCTATTGTATAAGGACGAAAAACTGCAAGCATAATACAAGACGTGATGCGTAAATGCAGTGTGGTACTGGCATTGATGTAGAGAGGGGAAATCTTTTTAAAATGGCAGCAAGGGCATGGACGATGACAATGAAAGCACAAGGATATTCTCATTGAAAACGATCTTGAACCACAGAATCACCTCAAGATACACTATAGTTATTTGCGACAAGTTGTCGTCAAATATCTGAAACATAAGCAGACTTAACGTGTTGATCTCCGTCATTGGTCCGAAAAAAGCCGCTAATCAATACCTTTCAGACATTTTGGAACGTATGACCAGAGATTGCGTGTTGCTGAGCATGCCTGCAGGTTAAAACGTCTTTACGTCTCATAAGTGTGGAATACTCAAACTGAAAGAAAAAATTTATTCATGAACTTTTGTTGAAATTAAAAGCAACCCTCAACCACACACTGCCATTAAAAATCGTGAATCCAACACCCGGAACTAATTCTTTGTGCACTTGAAGGCGTGCTCGTAGTCAATGAATGTTAAGACTGGGGCTATGGCCTCCGATTTATTGGAAGGATTTATAGTAACACGAGTAATCCTGCCAGTCGTAAACTTTATCTCCATTTGTCGCGTTTGGCTTCCCAAATGTCCCGTAAATAGTACAAGTTTGTCCCAGTCCCCTCCTGAAAACACACATGCATATGTGCAAAAAGGGTTTAATATGGAAACTGTGGTTCAAAGTGTTTTGCAAAGATCAGTTCCATTGGACATGACCTGTATGAAATCTTTCGGAACACCGGATTATGCACTTACCGGTCAAACCTAGGAGTGATATAATATTGTCATCCCTTTTTTCCACAGAAATGTTCCCGATATGGGATAGGCTCTAAAAGGTTAAGAACATGAAATGGTGCCGCTGTTGTTATTCCTTTGATGAGAAGCTTACCTATGAGGACAATGAAATAGACTAAAGTCTGAAACAAACACATTGCATCTACTTGACATAGAGAAAATAAAGATAAAATTAATCTATTTACTAATGATGCATTCTTGTTCAGTTCACAATAGTATATACAGTAGATGTGCTAACTCATGAAATGTCAACCAAAATTTCGAAATTCGTTTTCGTTTCGAAACAATAAATTAAGTAGTGTTGTAAAACTGATCATGATGCAGCATAAATCTATAATGATCCAATTACCGCAGGGTGTCGGCTTTCGAAAGAACTTATTTTAGGCTGCATGCTAGATCTATACTTTGCAAAAAATGACTACGTAAGTAGAACGCAATTTTCTCATTGATTTTCGATGCCCTTGAAAATTCAATTATATTTCATGGAAAGCATGCGTAAAAATATTCATTCTTTTACTTATTCGGTAGAAAATCACGTCTTATTCCAATTTCATACTAAAAGAAGAGTATAATTCGGTTTCAAAAAACTTTCCTAATTCCCGAATAATTATGAACCCGACCTGCTGTTACACATGCATTCAGGGTTTCAAAACTATAAGCTGTATATTTTCCGTGTACGGAAATCCATGCATTTCTCTACGATGTTAAGGGGAGATCATATGAGGTTCATAAAATTAAGCAGTTGATTTGAGCAATATTGTTAACTTTGCAAGCAACATTCTTAAATGCAGATACATGACGTTTCATGAACGGCCATTTAACGGTATTAAAAAATCTCATCATTAGAAATTTTTTTAAAACCGAATTATACTCTTCCTTTGAGTATGAAATTGAAAGAAGACGTGATTTTCTACCGAATAAGTAAAAAATTAAATATTTTTATGCAAGCTTTCCATGAAATATAATAAAATTTTCAAGGGCATCGAAAATCAGTGAAGAAATTACATGCTAATTAAGTAGTCATTTTTTCAGCATATAGATCTTGCATGCAGCCGAAAATAAGTTCTTTCGAATGCCGACACCCTGCGGTAATTGGATCAATATAGATTTATGCTTCATCATTATTAGTTTTGCAACACTGCTTAATTTATCTTTTCGAAACGAGAACGCATTTCGAAATTTTAATTGACATTTCATGAGTTAGCACATCCCCTGTACAGTAACACATGCAACTGCGTTAATTACATGGGCTCCTGAGCTTAATTCATACACACTAACGTTTCTCATGTAGGTCGCATAGATGCAATAATTAAATTGGTTTCCGGAGATTACCAATCGTTTTCCATTGAAAAGCAGAATATGGATGAGCCTTTCATTTTTAAGGACTTCTTTCGCGAAGACAGATACTGCTCCCGAAGGCAGCGGTGGATCTGGAGGAAAAATCATAGCATGCGCTATTTTTGAGATGTAATTCATAAAGCTGTTAAAATTACAACCGGTTATTTCTTTGTATGTCCTGACTCAAAATAGACTTCATCAAATCGATAAGCATTTGTCTGCATATTGCCATCTATGTATAATTACGAGTTAAATAAGCGACTTCGCTAATGACTGGCACGAAGAGTAATAAGGAAAAAAAAGTACAACAAAGTGTTTATGACTGAAATGATGACTTTGACTTACACTCCGGAGTGCCGGCTAATTTGTATTGTATTCCAACAGGGCATCGACCAGTGGGAAGCTCCGTCTTCCACACAATGCCTGCCTGTTCTCCTTTCAGGAAACCATTAAGGATGACGTATTGTCCAGCTTGTGAAGGAAAGATTTACTTACAAATTTGGGACAGAGATGATTGTGAAACACACGAAGGCCTATGCAAATCTCATCTTGGCTAATTCAGTTTTGCACTTACTACCAAAATTTATGTCGTGAATATGAGCGAATTACCTCATAATTATAATCACGTCTGCAAGTGTAATTTAACTGACACTAAATATTTGGGACATAATCCTGCAAAGCGGAAAATATATAAGACTGTAAATTGTCTCCATATTAATAAGCATTTGTTTTGTCGGCATCACCTTACTTGCATACGCTACTGGTCGCTGAGCGACTGACTTCGAGGGTTCCAGTTTGAGCATCATGGCACGATAGAACAAGTGCATTCCGTAAAACCGATCGGTAGAGTGCCTACCTACCATAATTAATACTCCCGATCACATCCGGCAGGACAACGGGTCCCCTGCTTAATGGTAGAATGTCAAACTCCATGAGTAAAGATTCCACTTTCGAATCTCAGGGGATCGATACTTGGGGTTAGGTATAACTGGCTGATGACGGCTGCTAAGCCAGAAACGACCATTCCGGTCTCCCATGACTTTGTCTGTATTTCCTTACTTGCATATATACAGCAAGTGGTCTGCCACACAGAATGTCGTAGCCGAAATATGACTGCCAACTATGGCATAGATTTGACGTTCTTATTTGTGTTCATTCAATTCATTTGACGCGCAGAAAGCCATTCATTAGAGAGGCATTCGTTTCAAGTCACTTTGATTAAAGGAAAACTGGCCAGATATGAACGAAATTTGACCCTCCCATGCAACTGAGGTGTGCAGATTAAGACTTCCTATTAATGTACATTGTGCTGTAAACGAAGACAAATATCAACAGGAAAAGCAGGAAGAAAATCCCGTCTTCTTTTTCCAAAGAACCAGTTAAGGGAGGATATGAGAAATTACATCGCTTGCAAGCAAAAGGGAGTAATCTCAGCTTAAAAAATACATGTTTTTAAATTTATGGAGTTTCTAGCTATTGAATCTGCAAAACGTTTGTGGATTTAATCTATATTGTTAACTTTACAAGCCACATTCGTAACTGCAGAGACACGAAGATATACGAGCGGCCTTTTTACGGTATTTAAGAGCCCAACAATTACAAACTTTTTTAAAAATCGAATTATGCCCCTCCCTCTATTATAAAATTAAAAAAGACGTGACTTTCTACTGAATGAGCAAAAGAATGAATATTTTTGTGCGTGCTTTCATGAAAAATAATTGGACATTTAGGGGCATCGAAAATCAATTATAAACGTTCATGCTCAATAAGTGGTCATGTTTTATAGAATGTAGATTTTGCATTCAACCTGAAGGAAGTTCATTCGAAAGTCGGCATCCTGAGGTAACTGAAATATTATAGAGATTCATAGTGGAAGAGGAACGCTGGCCCATCTCGTTAGGGAACTCTCTCCTACGTTAGCAGTCCTCTCCTCCACATATGTGCGCATGCAACCAATGTTTATAATATTTAGAGAATTTCACTTCTGAAAAAAAGAATGTTTTGTCAGCTAATTAGTAATTTTCTGTTACGTGTGTAATATGTTCTTTTGACTAAAATGATTGTTTAAAGAATAAAATGCCAACTGAATATCTTACGATGGATAATTTCC
The DNA here is from genome assembly GCA_902702965.1 of Spirometra erinaceieuropaei. NCBI lineage: Eukaryota > Metazoa > Platyhelminthes > Cestoda > Diphyllobothriidea > Diphyllobothriidae > Spirometra > Spirometra erinaceieuropaei. The sequence goes on from CACRXP010000806.1 coordinate 78,831, forward strand.
CAGCAGTCATTCGGAGCGACACAGTGTGTTCCGTCTGCGGCCTTAGAAATGCGCACGCCATCAACGGTTATGTACTGTGTGAAGGAAGGATTTTGTCACCTCAAGCAAAGTGGAAAATCATTGCATCGCCCAGCAGGCGACGATTACCTCAACGCCCCCATAGAGCCTTTTCGTATAAGCATAATTGCTGTTCTGTTTAAATTTCAAGGTGTTATTGACCTCTGTAAAAGAAACGGCAAAGGGTGACTTTTGTCATAATTTTTATCGAATTATGGAAAGAAACAAAACTCTAAATTTTTGGTAATGCAATTGTTAAATAAATTCACCCTGTCCGAAGACACCATAAGCTAGTGTCAGGAAAATAAATTGCACCAACATTTCCAAACCAAAACGTGTAATCTTGTTCTTTATATACAACGCATAAGCCAATAGCCATACGTGGGCTAAGCCAACCCAACCACCTCCTTTTCAGTTCGCAAATGCTGCCTTTTAATGGAAAACCCATGATGTACGAGCTCAATAAATTAATTTATTCTTTAGAATATTGCATATGTTTGTTGTGGGAAAACGTTTTGCCTTTATCGACAAAGACATTTTCCCGAGACGTGCTATTCCTAACACGAGTTCGCTTTCTTAAACCGAATCAGTGGTGACATCGCATTCCTGCTCGAACCCATCATCGGAGACAAAAGCAGATACGGGAATTTTTGGACTTTTTAAAAAAATCCTTGGTCTTAGCCACGTCGTGCTAAATTGAATTTAGTGGAGAACGCGGTGTCATCGACGACATGAGGCTCCAATAACTGGTCTTTCAAAATTTGGCATGCGACAGAGAAGGCGAATACTATTCCCAATGATCTAGCATTCCTCAAACCGACATTTAACACACGTGATGAAATTACATGCATTAACAACTCGAATGTCGGCTATCGAGCAAGTATCAATCCCAGCGCGACACTCCTCGATGAAACCGGAGGGAAAGCCGTGAAATGTCATCGGTATGCCACAGCTTGGCGAATTTGTCTTATAAATACCGCAACCCATTGCACAAAAAGCATCCATATCTCCTAATGTCTCTGATGATGTGTTCGAGCAGAAACCTGAAGCGTCTGGCAAATAAATCTCTTCAGCGGCGGGCGTGTCTCGCTCATCATGACTTCTTCATGGGATACGTCTCTTCGCTTTTCTTGGTGTTGGCAAACGCTGACTTTTCCAAATGAAGAATACGGTCGCACCTTTCAGCTGGGATGACGAATTCGCATTCGCAGCATGAGAGAGTGGGTCAAGTGAGTAGATAATACGTAAAAATTCATGATGCCTTTTTCAATTATGCTCGCTCCCTATAAACATATGTGTAACTGTGTGTCTGAACATCCGCCGAAGCTTATAGTGAGATGCTGGTCTAAATCGTGATCGTGATTTACTTTGTTATCAAGATCGACAAGATATTCTATAATTCGGTCTTAGCCAGATATGCATTTTTATTTGTTCCTTGGGGACCACGGCGTAAGATCAGTGAATTGGGCGTGAACTTTTTTGCATTTGTAGTGGAGTTTCGTTGCATCTACCATATTCCCTCTACCCTCATCCGCCTGCGTCCGATATCAAGACTGTGTACAGAAGGTTAGAGGCCAGTCTGGACACAGAGTGCGGCCCGACGCGAATCCCCGCCAAGGCGGGCAACTAAACCCCGTGTTTCATGCACAGTCGACCAGCCAAGCTCCCAAAGGAAAAGAGGATGCCATAAAGAACTCATCAAGAGGCAGACATCGCAACCTGGGTGTTTCGACCTGAGTAGAGGATCGAGTTACTAACCTTCCTCGCCTGCGAGTCAACTGCCAAGTGACGATACCAAGTATGCATAAGATTAATACTGATGTTATTAATCGAAATGCAGTCTGTGGCACCAAGGTCTAGCGGTGTTTATTTGCATGTTTTGTGGTTCACTCTTGTACTGCTCGCTAAACGTGAAGTAGTCATAGATTTTGGCAGTATATGAGCGTAATGATTACGCTTGCTAGGGCTTCTCTAGTAAATTTATTTTGCCACCGTGTGCAGGTTTTGGTTCGTAGAGTAGTTTGAGATAAGTTTTTATTTGACCTTTCAAGTGCCTACCGTTGACCGTCGATTAAAGAAAGTGTTAGGACGGCCCAGATTACGACGCACCGTTCCTGTCGTCTGGAGGTCACGCCTGACAAAGGACCGCAAACTTGCCCCACAGCCTCGCCTACGAAGCCCGCATGCGAGTCAGGCATTAGCACGCCGCTGAGTCATGCGCGACCTCCAGGGGTCAGCAACACGCGAGGGCCTGCCCATGCGGGAGCTCAGGACTGGACCAGTAGGAACCCGCAAACCGGACGAAGGCTGAACCCTTAAATAAGAAGCCGCGAACGAAAGGATTAAGAGATGATGTACACAAGGTGACTGACGCAGTAAAGCTGTTCTCCCCTACCTGGCCGTCTTCTATTCCGCACAGAACTGGCGTCCTACTAATTGAGTATATAACAGAAAGGTTTATGTTTCACCTGTGAACGAGGACAGACGTAGATCCATTAAGTAGAGACTGCTAGGAGAGCGTCAAACTGCTTCCAACTGGCGATGCATTTTGCACTAAAAAAAAAAACAATTCGCCCTTTTTTGAAAGTCGGAAGCAGATTAGGTTGAATGTGTGGCACTCCGTCATGTCGACTCTTTTAAGAAACCTGTACATTTAAACCTCTGCGATGTTCTGTCACACCCCTAAGCTACTATTAACATCAAAGTAGGAAGCATTCTCTCTCCTGATGCAAGAGATCTCACGACAAATATCAGAGAGATTTTTAATTCTATTATTCTAGCCAAAAACCTTATGCTGTTTCTAATCTTCGTAGACGTCTAGCCCAGGATCGTCTGTTTACAAGGGCGTATTCTATTCCAGTGACCTGCCCGGTTTGGCATATAACCGCACCACGAAACGGCGCCCGGTTGTCTGAGTCGCCGAGAATTTGAAAAATGTCCGGGTGACACGATGCATACTTGGTGCAGACGGTTTCGCCCGCCAATGTGTACACTTAGACTTGACCAGTTTTTTTTGTGTGGTAATCGTCGCGCGGATATGGAGGAGGGATAATTCAGTTGGTGAAGTGTTTTCACAGGCCAGCATTTACGAGGCCTCTCGCATGTACACGAGCGAGTTGCTTCAATTCTGCAGATTATGGATATTTCTACCTGAAGACTTTTACATATATTAAGTACCCCGCGCCGTATCAGCTTTAACTCCATCACCGCAAAATCATCGAATATTTTGTTTTGTTGGAGTCTCGAAAATTTCATTCGGCCTAAAACGACGGCAGCTAATCAAGCACAAGCTATATCGGTTTCGTCATTTAATGAATAAAAATGCTGACGATTTACATAATATATGATCATATGTTTAAGCAAAAATGTGGGCCATTCGAAACTCCACTTCCGTTAAATATCCAAGGGAGATTAGCACTAGGACAATGGTTTAAGTATGAACAACTGAATAGGTTATCATCTCGCCGAAATAGTGAGGGGCTAGTTCGGCTGACATGGATGCTTTCGTCCAAATGTCGTCGGTTAGCATTTGTGTTTCTTATTTCTAACAATACTTTAAAGCGAGAAAATAGCCAAAAATCTCCAAACTTATGAAATGTCCGCTACAGAAATTTTGCGTATATTTGACCTCTCAAGCTGAAAGAGATTTCTAACACTCTCTCAAAAATACCTGCAGGTTGTTTTGATAGTCTCGAAAATGTTGTCCGGCCTAAAATGACACCAGTCAGTCAAGCACCAGCCATGTCTGACTGCACCGCCTAAACTGCAGGAAAAAACATTTTGCCCACAGATAGGTGTAAACAACCCGTGAGCTAGGGCGTGGCTATTCTCCAAAAATGAAAAAACCGACTGTCTGCGAAGTTGGCGGGCACTGGCTTCACTGCGGTCCCTTGGACTTAAATGTTTCAGAGGGCCAATTAGTTCGCTACTTGCAATCCCGTCTGGCCTTTGTCCGCCTACGGGATTTACTTTTTAAAAAAGGAAATCAAGAAATAAAGGGAATTTTCTCGCGTGGTTAACATCGATGTATATACCGGCTGACCAATTACATTTTATTGAGCCGCATGACAACAGGTATACGCAAATGTAGCCTATAGTTCAAGTATCAGTATCATGCAGTATCAGTTTATTAAGGGAAATATAGGCAAGCGCCTTTGAATTCCCTCTTGGGTACAAGTCGTCGGAGAAAAACATTGATAAATGGGAAGGTGAAAAAGGGATTTTGTACATACTCGCGGACAGCTGGCAGCTAGCCGAAAAAGAGTAATCATTAATGGTTACTTACTAATTACAAGTAGTATAAACACATATAAGATGGTACCGGGTTATGTGAGTGGATGTGGGGGTGGTAATCGGGAAGCTTGATGCAGGTCAAGTCTACACTTGAAGGAGTTCAAACAGGAGGAGGTTACAACATCGGTAGGTAGGGAATTCCAGGCTGCAACCACTCTGTTACTGAAAAAGGACTTTCGTCCATTGGTTCTTGATTTCCCTGCGCGTAGTTTTAGGGGATGACCGTGCAAATTGGGCGTGTTAGCTTGGGTGCAATAATCAGTGGGATCTAAACAACAGTCTAGGCCGTTGATGATGCGAAATGTTAGTATAAGGTCACCACGTAATTGCCTGTAGGAAAGGGGAAATAGGTTTAGGATTGACAGCCTGGTTTCATAAGGCAGTGCTCCCAGACCTTGTGTCATTTTGGTCGCCCGTCTCTGGACCTTCTCCAAGACGGTATAATCCTTGGCAGTCCAGGGTCTCCACGCCTGTATGGCGTATTCTAGATGAGGTCGCACGAAGGTGCCAAATATTTTGGAAAAGCAGTCAGGGTCAAAACCCATAAATGCTCGCCTAATGAGTTGCAATGTGGCCGTAGCCGATTTAGCCGCCTTCGCGCAGTGCAGTGTTGGTTTGAGTGAAGATGTAATCCATACACCCAGGTCCTTCTGACTGTCAACCTGTTGCAGTGGTGTGCCGTTTAAAAAGTAGGTCCTGGGGCTGGGGGCTCTGAAGCCGCCGAGTTGAAGAAAGTTACACTTGCTTATATTGAAGGGCATAAGCCAGCGCTTCGACCAGTCTTCGAGCCTGTTCAAGTTTGCTTGCAGGTGGTCTGCGTCTGCCGCAT
>CACRXP010000806.1:112413-130120 GCA_902702965.1 Spirometra erinaceieuropaei
CGCCGTATATTGTGAGACAGTGGGTTGCCTCAGTGCTCGGCTCTGTATTCTCTTTCGTCAGAAAAGCACCAGCCCCGTCTTCTGGTCGGTGCAGCAGTGGATGGTGGCGCATTGAGCATCGCCCGACACCACATCTCTTGCGGGACCTGCAGTTGATGGCATCGCATCAATCAATTTCGAGAGGTGGCATGCGTGCACTCATCCCCCAATTAAATTTGAACTGTGGGATCCCCTAAAGGGCAAAAAACACAAACACTAACTAACATAAATGTAAAAGCACTTTGAGATTTCACGAGACGTTAAAAGTTGTGGCCAACTGACTAGATGATTTGCACCCCAAGGGAGTATGTGAAGTGAGCAGAGAACCAAGAGTCAGGCTGCAACGGCATAGCTTACTGTGGCCTTTGCAGCGGTAGATGCGCTCATTTAAACTAATGCTCTTAGTCTGCTGTGTAGCTCACGGTGGACATCTTGGAGTGCTATGGTCGAAGTACCAATAGGTACTACTTAATTTGACAATGAATGGTAGAGCACACCATCTTATTCGAAGTCTCCTTTTTGTCGGCACAGAATTCAATGGCGAGAAATGCACTTCTGTCGATTTCCAAACTTATGGACTCACAATCAAGTCCCTCTTTGAAATGTTGGCTTCACCTGTAATTCGAATGACTGTTATTTCTGAAATACATATGACGACGATGAATCCATCTTCATCTCACCGAACGCAAGCCTTGATATCAGCTTGGCGAGAACTCAGTGACGGCCGATGCTGCGCCATCCCAGGAGAAGGCTTGCGATTCGGGCCAGTGTCCAAGAACTTCAACAGATCTATTTGGATGAAGAGAAGGCCTACTGAAAACACCCTTTGAGTTGAAGTTAGCTCTCGGTCCCAGGTAGAGTTTGTCTTAGTGTCTGTGTTCCATGAATTACGACCATCTCATCGTCAACAATAAAGGACATGTCGATGTATGAAAGGGTCTCTAGGTCTGAGAAGATAAACGCAGTACGTGGCCTTACTCCAGAACCCTGATGACAGACACTCTGATGATTTTTTTGGACGTCGTAAGTTGCAATTCATGAATACTATTCACATAGTTAAGAATAGATAACTGTGGGCACGTCGAACCGTCGTTGCACGTTGATTGATTTAAGGCCATGCAAAGCAAAATAGTGATTATAAATGAACCCAAGTGAGTCAACGATGACTTAACGTTCACTACGTCAAGAACGATAGGGAAAACAATCCAATTGTTAATGATGACCTTTTAAAAGTCGAATCGAGTATTAGTTAGGACACAGCATGTTTTGGCAGAGCTAGAGAAGTTGGCCTTGACCAGACTAGATTCCACTTGCGCTCCTACATTGAATAGCGGAGAAATAAGCCAAACCATTGTTTATCATCTCGGGTCATCGAAAGGAGATGTTGTCGCTCAGACCTCTTTACACCACTTGAACGTCGGTCAATCGGCGTGCATGAGGGCGGGTCAGTTTCTATCGTTTGCTTCGATTTTAGTAAGGCGTTTAATTGTGATTCACATAAGCGCCTTAATTAAAAGATGCCAGAATTAGGGATTATAGGAAGTCCACTGAACTGGATTAAAGATTTCGTGAACGATCTCAAAGAGGATGCTACGGCGGATAGCTACTATTCTGAATCGACGTCCGTTAAGTGGAAAGTTCCCTAAATATATATTATGAAACGTCATCAAAAACCAACACCTTACCGCCATATTAATGATATTCGTCCTGTAGCTATGATGCTGAACATCCAGCGGAAATTAGAATAATCACGGTCAACACATCCGACTAAAAAGTCCTATTTTGGACGCATTTGACTCCACTGGATTAAACTTAAACAGTACAACAACTGTGCTTCCAGCGTTGAAAGTGTAGATGCCAACGAGACGATGTTTCCTTCCCATGCACATGCTTCCCTTTGAGAAACTAGCTGTTCACCTGAAGAGCAAATCAACTATTCCCTTTATTCGGTCGGATGTCCGAAACAATGGATACAAGCATGACTAAAAAAAATCCCAATCTCCTTACGCCACTGTGCCCAAGGAACGAATGAGAATGCATATCTACAATTTGCAAATCTGCAAATTTTCGAAATTCTCGCCTGAGAGCCTTGCGTCGTTATCGTATGTAGGCCGATGGCCAGAATTTCCGATTACTCCTGCACGCATGCGAGCAAGTAACTGCAAATCTCCAGATTTCCGAAATTCCAGCCTAAGAGCATTTGCTTATTTGTAGATCGTCGATCCCTAGAGAATTTCCCAACACGCTCGCAACACGGTAAGGCATGCTATTTTGCAAAAGTCTCAAAATTGGTGTCTTGTCTGAAATGACACGAGTTAATCAGACGCCAGCTATATTGGACCGCATTGTCTAAACTATAGGGAAACATTTGTTGCCAACAGACAGCCTTGGCGCACGCACAAAATTGTGCTCGGGTGTGGTTATTCTCCAAAAATTACAAACGATCGGCTACAATGCATGTCGTCGGGCGTTTGGTTTACTGCGCGCTCATGGTTTTAAACGCTTAATACTTTGCTGGTTTGAAATCGTCGAGGTCTTTTTAAGTCCAGTTGATTTAGTTTTCCAAATACACCCCCGAAAAGAAAGGGGAACTACAGACATGGGTAACATTGACACACACATACGATTACTGCCCCCAGCCGATGATCTATGCTCTGTTGAAATGCATCACAACAGGCAGACGCAAATGTACCCTGTAGTTTTAAGATGTAGCGCAATGTGATTGGCCATTCGTTGGATAATATTCTGATTCTTCCCCTTGCTGCTGTGGGTTCGAATCCCACCGTGGCGCCGAGTTGTTCACTGTTGGGTCAATATGAAACATTCTGATAGGTATTTGCTGACAGATTCGGACAGCTGAGAGGTGCGTGGAAAAATAAATTAAGAGCGAGGCTGACACTGTGAGATCCCCTTGAAGGGGCAAAAACACAAACACTAACTAACATAAATGTAAAAGCACTTTGAGATTTCACGACACGTTTAAAGGTTGTGGCCTATAATATGAGCAACTGACTAGATGATTTGCGCCCCAAGGGAGTTTGTGGAGTGAGCAGAGAACCAAGAGTCAGGCTGCAACGGCATAGCTTAATGTGGCATTTGCAGCGGTAGATGCGCCCATTTAAACCACGCAAAAGTCACCGTATCTGCTCTTAGTCTGCCTTGGAGCGCACGGTGGACATCTTGGGGTGCTATGGTGGAAGTACCAATAGGTACTACTTAATTTGACAATGAATGGTAGAGCACAACATCTTCTTCGAAGTCTTTTTTTGTCGGCGCAGTATTAAATGACGAGAAATGCACTTCTGCTCGAGCGTGAGTCCGAAACGACTGACGAATAAAGCTCTTCCGCAAATAATTGTGCCTCACTCTCCACCACTGCCTCCTACGACTCGCCTTTTCAAACTTTCTCTTCTGAAAAAACTATCTGCTTGTAATGGTTCCCCTGTAATGTGTTTGTATCTTTTTTGATGCTTAAGTACTGTTTCAAGATACCGTTTTCACTTAAGCTTGGTTTCTGTGAAATTGCGTGTTACCATGTGCCAGCTAACGCGAGTATACGTCGTGAAATGTAATTGACGCTGTTTAATTCGTTATCAGAGGCTTTGATTGAAAACCATCGATGCGTCTCCTATCGACATCATTTTATACGCCATCCGTGGCGATGCAGGGGAGACAGTCCCTGTGGCGCAGATATGCAGCACGGTTGATGCAGATATGCAGCACGGTTGAGAGTAGGCCCGATCGCGTCAGGTTCCGGGGAGACATATCTATTCTTGACGGTGTTCTAAGATGTGCAGCGAAGCACGTTGGTGAACATCTGTGGAGCACGCGGTGAACATGGTAAGTGGAGACGTTCAAAGTGCTAACATGCACTGCTTAATTTGCAGATAATGCGAATGCCTCTGAGGATGGATTCGAGCGAGAATCGGAAACGTCAGGCCAATAAATTTCTTGTTCCTCTGATCGCATCTTCGTCTTCTAAACTGCTTAATTTAACAATGAAGGTTAAGCAGGCATACTGATGCCTGCAGGACTTGCGGAGGATAATTCCAGCCACACCTTGTGTTACAGGCTACTCTCGCGCTGGGCCACCCTTCGATAACGCAGGATTCATTTCATCCAACTGCTTAGCTGGTCTCGAATATTACCTGCAAGTTTGGCCAACGCGTTTTATAATAAATGCCCTCTACACATGTTCTACTCGAATATGCTCGGTGGTTATCTTCTCATGGGATTCGTAAACCTGACTGGCATTTCATTTGCGTTTAAGGTTTACAACCAGCACGACGAGTTTGTTCCCTATCAGAATGTCAGAATGCAGCGTCTCTGCTTGACGGAGCTGACGAATGTACGACTTAAGTCTTCTTCCTGACACAGGTATTAATCTCAGGCCAAAACCTCCGCACCGTCATTCACAGACTCGAGGTAACAATGCGAAAATTAACAGGGACAGTTTGTTTGAGCGCTAGATCATTAGTCTTGATTTACAGCCTATATGGCGCCTAGCGCAATTTGTTTATTGGGATATGAAATTGAGTACAGGTTGTCATCTGTCATTTACGAGACGTGCACCATGTTGCCGTCCGGAGTACCGCTTTTTCTTCGGCCTTTAATGAATTTCAAATGATAGTTATGGAAGCCATCACACACATTACGAGTGAACGTAGAAGTTGCTACGCTTAATGAGCGGCCAGATGTGTGGAACGTTTAAATGATCTCCAGTTGCACAAAACATGATAACCTGGCGTGCTCGCCTACGCAACTGGTTTGCAACAATTATTTGAAATCCATTAAATAAGGAAATGAACGCGGTACTCAGGATGGTCAAAGGGTGTGCGACTCGAAAATGACAGACGCAAATCCCAACTCCATCAAATATCGTAATCAACAGATTGTGAAAGGCAGTCGGGAAAGCGAAGCAGGAATTTTTCGCACATTCATCGGCAATTTGAATTTTGGAACAGCACGTGTAAATCACTGAAACCAACTGTTTCCGTTAATTTTCGCATACTGTACACTGCCCAGAACTGAATACCATGATCAGCCCTATACAACGGAAGGCAATGCGTATATTTACAATTCACTCGATTCCACTTGTGGAAAGAGGTGAGTTTAACACAGTTTTCTTAGTTGGGCACCAGACACATTTACCACACAGCCGCCCACTGTTCTCCCCCAGATTATATCCGCCAGATGAGTCGTCATCTGACACCTGGAAGAGTCATACGCAACGTAATGTAAGGGTTCAAGACAGATCAGCACAGACCGACTGAAGTATGCCATGGGGTCATTAGGGTCATGTTTTGTTCTACGAAACCAGCGTCGCAGCACGTATTGCCCATCTGCTGTTACGTCAGTCGTGTCTTTAGATTAGTTACTCCGAGTGTACAATTTATACTAATTAAGCAGTCCTTTTTAGGCAACGTAACGTTTCCAGGCGGATCAAAATATCTCGTTAAAAGGCCAGAATCTTGTCGGCTACCGTGCTGCAAGGCAAACGACGGTTATTTATGGTACCTTGATTGGGCTGTCATATTTTTAGACATGCCCTCGAGTCGGAGAAAAGGATTTGGAGCAGTCTGTTACGATTTACATGCTCTGAGCAGTATTCTCGTCGTGGGAGACCATTACTCTCAACGTCGTCCTGTATATCATTACTTTCCTCCTATTTTCAAGGATTTTCAGAGGACAATAGTAGTTAGCCACTGCGCTAGATCTCGCATCCGTTCATCCTGTAACCGTTTCGATACCGAGCCAGACGGATGGGGAAGGAGAGAGTGACTTCAGTGTAGTGCAAATCTACTACCGCTACCAACTAATTCAATCGCGTGTCACCGTCATTGTGACTACAATGGCTTAGGACACACGGTGTTGGTGATAATGTTGGAGTTGTCATAATCCAACTGCTACTAACATCAGTTGGTTAAACGATCCAGACATTCGATTAATGCCCTTATGGCACCATCATGCATGTGCGATCTGAGGCACTCACCCATTCTAAGAAAAACCGGGCGTGGTTTGCAGCAGAGCATGTCGTGTGTGTCGCTAAAGTCGGTAATCAAATGCTGACTTACTTTTTTCGTACTATTCCCCCGTATTTTTAGTTATGTATATATAATAAAAGGGAAAATGCGTCTTTTGGGACAAAAATGAGAAAAGGCAGTATTGGAAACCACAGAGGTTTACTGTACTGACGTTTCAAAAACGTACAAGCTTCCATTGTCGGAGGTGGGTGCAATGTCGCGCCTCGCACTATTTGTAGGTGGGTGACAGGTGGGGCTTACGTATGCAGTTAGGGTGGCAGGGAAGAAGAGGCGGGGAGGGAATTCTAGGGCATCCTGTCGCCAGATGAGGGGAGCGGTGGCATTTTATACTTAGTGGTCATTATCCGAGTGCACAAATGGACTGTGGCGGACAGGGGAGGCAAAGTGACGGAGTGTACTCAGTCTATGAAGGGGGTCGGCGTTGAAACGCTAATTGACCTAAGCCGTCGTCCAAGGCTGACATTCTTCTTTACGCTGCCACGAGTGTCTCCTTTCCCGTCTGTCGGACGGCTGTAGTGACGACTGTGCCTTCGTCAGAACCGGGTTGAGGGGCGGCTAAGTGTGTGTCCCTCATGGACTCGCCCATGCTTGGATTCATGGTCAGCTTGGGTTCGCTTTTGCTCTTTTTTTAATTCGGCTGCGCCCGGAGAGCTTGGTAGGCCGCAGGAAGCGAAACACGACAGTTGATGAAGGTTTTACACGCGTTAGCCAGGCGTCGAATGTTGGCCTGGCTACGCGGTCGTTTCCACGATCGGCATTCTGGATTGAGAACATGTTTCCGCATTCGGCAGAGTGTTCTACTACGACAGCCAAATGGGTCCATTCACCTTACTGCCCTCACGTGTTCTCCAACACGGTTCTGTAGTCGTTTGCTGGTCTTCCCAATGTATTTTATCGCCCAAGAGTTGCACTTCATCCGGCAGATGGCGTTCGATAAATTAACGAGAATGCCCGTTGGCCATGAAGAGGCTTAACAGGTGGCTGACTTCTGGCCTTCTTGCGTTTGTTCCGCTGCCAAGTGTTTCTGCACTTCTACAAAATGTTCTTGCACGACTGCGTGTGCGACACAAAGAGTGCTTACTTTGGTTACTCAGGAATTAAAATTGTATGAATATCCTTCATATACACCTATGTTTTTAGATGTCCTTTGTACTTCCGATAGACAAGAACGTGCCAGATCGGCAGTTGGGTGTTGATTTCCTGTCCTATTTTGAACTAGATGTCAGGGAGGACAGAGTAGAGGACATGTTGAAATTCACGGACCCATTAGCACCCCTCAACACGTGTCCGAAGACTGCGCAGTCGCCGTGTTAGAAGTATCATCTACTAGTCCGGGAGACGAAATTGCCTATTCTGAGCTGCAAATGAGGACGATGAATCTATCGTCATCTCGTCGCACGCAAGATTTGTCACCAGCACGTTTTCAATCGACGCTGGCGTGTAATCAGTACCAATCGATGCTGCGTGATGCCAGGAGTGGGATAGCGTGTCGCCAAAGTGTCAGAGGATCCCAAAATCTGTATTTTAGCTGAAGAGAACGCTTACCGCAAGCGCCTGTTGAGTTGAATTTAGCCCTCAGGTTTCGGTACAGTTTGTGTAAGTAACTGCAGTCCTTAAATTACGACTTGATGCTATTTGAGTTCCTACTGTCTCATCTACAACAGTGGAAGACATTTCGATGTATGAAAGATATGTAAGTGTGAGACGATAGACGATAGTACAGTAGGTGGGCTCACTCACGAAATCTCAACAGAATTTACGAATTGTGTTTCCGTTTCGAAAAGGTTAACTAAGTAGGTTTGGAAAACCAGTCATTGTGCAGCATGATTTTGCAATATTTTTTTTTACCGCGGGACGCCGACTTTCGAACAAACTTCTCTTACGCTGCATTGAATAACTATACACCGTTCGAAATGGCTACTTAAGCAGCATGCATATTTTTATTGATTGTTGATGCCCTTTAAATATTTAATTATATTTCATGGAAAACACGTACACAATTTGCACTCTTTTGCTCATTCAGTAGAAAATTACGACTTCTTTCAATTTTACACTCGAAGGAAATGTATTATTCGGCTTCAGGATCAGTTTCTCATTGTGACATTTTATAAGACTTTGGAAGTGGCCCTTCATAAATCGTTATGTCTCTGCGTTTATCAAAGTGGCTTGTAAAGTTAACAATGTCGCTCAAATCCGCTGCTAAATTTTATGAACCCTATATGGTCCCACTTTTTTACCGTAGAGAAATGCATGGTTTTCTGTACGCCGAAATTATACGGCTTGGGGTTTTGGGACCCTAAATGCAAGTGTAACGGCAGGTCGGGTTCAAAATAATTCAGGAAATGGAAGGGTTTTTTAAAACCGACTTTTACCCTTCCTTGGAATGTAAAATTGAAAGATGACGCAATTTTCTACTGAAGCAGCAAAATAATGAATATTTTACTGAATGGCTTCCACGAAATATAATTGAATAAATAATAAATAAATAAATAAAAAAAAGTGCATGCTAATTAAGTAGCCATTTTTTATAGAGTACGGATTTGAATGCAGCCGAAGAGAAGTTTGTTCGAAGGCCTGCGTTCCGCGGTAACAGAACTTTTATAGATGTATGCTGCATGGTGACTGGTTTTACTAACCTACTTAGTTAATCTTTTCGAAACGGAAACGCATTTCAGAATTTCTGTTGAGATTTCGTGAGTTTGCCCATTCACTCTATGTGGCCTAACCCCAGAACCGTGATGACGGACGATGTGATGATAATTTTCTGACACGAGCTCATTGCTTAATACATGGACGTCGTTAGTTGTGGAGAAGAGATACCTGAAGGCACTTGGATAGATTAAAGCCATACAAAGCAAATGGGTACTTATAAATGAACCCAAGTAAGTCAGCAATAACTTAACATTCGCCAAGTTAAGAACATAAAACCAAACATGCCAGTTTTAAATGACACCCTTCTAGAAGTCGAGCAAAGTATTACTTACGACTAAGCTTGTATTGGCAGAGTTACAGAAGATGGGATTTGTATGATTAGATTCCACTTGATCTTCTACATCGAATAGCTGAGAAATCAGCCAAACCGTTGTTTATCATCTCTGGCAAGCAAAAGGGAGTCCTGCAGTACAGACGTCTTTGCACCACTTTAACTTCGGTCAAATGACGTGAATGAAGACAAGTTAGTTGAGATCGTTTGCTTTGTATGTAGTAAGGCCTTTAATTGCGTGTCACACAAATGCCAGACTTGGGGACGAGGCAATCTTCTGAACCGGATTCAAGCCTTCGTGAATCATCTCAAACTGTTTGTTAATGAGGATAGCTACTGCTCATAGTCGGCGCCAGTTAATCATAAATTTCTACGAAAATCTGTTCTGTGGTTTTTTATTCTTCATTATCGAAGCAAATGCCATAGCATCCCAAGTAAAATATAAAACTTTTGGGGAATGATCCTAGTCTGTTCACGTTAATTAAAGGAGACAAACAGTTACTGCATGGAGACAAAAAACTGCAACCATGACGCAAGACCTGTTGTGTAAATGCAATGTCAATGGTAATGCATCTAATGTCAGCAATGCAAAGAAGAAAATCATCTTTATGACAGCATCGCTCGCAACGTCAGCTAATTGAAGCCTCAAAAAACAAAAATGCCATGAACGTTTCGATAAAATTGACTTCAACCTACCAGCATAATGTTGTTAAGTCGCAATGCAAGCAATGCCAACGGTGAGAGCGATGCGCGGGTTTGTACATCCAGATGCTGATAACTTTATTAGCGTGCATGGAGCACTTATGTGGTAGTTCCTCTACTTCAACTTGAAAGCGTGCACAAAGTCGATAAGTGTTAACACTGGAGCCATGGCCGCATCTGGAATAGGTGGTACAGGCATGGTGCTCTTGGCTTCGGGAAGACTTTGGATTCTTAAAGGTGTCCAACGACCTGCTGCGAAGATTGGCCTTATACTCAAATATTTGACCTATGCGCCCTCCCGCCCCCCGCCCGACCTCTTTTTCCCTCAGTTAAAGGCAGGACAGGCTTGCTCTTTTCTGAAGTTCCAGTTTATGAGCGGTGTTCGTACGACATATGCAGTGTGAAATACTCAAACTGAAAGAAAACATTATGCATGAACATTTGTTGAAATTAAAAGTAACCCTCAACTACACACTGCCATTCAAAAAGTCGTAAATCCAGCACCTGGAGGGACTTCTATTTGCACATAAATGCGTGCATAAAGTCGATGAATGTTAACACTGAAGCCATGGCCTTTACTCCAGCTACGCCAATAACTTGATCTAGTTTGTGTTAGCTTACCAAATATATATATATATATGTTCTTTGCGCATGTCTGAACTACTATTTCAACTCACGCTTTGATATGGATTTCAAATGACGGTTATCAATGTCATTGTACAGAAACATTACATAATGTAATCCACAGCCCACAATTTTCCTGCAACAATAAATACAAGAATCCTACTTGAGGAGAAGCGCTTATTTAAACGGCTGTGCAAACGCCATAGATACTTCTCTAGAAACACTAAAATAATCTGTGGCAATTTGTCAGCGCAGCATCTGCGGAACGTCATCAAAATCGTACTTGAGAGATAAGCAGATATGGCGAGTTCGTAAGCTTGAAACTATTGATTTTTTCATCTCCTACGTTTGCCCGTAAACAATCGTTCATCGACTGCCCCTAATCATTTACCGTCTTTAAGATATTTTGAATTGTATAACGAGAGTTTACAGGTTTCTGACCGTTTTAAATTCTGCAGTTAATAACGCGTTTAAAGGCTCATAATTATGGGGTGCTCAAACTGCAAGAAAAACATTATGCATGAATCTTTGTTTAAATTAAAAGCAGCCCTCAACCACACACTGCCATTCAAATAAATGTGAATCCATCACCCCGAACTAATTCTTTGTGCACTGGAATGCGTGCATGAAGTCGATGAATGTTAACACTGGAGCCGTGGCCTCCGGCTTATTGGAAGGATTTATGGTAACACGAGTCACCCTGCCAGTCGTAAACTTTATCTCCATTTGTCGTGTTTCGGTTCCCAGATGTCCCGTAAATAGTACAACTTCCTTCCTCTCCACTGAAAGCACACACGCTCATATGTAAAAACTGTTTTATGTGGAAAACCTGTTATTAAAAGTGTTTTGCAAGAATCAAATCCATTGGCATGACTTTAATGAAATCTTTGGCAACACTGAATAATGCACTTACCGAAAACCCCGAGAACTGATAAAATACTGTCGTTTCTTTTCTTTACCGAAATGTCCCCCGCGCGGTATATGGTCTGAACGGTTACGAACATGAAATGGTGCCGGAGGCGTTATTCTACTTGACTAGAAGCTTACTGCTGAAGTAGATTAATGCCAAAATCACTTCAACAATAAACCAAAATCAGTTTGTCTGAACAAAACCAACCTCATCTACTTGACATGGAAGTAATAAAGGTACAAATAATCTATTTACTAATGATGCTTTTTCTTCAGTTCCAAGTAGTATATAAAATGGCGCATGCTAGTGCGTCAATTAAATAGGTTCCTCAGATTAATTCAAATGAATAATGTCATGCTTATCCCTACACGCTAACGATTCTCATGTAAGGCGCTTAGAAGCACCATTTAGACCGCGCAGTTGGAATGATAAAATTGGTTTCCGATGATTACCGAAAGTTTTCCATTGAACAGCAGAATATGAATGAGTCTTTCATTTTTGAGGATTTCTTTCGAGAAGATAGATACTACTCCAGAAGGCAGCGGTATATCTAAAGGAGAAATCATTAAATGCGGTATTTTTGAAACGCAATTTCTAAAGCTGCTTAAACTACAAGAGGCCAGCGGATTTTTTGCCTTAACTCAAAATAAATTCCAGCAGATCGATTGGCAACACACATAATCACCGTTAGGACGTATTTTTCTGCCTCTTGTACTCTTTTTGTTTTCATGAGCTAAGTAAGTGACTTCACTAATGCCTGCCACGAAGATTAACGGATATAAACACATTTATGATACAATGTTAATGTAAATTGACTAAAATGGCTACTTTGACTTACACTCCGATATGTTGGCACTTGTGTATTGTACTCCAACAGAGCATCTGCCAATAGGATCCTTCGGCTCCAACACGAATGATGCCGGATATTCCTCCAGGAAACCATTAACAATCATGTACTGTCTGGCTTTTGAAGAAAAGATTTATTTGTAAATTTGGGACAGAGTTGAGTGTGAAATACACCATGTAAATCTAATCCTGGCCAGCTCATTTTAATACTTGCCGGCATACTTTTGCCGTAAATATGAGGTTAATACACCATTATTATAATTGCGTCTGTTTTTTCGAGTGCAATGTAATTTTCGTTGAATATCTGGGACATAAATGTTCAAGATCGAAAGAAATATTAGAGTGGAAATTGTCTCACCACTATTAAGCATTCCTCACCTCACTCGCACATAAGCTGAGTGATTAATCACATGAAATGTTGTCTGAAAGTCTGAAATGCGTTTTCGATTGGGAAAGATTACTTAGGCGCGGTTGAAAGGCTGATTATCCTTCTGCATCATGGCATAATATTTCGGACTCAGCGGGATGTAAGCCTATGATTATTCTGCTTCCCAATCTTCTGTACAAACCGCACATAGTAAACAATGACTAATTATGTAGTATGCATTTCTTCTATTGGTTTTCGATGGTCTTGCAAATTCAATGATATTTTATTGAAACCACAAGCAAAAAAGGCTCTATCTTAGTTTCTTGATAGCGGATTACTTCATCTTTATATTGTATGCTCGAACAGTAAGAATAATTAGGTTTTAGAAAAGTTTCATGATTGTCGAATAATTTGGAGCCTGATTAGCCGTTTCATGATTGCATAATGATTTCAGTTCACAAGTTTAATGCGTTTCGTGTAAAGAAAATCACACATTCTTCTGTGCTTTTAAAAAGATAGTATATAGAGTCCATAACATTTTGCAATGAATGCGGACTACATGGTACATTTTAAGAGCAGCAGTTGTAAACGGATAGGTACGATGGTATATAAATGGTCATTGCGCGGACTCAATAAATGTCATCATTAGAAACGGTCACCATTATTAAACATTTGTCTTTGATGGCATCATCTGATTTACACACATAGTACCAGTCGCTGAGCGACTGCGGTCGAGGGTCCCAGTTTGAGCACTAAGGCACATGGGTACGAGCACATTTCGTAAAACGTTCGGCGAAGCTCCCAACTGCCATAAATTATATGCGCCATTACAACCGACAGGACAACGTGTCCGTGGCTCGATGGTAGAGTGTCAAACTCCATGACCAAAGATCCCAAGTTCGAATCTCAAGTGAGCCACACTTTACGTTGGGCATAACTGGCTGATGACAGTCAATACGCCAGAAACGGCCCTTCGAGGCTCCCTTGTCTTTGTCGCTATGACCCACTTGCAGGTGTTCTAACTCAAAAAGTATTGAGGCGGAAATGTGAGTGTGCAGTATGTCATAGATTTGGTCTTGTTATTTGTGTTTATGGAATGCATTTTAGGCGATTTATAATAAAGACATTTTCTGAAATTCTAGTTTTCAGGGAGAATAAATAGTTTCTACGTTAGTAAATATTTATTTACAAGCCAACCTTTTTCCTTTTTTCTCCATTGTTGCCAGTACTATCTTCCACATATGTGCACAAGCAACCAGCGCTTAAAGGACATTGAGAATGTCGCGTGTTTTGAAAAAATTATTTGCATGCATCTTTCAAAAGAACGAACTGCTTGTGTACCTGACTACTTATATTTCTGTTAAGTGTGCAACGTCTTTGTCTTAACTAAATGGGTTTTTAAGGAACGAAAATCCTCACGAATATCTTACGTCGGATAATTTCCCAGCAGTCATTCGGCGCGATACAGTGCGAGCCAGTTGTAGCCTCTGAAACGCGCATGCCGTCAACGGTCATGTACTATGTGAAGAAAAGATTTTGTAACCTCAATAAAATTGGAAAATCGTCGCATCGCCCAACAGGCAGCGATTACCTCAACGGCCCCATAGAGACTTTTCGTATAAACATAATCGCTGTTCTGTTTAAATTCCAAGGTGCTCGTGTCCTCTGTAAAGGAAACGGAAAAGTGCAACTTTTGGGCTGAAAACGTTTCCGATTAAACTTTGTATTAAAAATATGACAGAAAGCAAAACTGTAGGTTTTGGCAATAGAATTTTCAAATAAATTCACCCTGTCCGCAGACGCCATAAGCTATTGCCAGTGAAAGGATCTGCACAAACATTTCCATAGGTCTACGCGCGCATGCCACGTAGAGGGGCTCTTTAAATACAACGCATGAGCCAATAAACATGCATAGGATAATCCCCACCTTACCTCCCCCCATTGGCAATTGCAAATGCGACCCTTCTATGACGTACGAGCTCACCAATGTGTTCTTTCAAATATTGCATATATTTATTCTAGGAAACGTTTTACCCCTTATCGAGTAAAAACTCCTCTAGAGCCCTCCTTTAATTACAGAAGCTCGCTTTCCTCAGCTAAACAAGTGGCAACAACGTAGGCAATCACATTCACATAACAAAATCAGCGGTTCTATCTTTCACGTCAAAAGACGCATGCTTTGTGTCAGCTGACGCAATTCCGTGCGTTCCCAAAATTGCTTAATTACCAGTCAGATAATTAGCTCACCATTTCAAAGGAGGTTAAGATTCCTTTTCCGAGACTGAGATGTTATCTCAGAATAAACTGCAGTCAGCTAGCAGACCTTCCAATCCATGCCGATCATTGGCGTTAGGGTTTGATGAAATTTACCAATAAATTCATTGGAAGTTTATCGTTTAACGTCTTGAACGTAGAGGCATCGTTCTGAATAGTATTTAGTTGCGTACTGATGTCATGGACGACATGGGGCTTCAGAAACTGCTGTCTCTCTCACTGAATCAGACGTGTATCAGAGATGGGAGTGCAGGCGAATGTTCAGTTTTCACAATCGCAGATAATGACGCAAACCTCAGCCGACTGGATGAACAGGTATTCGCTGCTTAACAGGCTGTCAACCGGGTAAATATTATTATTCATCTTCAAAACCAAAAATGCCTTCTTATTATTAACTGGTGTCATCCTGCAGCACTCACATAATTTGATGATCAACAATGCATAAATTTGTTTGAATTTTATCGGTTAACGTCTTGGTGTTAATGACATCGTGTTGCATAGTTCTTTATGGATGTGCGCGATCCCATCGACGAGATGAGGATAGGGCATGCACCAGTAATAGTTAATCCTATTCCCAATGGTCTAGCATTAATCGCGCCAGCATCCAGCACCCATGACGGAATTGCAGCTATTAACTAATCAGATGTCGGCAATCGAACAAGTATCACACTCAGTGCAACAATCCTTGATAAATCAGGCGTTGCATAAATTTGTTCTCCGAAACCCTGTGGCTTAAATGTTGGCAAACGTCTTTTCAATGTCCTATTTTGATAAAACAAATTCGCTCTCTTTTCCCGAACTAATGGCGACAGCATAAGCATTCAAACCACCGATTCAAAAATGCACGTCAAGAAACACATACTTCATGCCAGCTTACGTCATATTGAGTGTTCCCTAGATTTTCTAAGATACAGTCAAATTATTAATTCAAAAGTTCAACGAGCAGTAAGTAGAGATTGTGATTTCTCCTCGGCAAAATGTTGTCGCAATATTATTGATACTTGTCATGTAGCCATCCCAAACTTAGCTGATCATTTTCGTTGGGGTTTTGCATCAAAAGTGGATGCATTTGTTAGAACACTATCGTTACAAGGGAAATTAATCTGTCTAGTATTTGTCGATGTACGCGACCCCATCGTCGAAGTTAGAACAGGGGTAACAGGAACTGCTCTTTCCGAGACTGGCATGCGACAGGGACAGTGAGTACTATTCCCACTGGTTGAGTACTCATCACGCCGACATCGAGTACGCATGATGACATCTCAACGTTTAACGACTCGAATTTCGGCCATCGAACAGTCATCATGCCAAGCGCAACAATTCGGAATGATGCCGGCAGCACCAGTGAATTTTCATAGGTATGCTGCAGCATGTTGGCTGCACTACATAAATACTTCACGCCATGCGCATGGAAAAGCCCTATCGGCTGTTGTCACTGATGATGTATTCGAGCGTGAGTCCGAAACGTCAAGCGACTCGTCTCTTCGATTTTGTCGATGTCGGCAAGGGGTTGCTTTTCCTGCATTTCAACTGAAATCATGGACTGGCATTCGCGACTTCAGAGGCTCTCAAGTGAGTACATAAATCGTTTGTCTTCGGAAGCAAGTGCCTGCCTGTAGTGGTTCCGCAGTAATGTGTCTGCTTCGCTTTTGACACTTACGTAAAAGACCAAGATGCCGTTTTTACCTGAGCTCGGTTTCAATGACTTTATGTATAACTGTGTGCCAGTTTATGTGGGTATAATTCGGACGGTGAATCACGTGTGAATTCGTTTGCAGTAATAGTAGACTTGCGCAGTATTTATGCATTAACTTTATCGTCGTCCACCTGGGCGTTATATCACAAGATTGTCTAGAAGACCGGAGAATAGACCGGACGCTGGGGCTGGAACAGTGTGATCCCGCGCCTAGGCCTGCCAACACACACACACTTCCACGGATTTACACACAAACAAGCAAGATATAGCACACTAAGTAATTAGCTCTGAGGACATTTTGCAATTGGACTGAATGACAGCACCGTAAAGGCCACATGAAGAAGCAGACATCCGTCCTGAGAGGAGGAGCGAGTCGGTAGCCTTTTCAAGAAACGGCTTCTAGTGCAGTGTGAAAAATTCGTGCGCGTTTGATTGTTTAAACTGAATTATATGCTCTACGGAATACGAACTCACTCGTCCTCACTCTCCGCCCCTATCCTGGACATCACTCAATTTCTCGCTTCGGTCAACCAACTGATTTGACGACATCCAGCAGGCATTGTATACCCAGAAAATTGTTATCATCTTTTTGGACAAAGAATGTTGTTATTAATTGAAGTGCAGCCTGTGGTATTAAAAGCAAACGGTGTCTATTTGATTGCTTTGTGGTTCCGTCATGTACCGCCTGATAAATGTGAACCGGCAGACTAATTCTAGTCAAATACACGCTTGAGACTACCCTTTGTTACGTCTTCTCGCGTAGATTCAGATGGCCGTCAGATGCAGGGCCAAGGCATTTTGGCTTTGCGTCGAAGATTAATTTGAGAAAAACGTTCATTTAGATCCCCACATGTTACGGCGGAATATGTAAGTTAGAAAGTCTTACCTACCGCATGTAGAGCCTGTGAGGAAGATACATTCGGCTCTTTTCAACTTGCGATGCATTGAGTTTTAAAAAACACTTTTGCCAGTTTTAGAAGGTGGAAAACAGATGAGGTAGAATGTAAGACACTCCAATATGTTGGCTCCCTTTGTAAACCTCTTCATCTAAATCTCTGCTATGTTAAGTCACAACAGAATGCGCAGGCAGAGCGAAGGACATCTCACCAGACTTGTCTTCCAACGAGGTGCCGTCGCTGACCAAGATACTGTTTTTACCTAAGCGCAGGTAGAGCGAGCACAGGTTCTTTGTGCGAAGGACATCTCACCAGACTTGTCTTCC